>JAVIWB010002387.1:600000-1027404 GCA_031893035.1 Dermolepida albohirtum
AAATACAGAAGAAGTAAATCGTAATTTTCATAAAACGTAAGTCGAGAATTCTATAAATAATATATAAATGTGTAATACGAAGCACTAAATGTTGAAGACAAGAAATTAATTACTTGCCCTGGAAATGAAGGTCGTGTATATAATCATTAATAGAATAATACGTCATTTCGAGCAGCTAGTTTTTCACCGTTACGCAAAATTGTCTGTAGTTCTGCCTATTATATAACTGAGCTTCCCCAGTAATCCGCGTAGGATTGAGATAAATGGAATTCCAATAAGTAAGAAGAATAACTCCTTCACAAAGATATATTAAATTTAAAACTTATAGAAAGCCGTTAAGATCAAACGAATAGTATATTCAGACAAGAAGATACGCTATGCTCCGAAATATTTACAAATAAGATATTTTTAGAAATGTAGGCGGATCAAATAAGAATTAACATAAATGGTGAGCGATTAAGCTATATAAAATCGCATATAATTGTAATATCAGATACCCAGGATCTCGGAAAAGTGATTAATATCTTTAATGAATAACAGTGAAAAATTTAATATAGCTACAACATTATAATAATACAATAAGAGCTGAACTTATGTACTTAAATCTGTATTCTGAAAGAATGCGTATAGAAATTTGGAAATTAATTTAAAAGAAAGTAGTTCGTTTACCAAATCTATTAGCAATCCGAAGTTAATAAATTTAATGTGAAAATCCTTAGTCTTTTAGAAAAGTTAGACATAATAATTTTAAAGCACCACAAATACCACTTACGAGGCTGGTTCCAGAACTATCCGACCCAACAAAGAAAACACAAAAAATTTTGAAGGAAATATATTTATTTTTCAATATAATCTCCTATCAGTTCTATACACTTTTCCCAGCGGTGTTCAATAAGTTCGATACCTTTTTATAATAAGAACTGTCTTTCCCCTCTTAATAGCCATTAACTGCCGACATCACTTCTTCATCGTTGAGAAGTCCTTGACTACTGAGTCATTTTGTCTAGTTTGGAAACAGAAAATAATCCGAGGGGGCTAAATCTGGCGAATAGGCTGTATGCGCTAACAATTCAAACTTCAATTCATTAATTTTGGCTATTGTAATAACGAATTTGTGAGCTGGTGCATTGTCTTGGTGAAACAACACCTTCCTCTCCCGTTTTTGCTTGATTTTTTCGCTCAAACGTTGCAATAAGTTCAAAATACTCGCCTTTGATAGTTTATCCTTTCCCAAGGTAGTCAATGAAAATTATTCTACGCGCATCCCAAAAAACCAATGCCATGACCTTGCCTGCATTGTTTTGATTGTTCTTTTGTCTCTGGTGTGAAGTGATGGACCCGTGTTTCATCCATTTGTGGATTTTATTCACCATTTTTCGAGTCGTCATCTCATTTGGTCGACCGCTGCGATGCTCATCTTGGCACCTCGTACGGCCTCGTATAAACTCTGATACCCAATATTTCACTGTCGTAAACAAAGGAGCAGATTCATCCAGAGTAGAATCCAGTCCAGCTTTTATATCGGTTGGGCGGAGGCCTTTCAAATAAAAGTATTGTGTCACTTAACAAATTCACTGAAAACGTTCATTATTTATGGTCGGCAGACAAATACTAATCAACGTGGCATCTTCAAACTTGAAACATATGCTTTATAGATTGTGTACTCTCAAATACAGTGGTATTTTTCATACAACTACAGCAATCTCTAGGTCAGGCCGGGTACTTGTGGGACTACCCTCGTATGTAAGTACACAATTTTACAGGGACTTTGGAGAGGTGGTCACAATTTTGCTAACGGTATATTAACCATTGCCAGGATAGTGATAATGTCCCTGCCAAAATTTTATGATACGACTAAAAGAGACACAAATAGTGGCTTCTTTAATAGTCGCAACGTTCACTGACAATTATCTTATTAAAATTTTATGTTCCGACGAAAGCAGATACTTATAAATAATAATTCAACAGCTTCAATGTTCACTTTTGAAAAATTGAAAATTCATACGTTGTTAAATAAAGTCAGCATCAAATAGGATTTGGTTTTAACACGTGGTGTCACATTCTGGGTGCTAAACTTATTAGTCCCGTAGTCTTTAACGATACATTAAAAAGTGAAAGGTACTCAAATTTATTACAAACTGACCTAGAGGACTTAATGATTTATCATCGATTGCGATTATAAATGTGGCACCCCCCCCTCCCTCTCACAATGCGAACATAAGCAGCGAGTATCTAAATAATGGGTTTGCAAATTCGTTGGTTGGTGACCGAAACACATTTTATAACCACATAAACCTCCTGATTTCGCACACTCGGACATTTTTTTTGCTTGGAACTACATAAAAGATAGGACGTATTTGTAAATATTTGATAATGTTGGACATCATAAATCTATTCTCGCAGTCTAGTAGCATTTTACATCACAAACTACCCAGTGCTATTATGTCTACACTACGCAGAGCAATTATGTTAATGTTAGATAGTTTATGTGCTATGTAATTGTAAAGAGGAGAAAAAACATTCTAAAATTTTAAAGATTATTTTAAGGGTCGAAACTAAGAATTGAAAATCACAAAGTCTAAGTAGATATTTACATTCTATGTTAGAAGAAAATTGCCAATTATGTGTCGACTATGACAGAGAAGTTGTTACAAGAAATTTGACATTCTTTTTCTTAATATAATACCTAAAATACATGAAAATTTTTGAAAAATATGTTATAATATCCTAGAAACTACTCATCTAATTTAATTGAAGCTATATCTTTTATAATAAACCAGATCTCCATGTTCGAAATATTATTTGGGACACATTGTATATAACAGTAGTACTTTTTAAGAAAAACTTGTACATCTATCCCTTGAAATGTGGAATTGAAATTTTTCTCTTAAAAGAAATTGAACAGTTTTAGTGCTGAAACTACTTTAATAGTTTCAATAATTCCTGAAATATACGAAAATTCTTTAAAAGTATGTTAAAATTTCCTAGAAACTACTCATCTAATTTAATCAAAGCTATATGTTTTACAATAAGCCAGATCCTCATGTTCGAAATATTATTTGGGACACATTGTATACAACAGTAGTACTTTTTAACAGTAATACTATTCTATCCCTTGAAATAAGAAATTGAAATTCTTCTCTTAAAAGAAATTGAATAAACTTCTGTATTGCAATAATTTTAATAGCTTTTGTAGTTTAGATCTCATTCTATGTATCCTCTATATTTAAGTAAAATTGACGAAAAACAAAAGCACATTATCGTTCGATGGAAGATTAATTTCTTTTGGATACAGCAAACTAGCAGAAAGTGATGTTTTGGGGAAGGGAAGGCTACCTACGAAATTGAGCTTTAAACGTCATTGTGTTGGAAAACGTTTTTTTACGTCAGTGACTCCGATAACTATGTAAGATGTTTTCGATTTAATATCCTGCCAACTTACTTGAGTTTTCTTGCAATTTCTTCTTGAAGCGTTCTTATTGTGAATCTATATAATTAAAGCGTTATCGATTGAATACTCGCAGAAGTAGACTAATAAAGAGTTTATGTATTTGTAAAATAAATAAGAGACGACTGCATTCATCTCTATTTTCTCATATTGTTTTGATCAACTAAGGACAATACAGTGTTCTAGAAAACTATATATAATGTAGTGCGTTTAATATAATAATACAACGTTTAATGAAATAACAGAAAAAAATGGTAATAAATTACTGGAATTTTTAAATGATTTGTGTCAGTGCATTGCGAGAACAATAGCTAACTTGTTGAAGCAAATGCATAAAGCGTTCGATGGAAGTATTTCTGTAGGTCTAATATATTAAAACTTGATTGGGCTAACATATATTACACCATTAAGATTATTTAATAGAAAATATATGCATGTGGAGCGCCACTTGAGCGTCAAACCACACCATTATTCAACTAGATTTATCATTAATAAACGTTTAAAAATAGAGAAAACTAGTGCTTCAGGTCAAATTGAGAAAAAATGAATAATTCCAATAAATAATTGTTAAATCTTTAATCTAACAAATTCTGGAAATAATCAGACGTTAAACTACAAGGTTGTGAATTAAAAAAGAACGTTTTATTATATACAAAAGGGACGACCGTTTTATTAGTAAGGGATTACATAAATAGGAGGGCGGATCAACTATTGATAAGTTTAGATAAGAAAATATAAATTTTTGGCAAAAATTTATTTTATTTGCCAATATTTCTCCCTGTAACTCATTACATTTAGTCCATGAGTATTAAAGTCTTTTCATTTCAAGCCAAATCAAACTGTTGGAAATATGCGTTAGTTTCAATGATTAGCCCCTCGTTTGACCTAACCCTCTTCGTACCGAGATATTTTCTGTTAGGGCATGTATATATTAGGCAATACGCATTTCAACAATGCATTTGCATACTATAACAATAATGAACTAGAAATTTTAAGTAATGTAGTGTATTTAAAATATTAAAATTTATTTTAAATACATGTATCTCAGGAAGACGTTGCGTTGATGGTGGAAAATTAAAATATATATACAAAATAATTAGTATTGATTTTTTTTTCTAGCTGTAAATTTTATTCTCTTGTGTTTG
This sequence comes from Dermolepida albohirtum, assembly GCA_031893035.1. Lineage (NCBI taxonomy): Eukaryota > Metazoa > Arthropoda > Insecta > Coleoptera > Scarabaeidae > Dermolepida > Dermolepida albohirtum. The sequence goes on from JAVIWB010002387.1 coordinate 604,594, forward strand.
GGTTTTCGATCATTAGGGACAGCTACATATTTAGTTCATATTAACAGCGTTTTGAGGAACTATTTCTCCTCTTTTCCAAGATATTTTATTTAGTTGCTTTCATTTTTTTAAACTGCAATATACCGATTATATACAATATATTGTATATATATCGGGTGTATCGGAAAATCGTCATTAGCGGTTTTTCAAACAGATGTCACTAGGCTTTAGTATACAATGTTATGATTTGACATATATGTTATTTTATTCTACTGATACCAAGCTTTAAAGTCATACATGTTATACTTTGCGAGAGTAACACTGTCATAGATTTATATCTCTTTGAAGATGTTGAGTTTCGTGCCTGAAAAAGTGAAAGTTACCGTTTGTTGGTAAAAACTTACGGTGAGCATACTCCAACCATAAAAACATATGAGGTATGGTTTCGACAATTCAAAAGTGGTGATTTCAATGTGCAAGACAAAGAAAGCTCTGGTAGACCGAAAAACTTTGAAGATGCGAAACTGCAGGGGTTATTGGTTGAAGGCCCAACCCGAACTCAAAAATAATTGGCAGAAGCGTTAAATGTAGCCCAAGAATTGATTTGCGGCCGATTACGAGCAATTTCAAAAATCCAAAAGATGGAAAATTGGGTGTCACATCAATTGAATGGCAGACAAATGGAAAATTGAAAAATCGTCTGTGAAGTGCTGCTCCAAAGGTATGATCGGAAGTCATTTCTGCATCGAATAGTAACGGGTGATGAAAAATGAATTTACTTTGAAAACTCTAAGCACAAAAAATCATGGTTATCACTTAGCGAAGCCGGTCCATTGACTCCAAGACCAAATTGTTTTGGTCGCAAGACAATGCTCTGTGTTTGGTGGGACTAGAATGATGTGGTGTGTTACGAACTGTTGAAACCTGGTAAAACAGTTATCAACAAGTCATCGATTTCTATCATGCATTGATAGAAAAGCGTCCAGAATTGAAATGCGGTAAAGTGATTTTACAGCACTGTAACGCGTCGTCTCATACAGCAAAATCGGTCAAGGAAATATTGAAAGCACTTGGATGAGACATAATATCGCACCCGCTTGACTCTCCAAACCTTACCCCGGCCGACAATTAGTTTTTCGCTTCAATGCGACACGCCGTTGGAGAGAAACACTTCGCCAATTTCGAAGAAGTTAGAAAATGGCTAGACGAATGGCTTTGCTCAAAGGACAAACAGTTTTTTTTGGAATGGCATCCATAAACTGCCTGAGAGATGGGCAAGATGTGTAGAAGCAAATGGTCAATACTTTGAATATATAAATTTTTCCATTTTTTTGAAAATTATGTAGGTTTTTACGAAAAAGACAGAAATGATTTCCCGATACTCCTGGTATATATATAATTAACTGTTGATTTTTTTTTATTAATATTTATAAGCACGTACATTTTTTTCTATTGAGCATTATCAATTTAGAAAAATACGAACGTTTTAAGCTAATAAAATTATGCGATGCTTTTGTATGTTTATATGTACGTACGAAACTGATAGAATAGTTACATATATACGTTTGGTAAGGCCTAGTCTGCAAGCATATGTAATTTTCTTTCCTTCCATTTCCCTCACATATCTATGTTTGAGTGAAAAGTTTATGCATGTTTGATTATATGTACGTATGTATATGTACATATTTATAAATTGAGGTTGATATATGTATGTATGAATGATATATAGAGTCAGATGTAGACCATTCATATCCTAAGAAATAAATTATTGTATAGGTCAACAAGTTTAATAATACCTCTTCTGTCGCTTACTGTGCTTGCGAGTCTTTCTATATATACATATATACAGGGTGGAGCAGAGGAAACGCATGTTTTTCACTATTGAATGACTGGGGAACGGTTCGATAAAATTAATAAAAACAAGCATTAAGTGATAGATTTTTTAATGCAGTTTTGAAATATACATACTTTAATTAGGTTTGAAAAATAATGTCTTTGAGATGACGTCGTTCTTGCTGGATACAAATTTGGATCCTCTCCTGAAAGTTACGGATGGCTCTCTCCAACATTTCATTCGGCACGGCTCCAATTACTTGACGAATGGAATTCTTCAGGTCATTGATAGACTCTAGATTTCAAGAAGATTTCAAAAAGAAGCCGCATATCGACAAATCGGGTGAGCGAGGGGACCAGTGAACTTCACCGAAATAACATGTCCTGGGAACATTTGTCAAACCACTTCCATGGATGCTCTCGCCGTGTGAGCTGTGGCACTGTCCTGCTGAAACCATATTTCTCCCATATTCACTTGACGCCTTTCAAGTTCTGGATGAAGAAAGTTGTTTAGCATTTCAATGTAGCGCGCTGATGTCACAGTAACACAAAAAAATAGGGTCCAACAATTCCCATTTTTGAAATGCAGTACCACAGTGTTACTTTCAAACTGTGGAGGGGTCTTTGGTGCAATTGATGTGGGTTCTCCGATGCCCAAAACCAACAATTTTGAACATTGACGTAACCGTCTAGATGAAAATGTGCTTCATCACTCATGAGGACTGTAGCATCTGCATCTGCATCTTCCGTAAAAATTTCGTCCATTACACGACAAAACTTTCTGCGTTGCACAAAATCCCCTTCACTAAGCTGCTGGATGATCACTAACTTGTACGGGTGAAACTTAAGATCATCATGTAAGATGCGATGAAGCGAACGACGTAACATACCCAGCGCTACAGCCTGTCGTCTAGTCGATCGCTTCGGACTAGCAACAACTGCCGTTCTCACTCGTTCTACATTTTCAGGAGTTTGTACTGAACGGGGAAGACCAGGTGGTTGCTTTTTCATTACAGATCCAGTACTTCTAAACGCTGCAACCCATCGGAGTACAGTATTTCGATCAGACACTGCACCTCGACGTCTAACTCTAAAATTTTGATGGAAAAGACGTTGCACTGTGACTACGAAATCATTGTTTCTAAAGTACTCCTCGACAACGAACACGCGATGCTCTACGCTCCAACGCTCCATAGCAACTAAAACTGCGTTGTATAGGCAGTCTGCAAACATTCATTCAAGGACAATACCCCTCACGTCATCGCGTACTAGTAGTTCGAAAAACATGAGTTTCCTCTGCTCCACCCTGTATATACCATGCGTTTGTTACAATTGATTTTATTTTAATGATTTCAATGACTTCGCGCTCTTTCTGTTATCAAAAGCATGGTTTTAAAGTCGCTGCCTTTATTTTGTAACTGTTCGATCTGTATTTGTATTCATAGATTCTTTTCTGTAGATATTATTTTATCTTCTTTGCGTATATCCATAAATTTAGTATTTCATTTTAGATATACAGTGTGTTTGTTTTTCTTTATGGGTTTGATGTTTAATTTTAGTAGAATAGGATTTCTTTGTATTTTTGGTTTGTAGGCTATTTTAATGTTTTATTTTCGAAAGTTTGTGTAAATCGTCTAATAGATGTAATACGTATTATAAAGTCATGAATTCGTTGTCATTTGTTTAGTCACTCTTTTGTTTTCTTCGTTTTTATCTGTAAATATTTTTTTATTATTTTTTTTCTATAAAATTCGGTATATAGTTATTTTTTGAAAGTATTGTTTCAATTTTAGTTTCCTTTTTTACAATTTTACAATATTGTTTTTCTGAAAATTCTACTAGCTTATGAATTATTTATGTGGGAAGATTTAATGAGTAATTTAGATATTTATCTGAATTAGTGAGTTTGATGTGCCAATCTAAATAAATATTACCGTCTTTGTGTATTGCTCTGTTACTGTATTAGTGTGTTGTTGTGTTATATATACGAAACTTAAGTAATTATTATTTTCTCATTCTATAGTGAATTAAAGTTCAATTTATAATAGAAAAGTGAAAATTGTTCAGCTTTTAAATGAAAATAATGCTAAGAGAAGACGGCAGCTTGCACGGTGGTATATAAATGTGTGTAAAGAAAATCAATCCTTCTCACATTATGTAGACAGACTAGTGTACATTTTCATATAATAAAATGCTTAATCAAACACTTATATTGGAGTAGAGAAAGTCCTTGGTTGATTAGGGGGGGGGTCTATATTCAAAAGTGATTACTAAAGAAATTAAACACCGAAGCAAACTAAACAAGTTTATTAACTAATTATTACTTAGTGATAGAGTGGACATCATATTTATTTTAACGGGATAAGGCGTGGGCCCACAACACATACATACATACATACATAAGAAAAACAACGGAAGTTCTTAAATTAAAAGAAAGAAGTACATTACTTTGTCTAAATTATCTATTTTTATTGTAAATACATCCATTCCGCATCAATACATCTCTGGGCCTAGCATTCAATCAATGCTAGCATGGATTTTTTGTGTCATTTTACGGGTTCGTCTCAATTACCCTCGTCACGGCTCCTTGGACTTGTGTAACATTGTCATAAAACGTTTCTTTCATGGCCGGTTTGAATTTCTGGAACAGGAAATAATCACACAAAGATAAATCAGGCGACTACGTAGGATATCGAGGCACACAGACTTGCTTTTTAGCCAAAATTTCACGACTAGCGACGCTCTGCGATATACTCGTAGTACATTATCGTGTAACAAAAACTAACTTCCGGATAATCGATATTCGCTCCTCACTCAATCGATTCTCGAACACTTCTCTTCATAGTACCTAGATAATATTATCCAGTGATATTTTAATCCTGTAGTGCGAGTTTTCGAGATATAATAAATTCAAAGTCGTAAAAATAAATCAACATTGTCTTCTCTTGCGACAGAAATGCAATTTTTTTGATTTCGAAGAGCCCGGGGACTTCCACGTAGCATTTTGGCATTTTGTTCAAGGATCGCACTTGAAGCTCCAAGTCTCATCATCACTTAGAATTGTTTCCAGGAATGTGCAGTTCCATCTGGCTGTTTTACTAAGGTCCTTGTAATGTTCAACGCGAGCAATTTTTTGGTCCTCATTTAAGGGGTGAGAAATAAATCGGGTACAGACATTCCGTTTGTTATATCCTTTTATAAAACTTCGTGAATCATGTTTTTGATGGTATTTAATTCTTCTGCTCTCCGTCTCACAGACTAATCCACATCGTAGGGGATCATTTCACTCATACAGTTCACCAACGCATCGCGACTTTCGTTTTTTATCCGGTCTGGTTAAGTCGTTTTACAAAACATCAAAACTGGCCTGGAATCGCTTACACCATGCAAAACTACGCGCACGGAATAAGCAATCATTACTTGTTTCATCAACTCGAACATTTTTGTAAAAGTTTTGCCGAGTTTCAAACAAAATTTGATATTAGCTCTTTTGCTCCAATGTGAGTCTATAACAAGGTGATAAAAGGTACTGTTGATCGATTCTAATGATGGTGGTCTCATATTGTAAAAGAAATATAAAGCTGTCATATTATATATTGTTTAATAGATAGCATTATTAGCTTTTTTTTTAATTTAAAAGTTGTGCTATTTAAATGCTTTTAAATAACACTTCAGGTAATAATTGGACTGGTACACAAATTGAAGACTTGAATGTTTGTTACTTCTCTGGGATTTGTGTAAACGTTTTCAAATTTGCATTGAAAGTAATGTCCCTCACTTTGAGTAGTTGCTGGTTGTTTCCCATTTTTCTTGTTTTCTTTACTTTCGTCTTCATGTCAATGAAAAAACTTTAAAAAAAGTGTAATTTAACCCTTTGGTTTGAAGATACAACCACAAAAACACAAATTTATTTCTACTTTACGACTGGTATTGAAATGAAACCACCGTTTATATAAATATCGTATACACGGCTCCGTCCATCGTACTTATACGCCATCTATGGTCAGTTACAGTTTTCATTGATGGCCTTTCAAACAATTTGCACACTCGCTCACGTGTACTAAGTAAACAAAATTTTAGGAGTAATTTTAAAATGTATGTAAAGTTATTTAACAAAATTACATTATATTATTATTGTGAAAATAATTAGAAACACATTTACATGTATATAGTAAAGTTTACACTGTAACATAACAAAAGTTGTGGTTTCACGCTGTAGCCATCAGGAAATTGAAATTATTTCTTTGTCCTTTTTATAAAAAATATACAGCTTTATACTCAATAAATGATGTACACAGTCACAAAGAAAACGTCATTAGAAGCAGAGAAATTGCGCATAAAGTAACAGTGTATATTTGGCATTGGTTGCAAAATGAATTTTAAACAAAGAGCAAATATCAAGTTCTAAAAAAAAGTTTTAATTTCGATAAATCGTTTACTGAAACGTTTAGTTTGATGAAACAAGTGTATGGTGATGCGTGTTTATCACGTACGAATGTGTGTAAGTGGTGAATTTAAAGATTTAAAGACGGTCGTACGGAAATAAATGACGACGAACATTCTGGTGCAAAAAAATCTATGGTTGCAGAAAGTAACATCGAACATGTGCGTGAATTTATCAGAAATGAGCCGAAATCCTCATTGCGATGTTGGGAATGGAATTAAATATTTTCAAAGATTCAATTCATCGCATTTTGACCAGCATTTGCGACTGAGACAGATTAGTGCAAGATCTACATATACCACACAAGCTAACTAATGATTAAAAATTGCTCCGAATTCAACATTGTACAGACTTGATTAAAGACTCAAAAAAGGACGAAAACTTCAGGTATTCTATTGTAGCTGACGACGAGACGTAGTGTTTTCAATATGATCTAGAAACCAAGCGTCAAAACTCTCAGCGCAAGGATCCAAGCGAAGAAAGACCGAAAAAAGCCGTTTTAAGAAGTCAAAAGACCATGTCAATTTGTTTCTATGATTCGAAAGGTACAGTGCACAAAGAGTTTGTACCTACTATTCAAGCAGTCAATGCTGTATATTATCTTGGTATTATGAAGTCTTTAGCGCGTATTCGTCGTGTGCGCCCTCAATATCGTGAAAATGGTAGCTGGCGTTCGTTACTTGTTAATGCACCTCATCGCTAGACGCTTATCACTAATTCATCAACTATTCCCGTAGTCACCGGATTGGCATCCTGTGTTTTCTATCTATTCTCCAAACTACGTTTGCCGATGAAAGGAGAGCGTTATGCCGACGTCGGAGCCATTAAAAAGCGTCGACTGTGATCTTAAAGGATATCTCTAAAGATGAACTTAAAAATTCATTCGACGTGTTAATTGACCGTGCTAAACGTTGTATTGAAGCCGAAGGCGACTACTTTGATTGACATAAATAAATTTTACCAAAATAATAAGCTCTTGTTACTTTAAAAAGGTTCGGTTTTCTCTGCAACAGACTATGTATAATTAACAAAAGCAATCTTCCTAATATGCGACTCATAAGAGGAGGTCTTGAGTATTTTACAAAAATTTAATGATATTTGGAACAATGTGGAACTATTGTGATCTAATTTAGCATTATTTAGTGTATTAAACGCAACATTTTTACTATAGTACAAAATACCAACCGAAATATTTTTAGCTGGTCACTTATGCATATTCACAAATTTTATTCAAATAAACACGTTTTCATGTTAATCTGTAAACGAAAAATGTGTTACTACTATAACTCAAAAATTGTTTATATTCGTTTCGTTTATAATTTTTTAAAAGTTTACAATACTCGCATAAGTAGTATTCCCATTTAGTTCTTTATATTTTTAAACAAAGACATTTTTAAATGCATAATGTAAGAAAAGAAAACGTCTGATTAGTTAAACAAAGAACATATGGGCCAAATATTTTAAATTCGTTTAATTCTTTACACTTCCACGTAGCATTAACATAAATAATTGGCGTCTTCGGTTATACAACATTGACATTTTGTTTCTTCTGACATGAAAGTAGTAGGATGTCCAAAATTAGGACATTCATTGTTGAAACACTTCACACCAATCTTTTTTAAGTTTGCAATTGTAAACATTTTTCACTTCCATCCAGCAAATTTTGAGCTCTATTTGAAATATTATGTCGTAATGAAAACACAAAAATGTCTTAAGGTTTTGATACTAAAATTATATTCGATTTAAAAATAACATGAATTATTCCAGTGTTAAATTGCAACTGTATTTTCAAGTTTAATTATTTCCTAGGTTAATTTATTACATTTTGTGATTGTGTTTTCCATATTTCTTTGAAGTTTATCTAATTATATAAATTAGTTAAATTTTAATAAACAAAATTTTGATTTAAATCTTATTCTTATAATCAATGAACCCCGTCTACCATTCAGTGTAGGTTTAGTTTTGCTTAGGAGATACGGAAAATATTAAACAGTATTTAGTTTTAGTTCACATTAGGTACATAGCTTTAATATACAATTAAATTTAGAATTTAGATTTATTTGAAAAATAAATAATTTTATTTTTCTTTAAGGTGATTTTGATGGAACCTGTGGTTGATTAACTTGATCACTAAGGTTGATCTATAACCCCTTTCCACATTAATTTTCGTAATTTTGTATACGTATTTCGACAACTAAGTTGTCATCATCAGCAGATAAATTAAGCAGTGTTGCACCTGGAGAACTACGGCAATAAACACCCGTACGAAACAATTAATCCCGCACACTGTCCGTACCGTTGAAAGCCAAGACGCATACAAGTAATTTCTTAATATACTTCATTTTAGAATTACTTTTTCAATTCCTTTAAATCTTTGAATTGTATATAAGTAAGTTTTTCAAGTATCTATACGTTTATATTTTGCAAAATTAACAAAATATAAGACCTTCCTACAAAAGTCACCTCATTAATTTTCATCAAATGGAAAAGATATGGGCTTCTTTCACAAGAACCAAATGGATTATAGTAGACTAGCATTTTAAATATTCCTAGAACTCATAATTTGATCTAATTGTGTTTTACCTATGTAAAAGAATTTAAATAAGTGTACGTAAAATTTAAATACTATATTTTTTAACCATACTTAATTAATTTATATATCGGATTTTTCAATAAGCATACAACAATTCCATATATAAATAAAAACCAGAATAATTGAGATTTGCGCTAAAATTTATTACAAGCATGTTCCACATGTTACACTTAGCTAGGAAGTTCCGTTTCATATGACCACCACGAACACTTTAGCAGCGATCGATTCTTTGAAGCCAATTATCCATCACTCATTCACAAATATCGGCCGGAATGTTGACAATTCACATTCGATATTATTCCTGAGCTTCTTTAACGTTATTAGCTTGTTGGGATAATCCAATAACTTAGCGTAATACGCGGTGGCGGGCCATTTCTCGAGATTAAATAGTTAACGAACTCCTCTTCAATAGATCAATTGTTTGACTAGCTGCGTGGCATGTACCATCATCCTGCTGGAACAACATATCACTGATGTCAAATCCATTCAATTTCGGCCGAAAATAGTCTTCCAATATGGCACGATAGTAAACTCCATTGACCGTAACATGGTGATCATTTTCATCGACGAAAAACATGGTTCCATCACACCTTCAGCATAATATTCACACCACGTGGCCACTTCTTGTGGTTGTAATGGAGTATATTGAAGCATATGTGAGTTTTCTGTTGTACAATAAAGTATATTTTCTTATTGATAAAGCTATTAAGGGGAAAATTATGATCTTTCGATGATTTCATCAAGATTACCTTCAAACTTTAGCAGAGCCCAATCGGAGAAGTTTAGGCGTTTCAAATGATCAAGAGGCTTCAATTCTATAATTAATTTGTGGTTCGGAAGAGTTCCAATTCCTGTGAATGGCTTGGAATCAACTGATTTGGCTCATTTTGAACTGAAGCACTTACGGTTGTGATATTTTAGGTACGTCGACCGGTGTTTTATCTCACTGGCACAGGAATACTCAATAGTGAATATTTTGACTCGAATTTGTCCACTATGTCACGCCCAGTCTGTCTTGTGGGACGATTATTACGACCAAAAATTGAACTAAGTGCTCTTAAAGTTGCAACCACTGACAAAGAATTACGACAGTAATTTTTAATAATTTCCAAACGTTGCTCGTTCGTGAATTTCATCGTGATAAAAGTGTTAACCTTGACTGATGTTTTGATGTTAACCGATTATGAAAAACTCTTAAGGGCGCCCTCGTAATAAACAAAATTGTTATGTCCCTATTGGAAAACCTGAGACATATATATATATATATATATATATATATATATATATATGTTTACGTTTACGATATTGATGAGGTGGAAATAAACGTCACGGTGATTCGCCAAATGTGATGAAGATACGGGTTGCTTAGATGTGTTTATGTTGTAAAAAAGTGTATTTGCTATGTATGAAATTCTAATGTAAACTGAGTTTGAGATATACATATGTGTGTATTGTCAGTCAATCAATACTTATTGTATATTCTGCTTTGTTAGTCTTACTTTTATTTAAGTTATCAGCTACCTCATATTTTTCTTTTTAATATTATAACGAACTATTGTGTGTATAAAAAATTAAACAATAAGGTTCTGTCTCACAGGTATGGATACGGGCTTAAACTCCGTAGATACATACGAGGACAGTTTGACAAAATAGTGAGAATGACACATAGGTGGCGCTCTAATAAGTAAAACAAATGCACTGTAATTTATATTATTTAATATGTTTACATTCCGATATTTAGATAAATCGGTTGATTAATTATTTTTGACAACTGATTTAAAAAGAAGCAACATGTCGTTTTGTTAAAATGGAAAAAGCAGAGTATCGTGCGGTGATTAAATACTTCGTAATTAAGGGTATGAAAGGTACCGAAATAAAAGATGTGTTACGTGAAACATTAGGTGATTCCGCTCCACCATCCGCCACAATAAACAGATAGGTAAATTAATTTAAACGTGGTAGAACAAGCTATGTTGATGAAGCGCGCTCTGGAACACTCAAAATCGTGACTTCTAAGGAAATGATTATAAAAATCCATAATATTATTACGCAAGATCGACGACTCAAAGTGAGAGAGATAGCAGACATGGTAAACATTTCAACAGAACACGTACACCACATTTTAACGAAAGAATTGGGCCTTTTCAAGCTTTCGGTAAGATGGGTGCCGCGATTGCTTGCGATTGATCAAAAGTTCACTCGTTTGTGCATTTCCAATGAGTGTTTGGACCCTTATAAGCGGATTCCGGTTGATTTTTGTAGGCGATTTGTTACTTCCAATGAAACTTGGATTCACTACAGTACACCCGAAACTAAACAACAGTCGAAATAATGGTGAGAAAGTAGTTCTGCACCTCCAAAGAAAGCCACAACCACTTTATCGGCAAATAAGGTGATGGAATCAATTTTTTGGGATTCAAAGGGCATTCTGCTCATTGATTACCTTCAGAAATATGTCACAATAAACGCACAATATTATGCAGAACTTCTACAAAAATTAAATGTTGAGAGTCGTGCGAAACGGCCAGGAATGAAAAAAAAAGCTTCTGTTTCACCAAGGCAACGCTCCCTCGCATATCAGCACAGTTGCGATGTCCAAAATCCACGAGTTGCATTTCCAATTAATACCGCATGCGCCTTATTCGCCGGATCTAACCCCTTCCGACTTCCACCTGTTTCCAAAATTGAAAACGGCACTAGGTGGCAAGAAATTTTCCTCTAACAACGAGCTTATCATCTTCGTAAATGAGTATTTTGCAAGCCTTCCGGAATCACATTTTAGAGATGGCATAAGAGCATTGGAGCACCATTGGAATTCTCTCTTTTAAGAGAATATATTGAAAAATAAAAGTTATTTTGTATTTAAAAAGTTCGTTTGTCTTTTCTATTCTCAATACTTGTCAAACTACCCTCGTATACATGTCTGCATATCCATATATGGTTCATGCATGCAAATAGATTGAAAGAAAATCTTTATCTTTATTTAATCACTTATACATTGCTCTATTAATATTAATATGGAATCACCTTAAGAAACTAGTAGATGTTCACATACTTATCATTTGCGGTTAAATCACGGCTATTTTTATTTTGATATGATATATATTCTTTTAAATATTCAGTGTAACAAATCTAAAATGATTTTAATTAATTTATTGTTGTTTTCAATATAATTTATGAATATTTCAAATCAGCTAATAAACCAAATTAATTTAATTGTATAAATATATAATACATATTGATAATAAATGAATAAATAAACAAATAAACCACATGACACTTTCTTGACATGAATCATAGAAAAATTTATAATTTATTTCTATTTAAAATGTGAATATATTGCTTTGATTACTTTAAATCATTATGGGTTTCCATGAAATCTGTATTCTCATAATGGAAAATTTACATAAATTTATATAACTTTAACATAATTAAAACAGCCATGTAAATATCGATCCATAGCCCCTATGAGATACGACCAAGAGTGTTTAGGAAGTAACCGAAAATATTAATTGAAAATGCAAGTATGAAATTGTATAAGTTTTAAGGGAACGATTATTTACATGTAAGTACATGATATAAGAAAAGTAAGTAGAAAATACAAAGATATTAGCGACGTCTACTCGTTCTTAGTTACCAATCTGAACAAAGTTCCTATGATAAATGTCACTTAACATTATTAAAGTGACTGCATATTATGTATGTAGGCGACTTTAATATTAATTTAATTGTAGAAGGTTATCTTACGTTATATTGTATATGGATTAGAACGACATGGACTACGTCCTTAGGTTAATTGGATTCGTTGAAAAATGGTGTTCGGTGATGTGTTTAAATTAAACGATTAGCAGAAAAAGAGGTTTCTTTCATTTTGCAAAATAACAATTGCAACAAATTGTTTATTAAATTTTGACAGAGCTCAAAACGAGGTCGGCATCTCTCCTATAAAAATTGTAATGCAAGATATTAAAGAGAAAATGTGATCAAATTTAGTTTTCCTCACGGATGTCCAGAAACGTTTCTGTAATTAAGACGACTTTCGGGGGAAAGTTTATGTGAAAATCTACTTGTTTCCAGTACCAAAAGGACTTTAAAAATGACTAAAGGAACTGTGAGTTCCAAGGTGCTCCAACTAGTAAGTTAACTGAGAAAATCATTAACACTCGACCAGTAATTATTTGCACAGATTCACGCTTAACTACCTAGCATTTCTGACAATTAACTTAAACAACTGTTGCAAGTATTTTACTCTCGATTCCGCCTTTGATAACATCGAATCAGAAGGTAAATGAAGTAACGGTTTGAATGCTGGAAGCAGTGTGCTCAAGACGAAGGTGAAAAATGGTGGAAGAAAATTTCTATTGCACATGACGCTTAGATATAGTGTTGTAATCCTGGAATCAACTAAGTTCGCAATCATTAGAAAAAGAAAAACCATCACCAAAGAAAATAGGTGCGCCGAAACTATTGTTAAAGCTATGATTATAATACCATTCGATAACGAGGCGATGGTGCATAAGCATAGGCTCCACTAAAAGAACTTTTGCATCGGATTTTAATATTTTTTTAATAAAAAATATGTCAAGTGTGTGCGACATCCTTTGAATTATGTGATATATAATTCCACGTGACTTTTATCTATAACAAACGACGATTGCATGCAGAATTGAATACTATCGAGCGTTTGCGATATTGTAGAAGTTCTCAAGGAGTACTTTCCACCATGTTTTTAAGTCACACTTTGAATGGCAGGAACATTTGACACACAAACTAAATGAAATATAACCTATACAAAATGTAGAAATTTTAACATCTTTGAATACGGGAAGGAAACGAATTCTCGGATTTGAAAGAAATAAGTGGAAGTGTTTCAAGCAAGTGTTATCAGCATTGGAAGAGTCACATTCCTTGATGATATTGCTCATTTCACAATTGATCAGGATTCAGAAGTTTCGACTGAAAAACTCCAAATAACAAAAAAATCTCCAAATGAATACAAAAAGGGTCAAAGATTTTAAATCTATACATGTGCACATTACCAATAATAAAATAGCAGCGCCATTCCATCTGTATATTAATATCGTTTCGTACGAGTTGAATGCGAAATACTTCAAAATCACTCTTAATGCCGGATTACCTTCGAAACAGTACACAGAGAAGCAAAAAGCTAAGCTCGCTAACACTATAACAAGATATTAATTTTTAATAAAATCCTAAAACCAGTATAGTTATAATGACATCCAGCTGTGGGAATGTACCAGTGACAGTAACATCAAAACTATGCAAATTTTCCAAAACAAGGTATAGGCAAATGTAGTCAATACATCATGGTATATTCTCAATTCGGATCTCCATCCAGATTTTGTACTTTTAAAACCTAGGCAAGAAATGAAAAGGTTTCCAGACAAGAACGAAACCAGGCTACACCTTGGCGTTGAGCTTCTAAATTGTTGGACAACCAAATCAAGTCCGAAGATTGATGGGAACCAAACCATTCGAGCTCGTGTAATGTGTGTAAAAAGTGTATGTGAAGTGTATATAGGAGTTAGAAAAATCTAACAAATCATTCAATTGACTTTGCTTGTGTAGTATTTGGTTCAGATATATTAGGGAAAAATCAATTGTTTGCATTTTAGACCAGTTTTAGTAAAAAAACTTGAGATAGATAAAAATTTCTTTCAACAATAGCAGTATCATTGGGATATGATTATTATACTATAGTAGAACTGTATAGACTCTAAAGAAAGTATCGTTGTTTAAGATTAATAAATAAAGTATCGATAGTACTGGTCCAGGTCTTTATTGAAAACTTCTCGTAGTAATAATAAACTTTTCAAATAAACAGAATATACTTGTAATAATTATAAATTTAATATACGTATTTGTGACAAATAATATATTTTAAGAAACTGGAATTCATTTAATATAAACTAAATAAAGCGTTGAAATAGTTTTTTATCTGGTTGTTTGTCTATTGTGATACTTACAGAAACTTAAGTTTGGGCAGATTGGCGCTGAACACTTCTGGCTGGATTTTCAGTAACTTAGGTGCTCGGTGTATATATCTGGAAAATGAATACTGAGTAAATAAAAATCAAGACAAATATTTACAATCTAATATTTTTCCCCCTAATGTAATATTTACTATTTACCGATGTATACATCAAATCCTGTCACTTTCAATATTAATCGAAAATCAATAACCTACGCCTTAAATAACTGTTTAGAAGAGACTATATTAGTACCCAAATGGCTATGGAGATTAAGAACAAATGAAGGTCATTTATTAAATCCACTAGTGGTGAATAATATTTCGAACGAACATTAGAAATCATGAAATTGAGTAAATTAGATATTTTTAATTTATATTCCTTTGAACAGTATTATTATATTATTGGTAATTAATTGTACAAAATACACAAATATAAATTATTTTAAGAGGTGTTACTAAACTAACGAAAGAAAATGTGGCTCAAAATATCAAACTTTTTTAACAAAAGAATTTGGTTCTCAAGTTTACGGAAACGTACTCGTATTAAAGTGATTGTCGTGGATCCTTTTAAGTATTTCCATTACGATATAATCCCACATTTCAGGATTTTACGTGAACAAATATTCTTGGATTAGCTATTAAAACCGAAGGTACTCCACTATATAATGTTGCGGAATAGCAAACGAATTTATTATATAAAAATATTCTTTTCTGGTGCGTCGATTAAACTTATTACATTCCTTTAGACACACTTTACTAAAAATGTATGCGACGCCACTCTAGGCTTTGTTTTTGGAATTAACTCCAATGCCTTCGAGGAAATTTGTTAAAATATGATGGATATAACAGAATGGGAATATATAAAATCTCGATATTGTAAAATTAAATTTAGGAACTGGCGACTGCAGAATTATTATTTGGGTAAATTAAATCGTACTTATGAGCATTTTCGTCCTTTGAAGTTGATTTGAAATGATCAGTCTCAATTCCACAACTTCATGAAACGCCAGGAATTTAATAACCAACCCTAAATATACTTGTGTTAGATTAACTTGCTATCATTCCTAAGTAGCTAAAATATTATCCTAGATAAAAAGTCGAACTGAATGAAAGATTAGCAAAGAATGTAAAGAACCTTAAAATAAAATATCGTAATGTTATACAGACGATAATACATTTTTAAAACTAGATTCTTCACCCAAATGCAACTCATTACAATGTTATTATCAAAATGTTTGGTCAAGAATTACTGCCTGGCGTAATAAGATTAACATTTATGATCTCGTTGCTTTCATGGAGACATCTCTGGGAACATTGTTGTTAGGGAGGTTTCATTGTAATTTTAGTCTCTTAATAACATCAAATCGGGTACTACGTTAAGTAATTTTACGGAATTTAATAATTTTTTACAGTAAAATACAGTTTATAATATTAATAAAGGTTCGCTTGATCTGGTGTTCAGTGGCTTTGGTTGTATGATACAAGAATAACTACGATAACTACGAGGCCTAACGCAGAGATGGCACTAATTCAGTATAGTCTTATTTACCATTGCGTAGAACGATCCTTTACTAAGTTAAATATAACACTACACTACTATCAATTGCTGTATATTTGATAATGCGAAAAAGTGAATATTTCGTGTGAAGCAGTGATAAAGTACTGTCAATTGGACTGAATACAAAATAAAATTGAAAGAAAGTTAGACTCTACATTATTAAAGACACTTCCTTCGTTTCCAATGGTGAAAAACTAGTGAATGACAAAATATTGCCTCCCTCTCTCGCACAACACACGAGCGTATTTAAACGATAGAACGAGAACGCGTCTGTGTTGCATGTCGGCAACAAAGTTGCCAGAGCGTGTATAGACAGACACACTGCGATTTGCCAAATAGGAGAATGTTAAAAGGAATAATTCAAATTTTAATAACAACACCCTATTTACTATATATGTTTCAGAGACAGACGTGTTCGAGTTCTGCGTTCAAAAACATTTGTGTGTTGTACGAGAGAGGGAGGAATGTTTTTTTATTATTTTTCTTAATCGAAAAGGTACAATAAACCCTACAAAGGAACCGTTCGTTAATAACACAAGTTTACCTGATGATGAGTGAATCTCTGAAACATACAAAGTAAAGTAAACAGGGGGTTATTAATATTTGAATAGTTCCTTTTAAGATTTATCTGCTTGTCTGTCTACACACGCTCTGGGAACTTTGTTGCCGACATGCGAGACAGGTGCATTCTCGTTCTATCATTCAAATACGCTCGTGTGTTGTACGAGAGAGGGAGGCAATGTTTTTTCATTCACTAGTTTTTAACCATTGGGAACGAAGGAAGTGTATTTAATGATATTGAGTCTAACTGCGCTTCGTTGTTGTTTTGTATTTTCCCCAATTGACATGCAAGATAGACCTGTTCTCGTTCTAACGTTGAAATACATTTGTTTGTTGTGCGAGAGAGAAGAGAAAGGCAAGAGCTCTTTCATTACTTTTCTGTTTCAAAAAGGTACTATAAAGTCTTCAAAAGAATCTTTGAAGAATATTGAACGCGCTGAGTACCGCGGTTGCTCACATTGGAATAGAAATTAAATTCAATATTAGCCGCGACTTTTAAACAATTTGTTGCCGTAATTTGAAGGACTTTTACGCCATTTTATTACCGTTGATGAAGGCTAGATTCACCATTATAAAACACAACTGTAGAAAATGCATACCATCATGCTATTTTATCAATTTCATGTTCAAAAATTTGCCATTTTATCAATTTCAGGTGACTAACAAATTAAATGTGTTTAATTTAAAAAGGACAATTTGCTGTTATTGTATAATACTATAACCTGCTATAGACTGATTAATCTGTACTACCTGATTTCAATCGAGATTATATCCGGCGTACTTCAGGGTTTCAACTTAGGTCCTCTATTAGTTTTGATTTTAATCAAGGACGTGCTGGGAATTTTGGGCTGGAAGAACAAATGTTTGCAGATGATTCTAAATTACTTTGAACTATTTACTCTGTCCAAGATTGCTTGTTATTATTAGAAAAACTTGAGTCGGATACCTAACTGACATGTTAGAAATAAACTTGAACACTTTAAAACCTACAGTCGTTAAATATACATGGAAAGTCCAACCTATTATCTTCTATAATCAAATTTCCAGAGCCCTCGTAAAGGGGTTTGTATATTTAGTTTAATTCGAAGGTTTTCCTTAATAATCATGTTTAAGTAGTTGTTAGAATTAGTTTGAAAGTATACAAATTTGCTTGTCGTGCCTGTAAAAATTTTAAGTATACCATCACGTTATGTACTTTACTTACTTTTCTTATAAATTCCAGACTCGAATATGCACGTTTTGTATTCTTGCTTGAATATTATTGGAGTATGGTCCATAAAGTTTTAATAAGTGACACGAATTACAGTATCTAGTCGCATTTTATTGTTTCTATAAGACTACTTTTCTACTAATGAATTTGTTTATATTAAGTTAAGAATGAAATGAACAAATTGAAATTGAAATAAGGAAATCACGAGATCTTGAGTTAAACATCTACATATGTATAGTATATGAAAAATATATGAGTAAACTAAGTCATCTGGAAAATGGTTATATGTTTTATTAATATTCCGTCCGATGCCATGTATCCATAAGATACAGGCGATATGATTGTGCAGTGTGCAAAAATTTTAAGTAGGAGGGAGATGAAATTGTTTCTATTTTCACGATTCAATATATTGTAGATATTGATAGTGTAAAATCGGTGCTCGTTTTGACAAATAAATTACAATTCATGTAACTTTAAAATTCAAAGTTATTCTTTCTTTATATATAACCACTTAATTTTACTATTACAGAAAATATCCGATAAGCGTGGGCATTTCTTCAACGAAAAATATACATGAAGTTCTAATGAATGATGACTCTAACGACGAAATCAACGAGAGTTTTGAAGAGGATGATGAATAAGAGTCTGTATCTACTAACAAAAGGCAGGTTAATTCTGAAGCTGAGCAAGAAGTGTTCTCGGATTCTGAAGAAGATCAAAGTTTGACTGATTGTTTTAAAGGTAAAAACGCAAGGAAATTCTGGAGAAAAGAAAAATCACTTAGTTCAAGACTGCATATCATCATGTACTTACCAGGCGTAATAAGTCCGACCATTGGATCAACAAAAAATCTTGACATAAGGAAATATTTTTCAGATTAAAAAATGGTAGATAATATCTTGAAATTTGCGAATTAATATATACGACACGTTCAATTCGATTCGAACATATTTTTAATTTTAGTTATTTAGTCTATTATGCATTTTCCTTAAAGTATTCCAAGAAAGGTTTCAATTTTATATTGTCTAAGTATATAATATGCACTTAGAAGTGGGTGGTTTATAGAGCACGACAGAAATTGGTAATTTTATAAATAGTATTATACGAAAGATAGTGGTGCTTAAGAGACCACAAGAGAAAATTGGGCTTAGCAAGAAGACAGTTCAGCTCCAGAGCAGATAGAGAACAGACATACAAGAGATTGAGTTAGACTTGTATAGCAGGCCATTCTTCTCAGGGGTGTGTTTCTAATACGAAGCATACCAGTTAATTATTTGCCTAAAAGTAATAGAGCGTATATTGTGATATATATATATATATATATATATATATATATATACTATCGCTCATAAGTATTTGATCACTCGCATTTAACCCGTAAATTATAATAAAAAAAAATTGAAATACTATCTTTTTATTATTTACATATATGAAAAAAAAATATATTTTTACCTATAAAATAAATAGTTGTATAATATATTTGTCTAGATTTTAGACTCGCCTATATGCTCTCCTTTATTTTTAATCACTGCAGCACACAATCGAGGCATTCTTTCGATTAATTTTCGTAATCTCTTTTCCACATATTAACAGTAAATGTAGGAGCCAATTTTCTCACCTCTCAATCAAGTTCTTCTCACAGCAATTCGACGGGATTTAAATCGGGACTCTGGGGAGGCCAGGCTATAACTTTTATGGTTCCCACGTTCTCAAATTTCTGCAAATATTCCCGGTATAATTCGGAAGTATGTTTCGGGTCATTATCTTGTTGGAAGATAAAATTCTGAACCGAAATTTTAATTTCAGAGGGGATTGCGGTTTCCTCTAGTATGCGCTTATACTGTTCTTTTTTTAGTATATCTTCGAATTTTACGAGATCACCCACATTTGATCTAGAAAAGCAACCCCATATTATGACTGAACCTCAACCGTGCTTAACAGTAGGGGCTATGCATTCGTCCCGAGCACGCCCACCAACAGACTTCCTCACGAAAACACGTCTTCTTGAACCGAAAATTTCGAATTTGGATTCATCGGTCCACAATACTTCACTCCAACCTTCCATGGTCTAATTTTGGTGATCGCGAGCCCACTTTAAATGTTTTTGCTTGTTTTGCTTGCGTAGATGCGGCTTTCGCATTGCAATTCGTCCACGAAGACCGACTTCTTTTAATCGCCGTTTAACTGTGGAGACACTTATGGGTTTTCGACGGATAGAATTCATTTCTGCTATGATTTCTGGGGCTGTTTTTCGTCTATTTCTCTTGCTTGTAACCACCATTGCAAGATCTTCCGCTGAGGATGTTGCCCTTGGTTTGCCTTTTCGAATTCTGCTCATCAAACTTCCACATTCGCCGTGTTTTTTGATGATATAACGCACGGTGGACTGATTTAATTTAAGTTCTGTGGCAATCTCGTGGTTGTTTTGCCAGTTTTATGGTATGCGATTATAAATGAATATGTTTCTATACTCAATTCTTTCCGTTTAGGCATTTCTAACCTATTGAAGTTCTTCGAAACACACGATGTTTTCGTTATGAACACCTCTCAAAAACTAAATACAATTTTGCCAAAATCTAACCCCTCAAGTGTAATTACTTTACTTGGGGTTTTATTAGGGTATTATTATTCATTGTGAATAATAGAGTAATCGCATAATTATTTTTGAATAAGTTTTTATAGATTTTAATGTTTACTATGAAACTATTTCTTACTACAGAAATAAATTTTATAATTACAACTTTTCTATAGAAACAATAATGAAACAAGGGTGACCAAATACTTATGAGTGATAGTATATACATACATATATATATGTATATATATATATATATATAGACATATACATATATATCGGTCCCTACAACTGGGAATCGGCAAGCATCGTTTAAATCAATTCGAGAGCGAATAAGTAGTAGTGCGAATTAACGTACCTGCAGTTGAACATGATAGGTGTATATACTTATGAACAGACAATATGTAAGGTAAAGAAAAATTTTTGGTTCGCCTTTCTTTCCAATTATTTATAAGAAAGCTCTCCTAGAGCGACTCTGAATCACGTTTAATGAGTAGATATTTGATCTTTTCGCTGTATAAATAAAAAGTGTATTTATACGTGTACATCCCCTTGGTATCTGAATCACCCTGAGAATTATTATTGAGAAATGAAGTAGCATCTTTATGTAATTGTAAGATCATATACTTATTTATATTGACTAGCAGATGCATCGTATCAAAAGATAATAAATTGTTACATCACCTCAAGCCCAACATAGAGCCATAGGGGCTATAGAAATGATCAATAATACACAAATTAATTTTATTTGAGAAGTAAAATAAATGAACCTAATATCTATGACGTTGCGACAACTAAAAAAAAATAATTGCGACAAACGAAGTGTCAAGGTAGGCATGCTAGACCCAGACAGCTGGTATAGCAATGGTAGTCCTAAAAATATAAAAAAACGGAAGAAAAAAACATTTGTATGGGACATCTTCAGGGCTGAACTACTGCACTGAAACTATACTAGTGACGCGGTTCCAGCCCGGAAACCCAGAAGCAGATAGCATGGAACACGACCGCGGAAGTCTACGTATCAAATTAGAAAAGTATTCTGTTAAATATTGAAGAAAAAATTACTGTTGCGGATCTATATTGAGGAGGAGCCCCAACAAATCAAGCAAAATAATATACAAACCTTGCGGAACTATTAAAAAAAATAGGAAAGGTAAAGAAAAATGAGCAAGGAAACGAAAGATATGGAAAACCAAAGAAAACATATACATGAAGTAAAAAGATTACATATGTATTTTGACGGGAACTAATGCAAAAGTGTGTGAAAGGAAGAGAAAGAAACCTAATTGTGGCATTTGAAACAATAAAGAGGTTTGAAAAGACAATAAGGTACTCGTGTTTTTAAAATGAACTCACTTTTTCTAATTTTTATGTGACTAATGTAAATATTGATGTTATGTCTTCAATAATAAGATTTGAATCATTGTAAAACCTAAATGTGCATGAGATATCTACATACATACATACATTCTCTAGATTTACAATCAGAACATTTATTAAATTCTTTATAAAACATCGAAAAACATTTTTATATTTATTTTTCCCCCGTTATTAACTTAATTATAATATTAGTAACTTATTTATTACCTGAAAAACAGGTTTTACCATTTTCACAAAGAAAAGAGCTTGACAACGTGCACAACTTCTAAAAATCAATTCTTGTATCACCAGCTATTATTCTAAATTGCGACGATTATTTATTTAATTGAACTGAAATCCAGCTGTCATCCCCAGATATCATGCCCCCTTACTTATGAGGGACGACGTTAATATCGCTTTAGTATCAAAGAAGAAGGATCCGAAAAGGCAATATTTTGCTTTTCTACGTGGAACTTTATACGCAGCGTATCGAAAGACGTGTTGTGTTAAACGAAAATCAGACGTGAGGTTTATTTTATAAATATAGTATTTTCTCGATTATATAAGACAAGATATAATATGTCTTTTATAGCAAAACATTTAGCCATTTTCCTTTTGATTTAGTTGACTTTTATGTATTTTTGTATATACAATGCCTTTGTTGATTTTGTTCTCAATTTAATATAATTTGAATTTAATGTATTCAAAAAATAATAAATTTATGGTTTTATCATATACTCTTCATAGATATTTTAAAACTAAAATATTAGTAGGGCCACGATAAATAATTTCCCCTATTTTTCCTTACTTTTATGACTAGCATGTGGTCTTTTTTTAGAACTGCTGTTTTAATTGTCTCACGTCACTGATTGAATTTTTAACTCTTTTCTTTCTAAAATTAGGTTTTTCGGTCTTCACTATTTACATTACGGCTTCCTTTTTATACTGTATGCGTTGAGATAAACTAGCCTTTTTTAAATGTAAAAACTAAATACAATAATTTTACAACCTGATCTAGAATTACGTCTGTTTTAGCCATTCAAATCCAAGAAAGCGGGTTACCTGTACATTAATAAATCTATTAAGTTGGATATGGTATCTTGGTTGAAAACGACACATTTAGCAGGAACATTGTATCAGCTTAAACCACTGAAGCAAGATAATCAACTCCCGTCGCTTGTTTATATTATATAAATTTTGTTGGATTCCCGATTTGCCCGATCTGATAGATGCTCGATTAAAAAGATTTCTGGTTAGAAATTATAAGATTTGTTTCAAAAGCCTTGTTTGTCAAGTATTAGCTGCCATACTGCACGCTTTCTGTGCATTCAAATTTTTAGTTGACTCATAATTAACCTGTTAGTTCGTATTGGCTCCTGAAATATTTCATTAAATTGATTGTCAACCACCAAAAAAGCCCATTCGATCGCCCAATTATACTCTTTTCTTACATTGTTGGGACTAATTTAAATCTTTTTCCCTTACACTTGAATAAATATGTTGAATGTCCATTGCAAACATTAATATATACTTATATATACACTACCGGGCATAAATGGGGGATCACATACTATCGATAGAATCTCTCTGTCTTTATACCCGAGTTTTGAAAGGGATAATTTAAATAACAAATATGAGTGCGTTTCTGGGAAGTTTACCAATAATATCCGGATCATTATGTGAACTGAATAATCATATTGTTAATGTAAAGTATTATAATTTCCTTTAATCGTTTCATGACTTATTTTAAAGGGTTTTCTTTCTATTACAAGATTAGAATGTATTATATTAATTTGTGGTACTACCAGAACGTTGCAATCTAAGAAATATTTATATTAGTCTAGAATCTGGCCGAGTAAGTTGTAATATGAGTATTGGTGAACAAATATACAAAATGCTAAAAAGAAAGGAATTGAGTGCAGAAATTTGTAGTGCTATAATAACATTACACAAAGAAAAATTGTCGCTGTGGACCATAGGGCAAAACTTAAAAGTAACGTATCATGCAGTGCAAGGTACAGTGAAAAGGTACATAATAACACGTGCAAAACCACAAAAAAACATGTCGGAAGAGCAGGGATGACCACTAGACAAGAAGATTTCCGGTTGGAACTGTTATCTAAATGGAATAGTCGGTTAACAGCTCCACAGCTTTACGCAGAACTAAATAAAATTCATGAAAATCCGGTGTCGCTGACTACCGTAAAAAGATGTTTATCAAAGGCGGGAGTAAAAGGCGATTTACTGTTCGTAAATCATTGCTACGATCACAAAATCGTAAAAAGTGGTTACAATGGGCCAAGGAGCATCAACATTGGGATGTGGAAATGTGCAAGTGGGTAAGTAATCGGCGCGTTTTTGTTCGCAGACGAGTTGGCAAAAGGACGATACCAAAAGGTATTGTGCCAACAGTTAAACACGGTGGACGTTAAGTTCTTGTTTGGAGATCATTTTTGTTTAATGTTGGAAGGATATTTGAAAATTTTAAAGGAACACACAATTCCTTCCGGAATTAAATTGATAGGAAAAAGCTTTTATTTCCAACATGATAGTGACCCCGAACATGGTGATTAACTTTGCAAGGACTATGTGATGGAGAACTTCTTGTAAATATGGTATGGCCCGCACAATGGCCCGAGTCCTATCGTGTTGCTGTGGGTTGAGCTAGATAGAAAAGTGAGAGAACACTGTCCAAAATCATAGCAACAGCTGTGGGAATACCTTACAAATATTTGGAACAATATTCCAGTTGAAACTCTTCAAAAACTTATGTCGAGACTACCCAAAATTGATAAAGAAGTTATTGGGTGTAAAGGTGGATAGTTTGACAAAAGGCGCTTAAAATAAAAATTAACAATTTTTCTTCATAGAACTAATGATATTATTTTACTTCATAAGAATGTATAGTTTATTTTTACAGTAATTACATTTTTATTCGTATATATATATATGGGCGCATCGCAATTCGTCCGAATTAAGTAGATGGACCCAAGGGTCAGAAAAGGTGATGGCGTAACTGGTCCGATTAGATGATAAGCCGGGTAAGGGTCGGCTAATACAGATAATCTTTTAATCCCCAATTTCTTAAATTGTAGAAATAGGCGTAATTAATATATAATTTGACAAATAGATATAATTGTAAATAATTTTGGAAATAGACATAATTAATAAATAATTGTGTTTAAATGGCACTCCACTCGAAGACATAATTAATAAATAATTGTGTTTAAATGGCACTCCACTCGAAGACACTATATAAGGTAAATGTGTTGATTATTGTAATTAGTTCTTACGCTTGATTCGTAGTGACAATATCGGCAATTATTTGAAAAATGTCTGTAGAAACCGTGTTAAGTGAACGTGGAAAAGTGATGTTAATACTTGATGATTTCAAGTACAAGTATAAATCAACTTTAAAGAGTGGACAGAAAAAATGGGTTTGTTCTGTTTCTGGTTGTAGTGCCAAATTTTTTACCTCGAGTGAAGAAGATGTTATAGATAATATTGTAAATATCAATCATAATCATGAAGAAAATCACAAGAGCCTTAATAGGCAACGTTTAAGTAGTGTCTGTAAAAGAAAAGCAACAGAAGATACTTCGATGAGACCTTCAAAGATTATAAGAAACCAGATTATGTGTAATCCGAATATTGATATCGATCTGCAGGACGTGGCGCAAATTCGGAAAAATATATATTACGCAAGAAGAAAAACGTTCCCTGTGTTACCTCGAAACGCAAACGAAGTCCATATATATTTACAAACAGCTGATCTCAAAACACATCGCGGAGAGAATTTTCTTTCATTCAATGATGTAAACTCAGGACTAGTGATGTTTACATGTGTTACAAGTTTGAAATTTCTGGCTGGAATTGAAAAGATTTATATGGATGGGACATTAGACTATTGCTGTAAGCATTTTCATCAATTTTATACTATACATGGCCTACAGAATGGTCACTATATCCCCCTCGTCTATTGTTTGCTAGAAGACAAAAAACAAGGTACATATGAAAAACTTTTTCGGATACTGTGTGATCAAATATATGAAATCTCGCTCGTTCCTTTTCAGCCGAAGATTGTATTAGTGGATTTTGAAATCGCCGTTCATAATGCTTTAAAAGTAACTTGGCCACAAATTGCTATTAAAGGCTGTAGGTTCCATCTAGCACAAGCTTGGTACCGAAAGATTCAGGCACTGGGATTGACAAGTGTGTACAAGGACGAAGCGTCCGAATCTGGGAAATGGCTATCGCCTATATTTGGCCTTCCATTTCTTAATCCTGAAGAAGTAGAAGAATGTTTTGTTTTCGACTTTATGAGCATTTTACCAACTAATGGAGCCATGCAGAAATTTTGCGATTATCTGGTTGAAAATTACATAGAAGATACTTCTAAATTACCGCCAAATATATGGTCTGAAGATTCCGCTTCGATTGAAAATACAACAAACTGCTGTGAATCTTTCCATTCGCGTTTTAGTGGTAGTTTTTATTATAATCATTACAATATATTTGTATTTATTGATAAATTAGTAGAGTTTCAAGTAGATACTTACCTTAAAATTCAAACTGTAAATTCAAATAAAATAATAAGAACCCATATGATACGCACTTTAAAAATTGTTGAAGATCTTATTAAAGATAAAAATTCAAATGTTCTTTCCAGATATGAATTTGTATGTAAAATTTCATAGAGATATAAAGTTCGCTAACTTTCATTGTAAATATTTGTTAAATGTAATTATATTATTATATGTATTGTATACATTACGCTATTATTATATTCTATTCTATAAAACATTTTTTTTTATTTTTTATCCTATCCTCTTTCCGAATAAACGAACTAAACATACCTCAATCAATTGCATACACATATTATTGTTTGATGAAATTTCGATTTAACCACTGCATTCGTATTGTATTTATTTTCGGGCGGTTTCTGGTTTAGTAGTATATCAACAAGGTATTAAATTATTTTATTATGATAAGAGGATAATTCAGGTAATGACAAATCGGACGAATTCAGCTATCCGATCGGACGAATTACGTTATAGTTTTGCAGGTAGTTTTTGAAATCGGACGAGTTACGAACCGCCCATATATATACGAGGGAGCGTTTTTATATTCGCGGAATGGGGGACAAGGGGTGGAAATAAAAAAACCAAATTATTTTTCTTTTTCAATATATTCACCTGCAAGACGGATACATTTTTCACATCTTTCAATTAATTTATTTATACCCTCATAAAAAAATGATTTCTCTTTATCTGCAAAATACGCCGAAACTGCCTCCTTGACTTCATCATCGGCAGTAAATTTTTTACCCCGCAGCTCTTTTTTCATTTTCGGAAACAGGTAATAATCACTCGGGGCCAGGTCTGGGCTGTAGGGTGGGTGATTCACAATTTCGAAGCCCATCTTATGCAGGGCAGCTAACGCAACGCGGCTCTTGTGGACGGGCGCGTTGTCGTGCAAAAGCAGAACACCTTTTGTCAATTTTCCCCGTCTTTTCTATTTAATGGCTTCTTTTAGTCGCTCTAATATTGAAGCGTAATATTCTCCGGTTATAGAAACACCTTTATCTTTATAATCAATCAACAATATTCCTTCCGAGTCCCAAAATACCGTTGCCATGAGTTTCCTAGCTGATTGTGACACTTTAAATTTCTTGGGAGGTGCTGTGCCCTTTTTATGCCACTGCATGGAGTCTTGTTTGGACTCAGGTTCATAATGATGAACCCAAGTTTCGTCTCCAATAACAATTCCACTCAATACAGCATCCTTGTCTTCATTACAGAGGTACAAAAATGCACGCGAACACTCTACGCGCTGTTGTTTTCCGGCGGCGTGAGCATTCTCGGCACCCATCTTGCGCTGACCTTAGACATGCCGAGATAATCGCGTAGGATTTTAAAAATTGTTGTATCGAATACTCCAACCATTTCTGCGAGTTGTTTCTTCTTTAGGCGAGCATCTTCGAGTACAATTTGTTCAACTTTTTGGATAAGTGTTGGCGTGGTCACCTCAATGCTCCTGCCCGGCCTCGGGTCGTCTTCAAGGGATTCCCTTCCTTGTTTAAATAAACTATGCCACTTGTACACCATGGTTTTTCCTGGACAAGAGTCGCCGTAAACCAATGACATCTCATTCATTACGGTCGCGACTGATTTTCCTTGCCTGGTAAGGAACTTTATAACGGCACGATATTCGATTTTTTTCATATTTCACTTTTCACTCCTGATTATGTTACTTGGTTGACGATAGCTCAAAGACTAACTGTCTAATAACAATGAAACTTCGTATTTATACTAATCATGAGTCGCTGCACAGGCCACGCCCCCAATGCGCCTACTCATCCCTCTACAACCCGCTCATTCCGCGAATATAAAAACGCTCCCTCGTATATTGTCTTACCAAACCTATAGAATTTTTTTGTATTTTACCTATAGTGGTCGGTAGTGTATATTACCTCACTAAACATGGTCATATTTCGTGTTTCTTAGTTTTAGTATCTTTTATTTTAAAGTATACGGTATTTGGCTGTTCTACACAGGTTTTGTTTGTTCATCATAAGATTAAGCCAAAAAACACTCACCTTCTTAGTTACGCAAGTGGTAAATTATAGGTTTTTATTTATTCCAAAAAGCTTTCACATATTGTTTTCATTCGAATTCTTAGTTACTTTTTGTATATCTATGTGCATAAGTACTCTATCTCTGCTGCTTGTACTATGCTTATGTCTTTATATTTAACTTCTAACTTTTGTTATAATTTGGCAAAGCAAATTTATTTCATATCTTATTCTTCTTTTGAAATTTTAAATGTCTTTCTTTCAGCGTGTAGTTTGTGCTGCTACTTTGTCGTAGCCGTTATATTGTTTACTGGTATATAGCATAATTACTACTAATTTACAGAAGTCGGACACCAATTCACCATTTATATTTACTAATATTCTTTCCCTCTTTATTTTTGTACCATACGTTTGCAGTGTACTACTCCAGAGATTTGGATTATTTTGCTTATTTCGTAATATCTATCCTATGAAAATTCTTGCTTTTATTTTCAATTTTGGTTGATGTATAATCCATTCGTCTACACATTTTGCGTGAATATTAAGCTTTCTGTCCTACTTTTATTTCTAATATTTTCGATTTAATGTTCTTGGTAGCTCAAAAATTAAAATTCTCCAAGTAAACGCCTATTTATTCATATTAACTTATTCGTCAATCTTTCGTCTCCGATACATTTCATAATTATCTGTTTATGTGCTACGTAGAAAGCGAATAAAAGCAAAACATTTCCTTATATTCTTCACTCAAGTTTTCCCTATTATTTGTTTACAACTACATAGTTTCGTGGGACGCGATCTTTCCTGAAATTACTTTGACCGTCTTACATTATTGGTTTTACAGCCTCTCATTCTTATATCCCGTATACTTCCACAAATCTTTATAGGAGTATCGGTTTTTAAATATACTTTAATGACTTTTGCGAATTACTGGTTTATGTTCGTATACAATTTCTAGGAATTATATTTTCAGGATTATTAGTATAGTTTTGATAGCTTATTAGTATGATTTGCTATTTACCATTTTATACTTGGTTGTTGGGATAGCGCAATTAAGTGCAACATAAAGACTGTTCATCTAGAGCATTTTTAAAACCTAGGACTAATCTTTATAATTATTAATAATATAACAATAACGTGAATTCGATGAAATTATTTCTTATGCGCCTTTCAATGACAGACAAATGAACAGAAAAATTAAATACGAGGGTAGCCGTTTA
Source organism: Dermolepida albohirtum (assembly GCA_031893035.1). Lineage (NCBI taxonomy): Eukaryota > Metazoa > Arthropoda > Insecta > Coleoptera > Scarabaeidae > Dermolepida > Dermolepida albohirtum. The sequence continues at coordinate 634,489 of JAVIWB010002387.1, forward strand.
TATTTCGGAACTGACAATACTGTCAGTGTTGCCTCCGATCTGATGATTGCACCGTGAAACTTGTCATTTTACAAAATATATTTAGCTTGATAGTTTTATTATTGGGTTGCTATTTCTATTGCTGACAATAACCTGAAAGTTTTAGTCCGCGAAAAAATGGAATTAACTCCAGAACATTTTCATGCAATTGTTTTTTATAACCTTCGGTGTGGATTATCTCAACAAGAATGCATCGACGAGTTGAATTCTTTATATGGTGATGAAGCACCCTCGAAAACTACAGTATATAGTTGGTATAGTGAATTCGAAATTGGATTTTGATGGAGTTCTTTGGACGAGGAATTTCGTGAAGGTCGTCCCACATATGTTGTTGTATCGGAAAATATTAATGCAGTGTCTGAATTGATAATGCAAGACAGTCATGTGACATACCGTGAGATCGAGGCATCTCTAGGTATTGTAACACCAGCGTGCATAAGATCGTGCACGAACATTTGACAACCGCTCAAAAAAGACCCGCGTCGATTAGTGTTAAGAAAGGCGCAAAAAATACAATGGTGGTGCTTCAAAGTACATTTACAAAGTCGTCACAGGTGATGAATCTTGGATTTATACGTATCAGCCCGACAGTAAACAGCAGTCGACTATGTGAGTATTCCAAGATGAGTTAAAACCAACAAAAGTTCTTCGCGCTCGAAGCACATCAAAACAAATGGCCGCCTGTTTTTTCGGCAAAACCGGTCACGTTGCAACCGTGCCTCTAGAGAATTGTAGAACGGTTAATTCCGAATGGTACACAACTATCTGTTTGCCAAATGTTTTTGTAGAAGTAAGGAAAACAAACCGAAAACGACAGATCATTCTCCACCATGACAATGCGAGCTCCCACAGATCGAGTCAAATAATGGAATATTTGACCGGGCAAAACATTGAATTGATCAGCCATCTGCCGTACGGCCCTCATCTAGTACTCTGTGATTTCCTTTTCTTTCCATGCGTGAAGAATAAACTTCGTGGTCAACCGTTTTCTACGCCGGAAGGGGCCGTTGAGGCATTCAAAAATCATATTTTGGAGATACCACTTTCACAGTGGCAGCAATGCTTTTCGGACTGGTTTAAATGAATGTAAAACTGCATTGATTGTCAAGGAGAATATTTTGAAAAGCAATAAAATTATTTTCGATAATATAAAATTTTTTTTGTTTGCTATTCCCGAAATATAAGAGGCTACACTCGTATATTAAAACTTAACTTTCTAGTGGTGCGGCATTAAGTAAATATAACACTGTTTTATTAAAAGTATTTTTATTTTTGTTATGGGAACTTGATAACGAGCGTGAAGATTACTCGAGAACGCAACTGTTCTAAGAATTTCCAATTAATTAAAATGGTACTTCGATTGAACTTCCGGAACTTTTAAAATTTATAAATGTCATAACTTTTATAACGATTCTAGGAAGAGAAATGAGCGCATAAGCTCACATACATTAAACGAAAAATTTTTGGTATAAATCATTCATATTCTATGTACTGGAACACGTCATTTTTGCTTAATAAATATGTTTATTCCGACTTTCGGACGCTACTTTTTAAGAAATATAAAGTCTATAATTTTAACTGTGCATTTATTATAATTTAATCTGTTTTCATAAAGAGAAAATGGCGTGACTAAAATAATCGAACGTTACAATCGTTAAGGTATGGTAGGGCGTTCGTCCGGCAAACGAAGGATCGGAGGTTCTAGTCCTACTTTAGGCTTATATATATATATGTTCACATATATATATATATATATATATATATATACCTAGTCAAGTCATAAATACTGGTACACAACTGAACGAATTGCATTACGAATGCAACACTGAGCGCATCCATTTCGTATTGATTGCGATTTGACAGTTGACATTTATGCTTCACTGTGAAGTAAAAAGTTTTTGACATTAATTCTTTACAACCATTGAATGGGGCGACATCGAAAATCGTATTGTTGTAGTGGGTCGACTAAAATGCAACATGGAAAAAGGCGATATCTTTAGGACGTTGTGACCGCTTGGAATCACTCGCAATTTTGTGTATCGTGCTGTGACGTTGTTTGAGGATACTGGTGGAGTATGAGACCGTCAAAAATCCGGCCGTCCGCGCACTGTGAGAACTCTGAAAGCGATCAAAGCCGTGAAGAAACGAATCGACCAAAAACCGCTGCGAAAACAGAAAATTTTGTCGCGGGAAATGCAAATCTCGCAAAAGTGCATGTCTCGCATTATCACAGAAGATTTGGTACAAACGACACACTGGACACCTGCTCACGACCGCATTGAAGGAAAAACGCAAGCGTTACTCAACCGGTACCCGAAGAACGCTCACAGACCATTTCTGTTTACTGACGAGAAAATCTTCACCGTAGTAGAATCGTTCAATAAACTGAGCGATCGCGTGTATGCTCGGTCATCCAGAGAAGCATCCCAGCTCATCAAGAGGGTTCAAAGATGCCACCATCCCGCGTCTGTAATGGTATGGTGCGGAGTGAGCTACGATGGAGTTACCAAGTTCCATTTTTGCGAGAAAGGTGTAAAAACTTCGACCAAAGTATATCAATCGACCGTCTTGAAACCCATTGTGAAGCCTCTCAACTAATCAATATTTACCAATAAGCCATGGACTTTCCAGCTAGACTCTGCTCCAGCTCACAAAGCAAAAACGATTCAACTGTGGCTCAAAAACAACGTTCCGGACATCATATCAACTGATGATTGGCCAGCTGGTAGTCCAGACCTCAATCCGTTGGTTTACAAGTTGTGGTCAATATTGGAGGGCATACCATGCTCTACACGACACCCAAATATTAAGTCGTTAAAGCGAGACCTTGTCCGTGCAGTGGACAATTTTTCCATGCATCTCACGATCGATGAGTGGCCACATCGTCTCAAGGCGTGCTGGAAGGCAAATGATAGTAATTTCGAATAAGTTGTTTCAAGAATTGTAGCCATTGAATAACCCAATAAAAACAAAAAAGTTTTTTTTAAAATATTAATTCGTTTTCATTTGGCGTCGCTTTTTCTGTGTATCAGTATTTATGACTTGACTAGTATATATATATATATATATATATATATATATATATATATATATATATATATATATATATATATAATTCTTTTCTGCTATTACATTGTTTTTGTTGTGGAAATTTTTCTTTAAATTTCGGAAATAAATAAAAAACATGTAATTAAGAAAAACGATGTGGTAGCAGAAATTTCCCATTCATTCACATCATAAAAGTGAATACTTTTATAAATTCCGTATAAAATGTACAAAACTAGTTATGTATCGCTATGAAAATTAAATTAAACCTAAGTACGTTCTGTTAAACATAATAATGTTCTTATTACATGATAATTTCAAATGTTTATATTTTAAAGTTATTTAGTTAAATACAATTAACCCACACACGAGATATTTATATGATGTAAATATTTGTAATCATAGTAGAATTAAGGTATTACATCTTGATGAATAGTTACATATGAAACCCATGAATCTTAAACAAATAACTAGAATGAATTCACAAAATAATAATGGTATGCCATTATCATAAGTAAAAGGCTGTCGTAAAATCTAACTGATGTAATTTAAACTATAATATTCAACTAGAGAAATTTAAATGTTTAATTTAGAAATCATTTAAGGAAAGCATTGTTATTGAAATGAATTGATTTTAAAGTAATAAATCTAGAAAACGTAAAAGATAACTTAAAGTAAATACATGATATTAGTTATATAAGTCATTTAATTTAGTTTAGTTATTTCATGGAATTTTCCGAAACTCACATTTTCACCATGATCAATTAGATCAATAGAGATACCTACAACATGACGTGGCTTACTTGTTTATTAAAATTGTTTTGTTTATAACTGCTGAATCAAGAGCTTGACTTTTTAGTAAACCATAAAAATTTTTTTAAAGTAATTTGTTTTATTTGTTAATAGATATAACCGGTCTTCTAATAGGGACTTTCGGGATTTGACAGTTGATAGCGGCCATATTGTTGAAGCTACATCTGTCGAATTGGCTCTCATTTATTCAGTCTGTTTTTCCAAATCACCATGGACAGATATAGGGATCAACGACACGTGCAAATGATAAAATTGTTTTACCAAAATGGGTGTTCAGTTCGGGCAACCTTCCGTGCGCTTCTTCCATTTTACGGTTGCCATAATCGTCCTACAGGGAGGACTATTCGCGGCGTAGTGGATAAATTTGAGTCCACTGGTTCAGTGTGATTTCGCGTTACACCCGTACAAAATTCAACTGACCCACAAGCTGAAAGTAAACGGCCATAGATAATGTGTGTTCGCTGAATGGGCCCTGGAGCAGTTGGACTCTGACCCTAATTTTCATCAAAAAATTATCTTCAACGATAAGACCCATTTCTGGATGAATGAGTACGTCAATAAACAAAATTTTCGAATTTGGGACGATACCTATACACATGAGATCCAAGGGCGTGCAATGCATCCCCACACTGTTTGGTGTGGATTTTGGGCTAGCGGCGTTATCGGTCCATATTTCTTTAAGAACGACGTTGGCCAGGCCTCCACCGTCAACGGCGAGTGCTATAGGTCGATGATTACCAACTTCTTTTGGTCTGAATTGGATGCCGGCTCTATGTGCCTCGCAGTTCATGCCATATTGAGCATTCTGTACGAGCGATTTGAGGGCATGGTCATATCACGTAGACGTGATTTTAACTGGCTACCGAGATCGTGCGATTTGACCCCGTTAGACTTTTTCTTGGGGGTTTTCTTAAGCAGCAGGTCTATGCGAATAAGCCACAAACCATAATGGCCCTCAAATCCAACACAACCTATGCCGTCGGTCAAATTCAAGCTGATTTATGCGCCAGTCATGGAAAATTGGACACTTCGGATGCGCGCCACGCAGTGAAGCCGCGGCGGACTTTTGCACGATGTTATATTCCATACATAATGGCATCGATAGGCCTTTGAAACGAATAAAAAATTTCCATGATATCTCACACACACTTTGTTTTATTTAAAGATAGCAATCGCTTAATGAGAAACCCTGTATTAGTACAGACTAAAAATGAATGCAAGTTTAATACTAAACTCTGTTCATATTACAAATTTTTTAAATACCTAAATTAAATAATAAGAAAGACTTTTTTCCTAAATATAAGAAATTAATATTACAATGAGTCACAAACAAAGAGTATTTAATTGAGTAATAAAGCATGGACAATAAACCTTCCCAAATCTCCACAAATCGCATAAATTAAACATAACTTTACACGTGTACTTCTAAATGCTACACCTATTTTTTAGTAATTGTTTTGAGATTACCGCTTTTTTGTTTTAAAGCTAGATAGATTACAGCAAATTACACTCTCATAGTTCATGACCATTTAAATGAATTATAGTGTATTAGGAGAAGCAGCCCAACACGTTTTTTCAAGGCATTAGCAAAATGTTCTGGATGAGCAGCCTTCCCACGTGAATAATAAATTTATTGGGCATTCGTGTCTGGAACATCTTCTGTTAAGAAAATGGAAATGTACGTTTTCATTTACGCTCTGTACTAATCAATATATTACATTTTACGTATTAAAGTAGATATAATATTGAATTACACTGTGACTTATATCGACTTTAATCTTTGCTAAGTGTGCGTGTAATATATTGTCATTGCATTAAGCTGGTGCAAATAAAATGCGTGTTTTTGGTTCTTTCGATAGTGCGCAATATTATACGATATTTGTGGTATAAAGGGTCTTTCATTAAGCGGTTCCTATCTTTAAATTTAAATAAAACAAAGTGTGTTTGAGACATCATCGAAATATTTTATTCGTTTGAAAGGCCGAGCGATGCTATTATATATGGAATATAACATCGTGCAAATATCCGCCGCGGCTTCGCTGGGTGGTGTGCATCCGAAATGTCCAATTTTCCATGACTCTGGCGCATAAATCAGGCTGAATTTGATCAACGACACGGGTTATGTTAGCTTTAAAGGCCGCTGTGGTTTGTGGTATAAACGCATAGTCCTGCAGCTTAAGAAAACTCCACAAGCAAAAGTCTAACGGGGTCAAATCGCACGATCTCGGTGGCCAGTTTACATCACCTCCACGGGAGATGACCATGCCTCAAATAGCTCATGCAGAATGTCCAATGTGGCATGTACTGTGTGGCACGTAGCGCCGTCCTGTTGAAACCACATATCATTGCAATCCATATCATTCAATTCAGGCCAAAATAGAGCCGAGTTCTTGCGAGCGACACGATATCGACTGCCTCGGATTCTCGTACACACTCTCACGGACAGCGGCGACATTTTCGGCAGATCATTCGTCTCGTCGTCGTAGGGGTGTTGGTTAATTGTTTACTGAACTAGTGGACTCAAATTTATCCATCTCACTGCGAACAGTCCTCTCGGCAGGACGATTAGGGTGACCAGTATGGTAGGACGATAATGAAAAACTTGTAAGGTGAATAAGACAATAGGTCTTTATACGGTATGAAATTGACAACTATTTAGTTTAAACATGAATCTAAATATGTGTATTTTTACTCAAACAAGAAAAGTGAATGGGTTCTACATACAACAAGTACACTGTAATTTGAAATATAGTATCCGAATCTTTAACGCAAGCACTATCTTTTTTCTGACAAACATAACCTCAACCGATAGTTATTTCTTAAAATATTTAAATGATATTAAAATTGAATGAATCAAATAGTAGACGTTTGTAATTAGATTTTTCTTCTAATGTAATCAGATTGTTCTTCTAATTTATTGACATGTTTGACACATTTTTGCATATTTCATTTATTAATATGCGTTGAGAGTGAACAAAAGCGTATATATTTAGGTACTACCGGAGTTGTCAAGAAGATAGCAAAGACATCGCTGTTAACAAATTTTCCCTTCACACTGAAGCGGAAAAGCCAACGTTAGTTATCTCGTTAAAAGCTCGTAAAAAAATATCGAAAAGTGAACAGCAGAGAGGAGACTTAAGGTATCGTAGGAACCTTTACTAGCTCTAGAAATTATGATTTTTGCTTGTCATGAGCATGTAATTGGAGTGATAAACCATTTTCTTCACTTATTATGGCATACATGTAGGAAACGAAATTACGTCCTGCACTTTTATTTATGTATTTACCTACATCATTTATCAATTTTTTCACCAAAACCACAGTAAGCAATATATTTCTTAATGAATCATAGTGTTACTGATCCTCGCGCCTTAAATAATAGTACTAACTGAAGTAATAATAATAATAAAAATAGAAAGATCTGGTGTGGTGTAACAGTTTATGTATTTTAACACAGTGCACTAGTTAGCGACTGGATTAAACATACAGCTTTACAGTTACATAAGATGCTACTTGCTTTATAAGTAATAATTCTCAGGGCGATTCAGATTACGAGCCTCTTCGTAGTCTGCATGGATATATAATCCCCTTTTGTTTATATTAAAATTTTAAATATAAAATACTTACGCATTTAACAAGAATCAGAATCGCTTCCGGAGACATTTCTTAAAACTGACAAGAAAGAAAACAACAAAATTAACACATTCACATACAAATTTTTGCATTACATATATTGTCTGATATGCACTTATCTTGTTCAACTACAGCTTCACACGTTCTTTTTCCCAATGCATTTATTTGTGTTTCTAATTATCCGCTATTCGTTCTTGAATTATTTTATACAATGCTTATCGATCTCTATCTCTCTAGTAACAACAATACTCGCATTAATACTTTTTTACAAATAACTGACTGAAACGCTTCATATTGAGCAATTCACACAACCTCTGAGTAGAACGGCCTGCTATACAGGTCTAGAGACTCTTTTCTATGCGCTTTGAGATTCGACTATCTTCTTCGAGCTCTTATACCCAACACTCTCTTGTCAGCTTAGGGTCCTACTTACTCTTTTTAACATTCTCCCACAATTTATAAAAATACCAATTTCTATGACGCACTTTAAACCCAAAGGGAATATCCTCTTCCGATCACATGGGCTATTACAGCTTTGTATAATCGTAAACTGTGACAATATACATAATACATTCAATAACTAAACTGTAAAAATGACCATTCTTGGAATACATTAAGGAGAATATATAATAGATCTAATAACTAAAAATAGAAGTACAGGATTATATAAATTAATATTCTTTTCAAATTGAACCAACACTGCACAGAATAGAATATACAACGACCAGAAGTATATCAATAAAACCTTTCAACGGCGTACTTTGTTATGTTTGACGAGTGCTAATAGATTTCTTAACTGATTTTCGACATTAGAATACACTGGCACTATTATTAAGTGTATTGTTTGTAATAGCAACATTTTACCGTACAGTATTTTAGTGTGTAAAAGACATGTAAATAGCAAACAACACCGTTTAAATGCACAGCGTGAAGTACCATGTTATAGATTTCTATATGACTTTATTTTTGTGTGCCATTTTTCACAAAATATTGTAGACAATGAAGAATTTCGAAACTTTTGGGGAAAATACGTTTCGGAATGCAGATTGTCAGAAAGAGGTCAACTACTGTATAACTTTCTTCGACTGAAAAACACGATAACGGATCAAATAAAAACAGAGTTAAAAGATCAAAAAATATGGCTGACTGTGGATGAAATGACAGATGCAAGAAGGAATAGTATTCTAAATGTGTTAGTACGCACTTTAAAATGCGGGGAGATTTGCTTGGTTCTTCTTTTACGTAGTAGAATATTACAGTTGATAAACGCGGAAAGGATAGCAGAAATGATAAAACATACCTTTGAGAAGATTAATAATTGGTAACTCAACGTGTAATGTTGGTAAAGGATGGGCATACGAATATGGTTAGAGTTGGAAACCTATTAAAATATTCTTATCCTTAATTGCTTCATATAACCTCTTAGGTCCATACGTGTCATCTTGTAGCTGAATTTATTAGAAACAGTTATCCAAAAGTAGACCAATTTATAGTTTCTACCAAAAAAGTTTTTATTAAATCTCCAAAACGTATTCGCGAGTATAAATAGGCTTGCCCGGATATTTCTCAGCAACCACAGCCGGTATTGACGAGATGCGGAACGTGGCTTAAGGCTGTTTTATATTATGAGAAATTTTTACACATTATTAAACTTTGTATCTTAAATTTAAATCCGCAACATGCTCGAGCAATTTCAGGAAGTCAGCGGCTGGTTTCAAATACCGAAATCCATACTCAAATAGAGCAAATTTGCGAAAATTATTCTATTCTTTTAGATACTCTTTCTAAATTAGAGAACACCAAGCTGTTATTATTATGAAGCGCTAAACGTAGTATATTACCTTAAAGTCTGGTTAGGAAATCTAACAGATAGAATAGGAAGATTAACAACTGATAAATTGTGCGTGGCTATAAATAAGAATTCCGATTTTCAAACTATAGTGCGTGTAAACAAGAGCTTAACTGAAAACCAAGCGTGCGAATATGATGCGAATATCCTTTTTAAATTCGCGAACATCGTATCAGTAGATGCAGAACGCTCCTTTTCCAAATACACCAACTTATTTTCACTTCGCCGTAGGAGTATGACTGAGTTAGCACTGGAAGGCATGCAATGATAATACTACAGCGAATATTTGCGTCACTCTACATCAACAACACAAAAAAAACAAAATAGTAATTACATTTATTGTTTTTAATATTGGTAGTAACTGAGCCGTACGCTACTGCGAAAACAGTTATTTCTACAGCCTTAGTAATAATTAGTAAAAGAATTTTGCATTTAAAGTTTGTCTCAAATTTGGCACTGATTTTCCGGTTAGCCAAACGAAATATTTTTATTTCCTTGAAAGATATCTCTTAGATGAATGTTGTCATTGATTTGTAATACAAAAACGCTACAAATTTGCATAACAAAAATAAAAGAAATATACGCGACTAATAAAAAAGAAAAGGTTTTAAGAATTAGTATATACAAGCTTTAAGAGTTAGTACTTATAATGTCCGGTTATCTTTTCTCATATGTACAAGTACAACAAAACAAATATTTTCCGCATTTCGGGATTGCCTTTTTTCATTCTGATATCGTGAAATTCCATGATGATATTTTATCAGAGCAACGATGGTTTTATACCGTAGAAACCATACCCATTCATAATATCGGCATATTTGACATGTATAATGATTTATGACGTTGTTATTAACGCCGCATAAAATTCTATTGAAGCAAAACAGACAATTCTCAGTTTCAAAACAAACTGAGGGTTCATAGAAGAACAAAGAGAACAAAAATGCCGAGGATAACATATATTTTTCAACACTAACATCGTTCGCTCTACTTAATAAAGCAATTATGACTATCTTTTTTGTAGAAGTACAAGCTATTGCCTCTTAAAAAGTATTTTTCTCCTCACCTGGCTCTGTTCGATCGCTAAGTTTATTTATAGAACGTGAACTGTAAGCAACTACTTGAACAGCAATATTTTCTTCTCAATAAATTTATAAATCATTTATCCAAGCAAATAGTTTGTTAATTAGCGTCGTACGGAGTGAAATGTAGAAGCATATAGAAAAGTGTAAGAGTTTAGAAACGTTGAAAATTTCTATAAACGCGTTAGCAGTACTATCTGGAGCAGTCCCTTTGTACGAATGATTAATCTCTTCGTCGTTCATGTCCGTAACAGGTTGTATTACGGAAATTAAAGTGTTCATTTTCAATTAAGTTTATCAGTAATCGATATATCGTTACAGGGTTGCAAAATAAAACACTCTGTCTAAATTTTACGCTATATTATATATTTACAGGGAATAGTTTCGCCATAGGACATTATCGAGAAAGTGGAATACAGGTTACAATCTTCTTTATATAAGAAACCGAAAAGAAATAATTAAATCCGTTACAAGAAAGCAAGCTCTTAATCGATTCGGTAAAATATACACAGTCTGTCGCAGAGAAAACCGAATCTTTTTAAAATAGTAATTTTTAGTGGCGCCATCTATTAAAAAAAATATGCGTCGGTAAAGTAGATTTGCACAAGCAGAGAAATTGCGCATAAAGTAATAGTGTGTATTTGGCGTTGGTCGAAAAATGAATTTTGAAGAGAGAGCAAATATCAAATTCTGCTTCAACTCGGTAAATCCTTTACTGAAACGTTTAATTTGATGAAGCAAGTGTATGGTGATACGTGTTTATTACGTATGAGTATGTAAGAATGGCATAAACGATTTAAAGATGGTCGATGACGACGGACATCCTGGTGCAAAAAGATCTATGGTTACGGACAGTAACATCGAACTTATGTGTGAATTTAACAGAAGCGATTGAATTTGATAGAGCCTGTGGTTGATTGACTTGATCAATAAGGTTGATATATAACCCCTTTCCACATTAACTTTGTAAATCCTGTATACGCATTTCGACAACCAAGTTGTCGTCATCAGCAGATAATTTCAAAGTGTCGCACCTGGTAAAACACGGCGAAAAACAACAGCACGAAAATCAAACTCCGTACGCGATCCACACCGTTCAAAACCAAGATGTACACAGTGTACATCTTGGTTTGATTTTCGTGCGGTTGTTTTTCGCCGTGTTTTACCAGGTGCGACACTTTGAAATTATCTGCTGATGACAACTTGGTTGTCGAAATGCGTATACAGAATTTACAAAGTTAATGTGGAAAGGGGTTATATATCAACCTTATTGATCAATATCAGAAGCGAGTCGAAATCCTCATCGCGATACGTGAAATGGAATTAAATATTTTCCAAAGAATCAATTCATCGCATTTTGTCACAGCATTTGGGACTAAGAAAGATTTGTGCAAGGTTTGTACCACACAAACTAACTGAATTCAACATTGTGCAGCTTGATTAAAGACTCAAAAAAGGACGAAAACTTCAGGTATTCTATTGTAACTGGCAATGAGACATGGTGTTTTCAATATGATCTAGAGACCAAGCGTCAAAGCTCTGAATAGAAGCATTCAAGCGAAGAAAGACTGAAAAAAAGCCGCTTGGAGAAGTCAAAATGTGAAGACAATGTTGATTTCTTTTTATGATTCGAAAGGCATAGTGCACACAACGGTTCTACCAACTAGTGAAACAGTCAATTCTGTATATTATTTTGGTCCATGCTATCTGCTTCTGGGTTTCCGGGCTGGAACCGCGTCACTAGTATATCTGCCGACGTTTCGTATCCATTTGTATGGGACATCTTCAGTACCAAATTATTTTGGTGTTGTGAAGAATATTTTGGCGCGTATTCATCGTGTGCACTCTCAATATCGTGAAAATGACAGCTGGCGTTTTGTTGCATGATAATACAATCATGCAACCATTAACCGTATTCACCGGATTTGGCCCCTTGTGATTTCTATTTATTCTCCAAACTACATTTGCCGATGAAAGGACAACGTTATGCCGACGTCAATCATTAAAAAGCATCGACAGCGATCTTGAAGGATGTCTCTAAAGATGAACCCAAAAATTCATTCGGGAATTTCAAAATAAAAATATTAAGCTTTTGTTTTTATTTAAAGAAAGTTCGGTTTTCTCTGCGACAGACTGTGTAAATACAAGCTTATCTGTTAGTGATAGACCTTTTTTCGAAGTATCTATAAATCTAAATAATAGGAAAGCATTAAGAACTAATGAAACTGTGAGATATGATGAGAAAATTTATTCACGTACCCAAACATAAACGTAGTTCTTATTGCTTTCGTTGGGCAGAGCTGGTGTGTTACATTATATTATTGGTCCACTAGTTTATGACGGGTCAGGTAAATTTATATTTTACCCAAATGAAACAGAATATTCGAAAACTATGGCCAAATGAAAAACTATAGACCTACTTATATTACTTTTGAGTAGAATGAAACGTACATATATTAAATTTGTTTCAATATGTGCATTTACTCAACGAAATCATTAATTTTTTAATTTATTGGTACCGTTAATCAAGAGAATAGTATGTGAATGCATTATTAGAAATAATTTGCTCTACTTACTTTTCGTAGCTATGTATTATAGGACATCGTGTCTTTTTTTAGAGATCTAAGCAGATACATGTATCGGGCAATGAAAGATTGCTTGTAGAAATACTGTTTTTTGAGCGTTTTTTGTTACTAGATATTGGCCATTTTGTTTAAAAAATTTTTTCATTTAATAAATTAATTAATTAATTCAATTAATGAAGGGTAGTCATGTAAACAAACTATTACTTGTTCTTATTTTTGTCAGTACTTTATATTATATTTTAAAATAATTTCTTGATATATATGTATATTGTAGTTATCATTTTAATTAAGTCGTTTTAATTGGAATATATTATATTTACTTTAGTAAAATCTTTTTAAAAACATAAAATTGTTATTATTTATGGTAATTTTATATTTATGTTTATAAATATAAGAGAATTGTTTTATGTATAATATAAAAGAACATAACAAAAATGATTTAAAATGAAACTGCTATTTCATGAAATAATATATATTTCTAAGGAAGTCATAAAAACAGAAAAAAATCTATAAAAATAAACTACTTAAATGAATAAACACATGCAACACAGAAATATAACGTAAACCACACAAAATTGTGCTTAAAACAGTAATAATTATACGGTTTTATGAAAAGGTTTAGAAAATTAATATCTTGTATATTATCCCCCTATTATAACTTCTTCTGCCCTACTCAACATAGAATCCGCTAAATTACGACAGTAATTGCCATGATTTAATTGTTGCCACTTGTCGTAAATATTATGTTCCAATTAATGTCTGTTTCTAAATGGTATGTATTCTTCTGCTTCATCGTTCCAACGACGCATCATTAGGGCCCACGAATGCTATATCGAATTTAAGTCCGGAGATTTTGCGGGCTAGTTAATGATTTCTATCTATGGATTGTCATAAAACCAATTTCTTACAACTACGGATGTATGAACGGCGCTATTGTCATGAAAAAACGATATTCGTTCATCGTTAGCGTAAACCAAAGGCAAAATGCGATCTTCTAAAAGATAAATGTATAAATCACCTGTAAGCCGAACATTAATTGGTACCAAGCCGCCTTGACCATAGGCTGACATCCATCCCCAGCAAGCAAAAGTTATCCAAACCACTGTTTTTACTAGACATATGTATCTTCTATCAAATCTGGTATTTACAGGTCTATACACTAATACTTGGATTTTACACTAGAACAGAAAACTTTTTCCTCTGAAAAAACTATGTCACTCGAATTTCTGTGTATTTGTACAGCGAATGCCATGCGTTTCTAGATCACTGTAGCTGGCTTCCTGGTGTAAAGACTAACTGCCTTCAGTCTTCTTGCAACAGTATGTCTACTGCATCGCAGGTTTGTAAAAATACGCAATTTAGAATTATTATGAAAGGGATGCCCCAATGTTGCATTTTCCAGTAATCTGTTTAAAACTGGTGTTATAACTTTTGGATGAACCGATTTCTTGTTCTGGTGTACTCTTCCATTTCGTATCGATGAATCCACCTTAGGACTGTCGACTTTTAAAATTTATAATTTATATTTCTATAATATTTCAATAAGAATAAAAAATTTCAATTAACAAGATATAACATATCGATTTATTCACTTGTAAACTAATTTCTCTCGAGGAGAACGCATTCTTGCGAAGAGTTAGAATTTCGGCTTTTGCAGTTTCCCTAGTATATGCATATCTTCCCATTATGCTATTCGAACTGTCTAATCATAGTGATCAAAGGCAAAACGTAAACTTAATCCTCTATAAAAGCTATATGTTAGGGGTTACATTATATTAGGACTTTACAGAAGTCATTTTAGATTTACTTTGATAATTTATTTAATCTGAACATATTTATTTGAGAATATTATTTTAATAGTAATGAATACTTAACAGCTAATGCTTACGGTTTATATAAAACGAAAATAGACGTCTTTGTATTATTTATTAAAGTCAGTATACATTTTAGTTACTTACCTTTATTGAATTTCAATTATTGACTATCGAAAATTACATTACGGTACCTGTTATAATTCCGACAGCCCAGTATTAATATTACCTCCTTTAGTTGGGTAATAAATAATAAAGGATGTATTACTTAATAGTAAATATTTATTTGCACGTGATGGTTAGTAAATTTATTACGAGCGCGTGTCCAGCTAGCTGAAGCGCTGTAATAAATGCAAATAAAAAAGAAAATAATGCAAGGAGTTAATAGTTAGTAATTGTATACAATGTGCATCAAAATTCCGGGACGTGTGCCAAGCTGAAAGAAAGATATTAGTGGAAATAAAACCATAATAGCATTGCTCTTAAAATTTTATTCACTAATTTAATTGAATTCTTTAAACTTGAGTATATTAAATAAAGATAATTAATAAGATCGAGAGCAACAAATAAAACGAGATAAGCGTAATGACAAAACTGTAATAAACGTAAATCTAGAGATATAAAGCTGTTTAAGAAAATATAAAAAAGGGTTAGATCAAAATATGTATCGGACGATACGTAAACTACTTGCGGTTTGTGTGTTTATATCCTGGGCCAGGATGTTATATATATTACGCGGTCGCAAAATAACACGTAGACACTGCGTCAGAAACTTAACGGTATCAATTCACGGAAGTGATGCGCGTGGATTTAGTGATGGCCGGAGAAGAAGTCTTTGTGTCTTACGCGCGGGGGCTTTTAAGAAACAACCCGTAGCTGAAGGGTAGAATACTGGTCATGTTTGAATCAACCAATGGCAAAAGAGAATTGGCGGGCTAAAAGATTTGTATAAATTAAAAATGTGATGTCAATATCAATACAAGTAGCAAGCAGATAGACATCTAGACAGAACAATAGACATCTATTCTGTGTGCAAAATAGAAGGATTAATATTTGAATCCCTAATTTCATTTAGAAGTCAATACAATAGAATTAATATTAAATGTGATTCAATGGAAAGTTATAGTCACAAAAAGTTGTAAAATTTCTAGGTATTAGGCGACGACAGTTTGTTTTATTACAGCCTAACCGTACGTGACGACAACAAAAGATTCCTGCATTTGTATATATCACAAAAAGGTTAAAATAAATAATAAATTATGAATTAAAAATCTAATTGTTTTTAAATTAAAATAAACTAATTTAAAAAACATGATATAAAAAATTATTATATATGTGGAGCGTAACATTAGTAATCGTCATGAACAGTTTGTGTATTTTTAACACTTAATATAATTAAAACTACCTGATTTATTTATTAAGATATCTTATGAATTGAAGTAAAAGTCCTATCGGTTTTAGGCAGTGGACTAGCTCTATGGAGCATTTGAATAATTCAGGATCAGTTTCATTTTGTTTTATTGCACAGACATCGGTCGTTCTATGTATGAACATTGATGCATTTTGACAATAATTATAAAATTTTCATTAGTTTTGATTTTATAGAGTGGGCGTAAGTCGTTGACAACTCAAATTTCAAAATATTTATGTGTTAACTATAGCTGTGCTAAACTGTATATTTAAGACAATTGTCGAAATTGCAAAACTAATACATTTTAATTATGAAGCAAAAGTCATGAAATATTGATTTAATTTTATCTACCTTAAGGTAAACACAGTGTACGTTTTGTACACTGTGTGTACACTGTTTAATTATCTGCTGATAATGACAACTTAGTTGTCGAAATACGTACACAGAAAACGAAAATTATTGTGGCAAGGGGTTATATATCAACCTTCAGTGATCTAGTTTGTCTACTTTGTATAGTATACGTGTAGCATGTTGCGAAAAATCTTTAGTGGTAGTGGTAGTACTTTAAAAATTGAATATACTCCGTTTTATAAATGAAAAAGCTGCGTCATTTTATGAAAAATATTTACCTATTTCTATAACTAATCTTATAAATATAAAATTAAAAGTTATCCTAGTATTAGGCAAATTCGCTTAAGAAACTTTTTCAGTGCAGATATTATCTTAAAATTCTTTTCCCAAATGTATAAATAGTCTAAAAGTCAGAACAGTAGTAAATGAAGTATTTTTGACTTCATGTTCTATCTGTTATAGTATAATAATTCTCTCCTTTCAACCATGTGTAAAATACGATTGGAAAGGTGCAAGGAGACGAGTAATCTCCACATAGCTTTATAAACTCTGATATGATTACGCTACTAAAAATTATTTTCACACCACCGCACAGAATGCCATTATTTTGCATGGATTCATATATTTCGAGCAGCATGAATGGTAATATCCAATACTTTTATGTTTGAGTTTAAATCCGCTTTAATGTGTCTGGACAGAAACAGATTTAAATTACTAACCTGAGTTAGGAAACAAATCCTATAAGATTTATAAATAGGCTAATTTAGGGATTGGACAGCGAAACGGTGAGCTTTATGAGACAATTTATTACTGCTATAAAGGTTCCGTGGAAGCTATTTGTGCATTTACAGAAGTGTTTTAATTTAATTATTGTACGTTAAATATATTTTCTGTCCATGCACATGCAAACTGATTCAAAATTTATGCAATTCTCAATAAAATTTAATAGCTAAACCTCAAATAATTTTAATTTTAGCTGTTTTATTCGTGTCGTACAAACTAAACTTATATATATGGTGGGGTGAAATGCCTGGATAATCGTCAGATAGGAGGATTCTACGATTAATTGAGAGTCGACAATCCTAATACAGAAATGTATTGTCAATCATTAAGATATACGAGACCATCAATGTAGGAAATGTGAGACCAAAAATATTTTTTTAAATTTCCTGTGAAAGCCATGCCAAATAAAATTTTACAATTCTGTAATATATTGATGTAATTAACTGTTTTATAGCAACATTTTTCCTTATTAAATATTTCTTTAACAGCTTTTTTTATATTAGAGTACATAAAACAACCTTGACCCAGAAAAATGTCTAATTTAAAAATAGTAATTTGTCTAATTTTGACGTTGGTCAATTTAACGTTCATTATTGTCGCTTCTATTACTTACCGTTTTTGTGATATCCCAAGTAATTTGTAAGATTACAAACATGAAATTCCACCTGTATGTGTTTTTGTAGTGCGTATAATTTTAATTGCTCTTTTATACACTTAACGCCTTCTCGTATCTGTCCGTCGTAGATCATAATCAATACGATCGATTTTAATTTATCGATTACAGATCTCCTCGACAATGTAATTTGGTTTAAAAGAATTTAATTAATAATAATTGTTGTCTTCGTATTGATTGACATTGTCTCTGGTGGTTTCGTAATTATTTGGCCATGATTTTAGCATGCATTGTTTTATTCATGCATAATTAGTAAAAGTAGATGACACTCAAGTGGCTTCCTCTTTCCAACGTTAAATTGTAAGTGATCACAAGTTTCCGATCTTACGTCATTTAAGAGTCTCAACTTGGAATTTATAATCAGTCTTATCATATTAGGAATAATTTGATACATTTCTGCCAACATTGATTGGATGTGAGTTAAGCTGGATTGAATGTTTTATCGACCTTATAGTGAAGGCTAATTGGGCAAGTTGGTGAAACAAAAAAAACCCACTGCACTTGGTAGTTGTAAAATTCAAATGGAATTCTGTTGGCTATTTTTGTATACAAGGAGCGAACTTAGATCTAGTTAATTAACCAAAAAAAGAACACTTTAATTTACATACCTCTATGAGGTACCCCTAATTGATATAAACTAAACGTACGGACGAAATTAATGTGAACATAAGTATACCCTGCCTGTTTGACTGAGTTCGAATATCATGCCCAAGAGGTAGTACTGGACCAGATTCGCCGAAGTTACTGAAATACTAAACCTAGGTTAAACTTTCGTACTTCTACTTTATTTGGTTTATTAGATATTATAAGTGTTAATCAAGGCCAAATACTGTAGTAACAACGGAAAGCTTTCAATTGTTTATTTTCTTTGCTCATTAACAAGTAAATAGTTTGCCATTAGCCAACTATTATAGTTTTCTTTTAGTTTACTTAACGATTGCTTTGAAAATCATAGTCAAATCTAATTTTGTTATTTCTCCCAATACTTTAGTAACGATTAATTCAGCCGAAAGCTGAACTTTAATAATTTGTATTTTCTTTGCAATTATTTAGCTGACGTTCTCCGTTATACTTGGGAAGTATTCAATTAGAGGCACATATACTATTGTAAAATTTTATGTGAACCAGCTATACATGTAGAGGGGGGAAATTTCCACAAATTGTATTTTGAGTAATTAATTACAATATCGTAAGCACCTTCATTTGGTTTTGTTCATTTAATGTGTAATCATTATAAACAATTAAACCTGCTACCTTGTAAATCAATATTTTTCAACATACAGTAATCTTGTATAGAGCCGAAGTTTCCTTTTTTTAAGGAACTAGAAGGGCTTCCGGCGGTTCAATTTTGTGATGTCCTATTACGTCGTATTAACAGGGAACCCCTCCCACTCTCCGCATATATTTTGAGCTGGGAAGCATCCCGAGAGAAGGCGGGAGGTTCATTACATAAGTCAAAAATACAGCTGTTGATTCAAAGTCCTATTAAGAGCAGGACAGGACGTAGCATTACACTTCCAAACGAATACGCTGATATGTTTATGGTATTTGCGTTTTGCAATGGAAATGCACGAGTAGAAAAGACAAAAAATATATTACGGTATCTACACCGGCAGTTTCCAATCTGCCATTTCGAAGACTGGATCGAAGACTTCGTGAAACAGGCATATTTATTCTTAGTCAACGTAATGCAGGTATACCAAGACATCGTCGTACGATCCAAGTCGAAGAAGGAATTTTAGATATTGTTCATCAGGATCATTACAATACGTAGTTAGATAACTTTGATTATAAAAAAATGTCTGCTCGATGGGTCCACATATTTCGACAGTCTACAGGACCTAGAAGATAGGAGCAACTTTTGATTATATTACTCGATACTATAATTATTATGACGAATTTCTCAACAAGATTGTAATGGGAGATAGGACGTGGACTTCGTGCAAAATAACTGAATCCAGGAGGCAGCCAAGGAAGTTCACCCTGGAGACCAAAAAAAGGGAAGCCAAATCACACCATAAGGAAGTTAATAACACGTATCTTTTACGATAGGAAAAACACTACAAATTGAATTTATGCCAAGAGGAGAGAGAATAACGTCAGCGTCCTGTTGGAGGCCTTTTCAGCGACTTCCATACGTCACAAGAAGCGTGAAGAGTTGTCTAGTGGGATCGTACTAGCGACAACGTTGGACCTTATACAGCTATAGCAGAAAACGAGAATTGCAGCGCTCGGAGTGATATATTATAGCATTGCTATCATTTATGAGCATCCTTCCCGACTGAACTCCATCTACTTCTGGAATAATGAAGAGCTCAAAGAACTTAGTGGTCACAGATTTTGGCGGCAGATGAGTACATCGGCAATTAGAAGCTCGTGCCACTTTATAAGTATGATATTTCGACAAGCACGGTTCAGGGTTAGATCCACTATTAATGAGAATATAGCTTAGTTTTTTTATAATACTGTTCGTCTTAATTAAATTTTAAATAACATCTACACCTTCTTTACTAACTAGACGAAATTTGTAATTATCTAATTGATTTAAATGTAATATGATTAACAAATTTCAAGAACGCACGTATTGCTAAATAAAGAAAAATAAATACGAAACATATAATATATATAATCCAAGGATTAACGTTACAGCAGAACTTTTAACTATATTCAATAGAAGCTACTATTCATCACAAAAAATTCTTTGAATTGCTTTAATAAGATTTAATATTAATATGTGATTCTTCGTGAACCACGTCCTTTTTTTAAGTTCCTTTTTTACGATAGACTCTTTTTCAATATTAGCACTTTCATAGATATGTCTGTAATCCACTAGCAACGCTACCAATATTATCACTAATTTCAGCAATGACAACGAATATCCTAAGAGTGTGAAAATCTTACATTTCATTAAATACCTAAGCGTTGCTACTGTTTTTTCGCTGTTATTTTCATCTTAACAGATGTTAAATGTTGAAAGAAAGTTATTTCTAAATTTATTATACCCATAATATTACAAAAAGATCATATTTCTTCAACGAAAATATACAATTCATATTACAGAAGGCTTCAAAACCTTTTAATGTTATATTGGACAGTAGTTCGATAGCTTTTAAATTTACTTGGCAAATACTAAACGGTTTTAGTGTTATTACGTATCATTAAGACGACTAACTACTATGTATACCTTTAGATATATCAGTTAGTGTATAGGCTCTATACCATAGGTATACTGTAAGAACTAATTTACAGAGAACTTTGAAGATAAGAAGCATGCTTTAATAGAAACTAAAAAGATCGCTTCTGCGACATGTTTGTAAACGTTCATACGCTTACTGATTTTAATTAGGTTTGCAGTAGTATTACCGATATTCGAAGGCACGTCTGTAACTTTATTGAGTGATGACATAGAAATACTTATACCTTGTTGGCGTTCATAGATAAGTAATTAGCATTTACTTGATGATAACCTTTAACATAAGTAAATTAATTAATCTTTGGATTTATATTTTAGCCCGAAGTCACGGTGCTGGAGAAACAATTGTAACTATTTTTCAAAAAAAACATTTTGTGAAAATTACACAATTGATTCTTTGTATTTAACTTTTTTCATTCAAGGTTTATTTAATGAATAATTTGCTCTCTAAGAATACCAATTTCATTAAATTTGTTATTACTTACATGGTCTCAAGTTCCTGAAGATTTTGAAATACTCCCGTCTCAAAGTAGTAGAAGTTTTCCAAGTTGACCATTAATCTGAAATTTTTAAAGAGTTTCATATTCATTACAAAAATTTTAAGAAATTAAAATAATATAACTTACATTTCCTTTAAAGTACTGCTGTATGGCAACAACGATTCTCGCTTCAGAACTTCTATTCCAGCTGCCTCTACGTTTCTAGAAAGAAATATATGTGGATGCAATAAAATTCTAATACAATATTATCTATAGAATATGTAATAATAATTGTACGTTTGTCCAACAGATTACTCCATTAAGAAGACAATACAATAACAAAGTATAGCGCTAAATTATCAATAAGTGTTTTCGAGGATAGTACAAGTTCGATGGTGGTTTATTGTAACAGAAAAGTAAAAAGGCTTTGGATAAATTTAGTTAACATTTTTAATCATGAGCGTTATAGTCGCTTTGCAAGAACATTTGTTCTAACTGTAGCTTTGGTAAAAGTTTAACTGAATCTAACCCAAGGACACCACTTTTACACTAGTGAGGCTATCTCAGTGACTGACAAGATAAACACGCAGCCCGAGGAAAAATTAAAGCAAAAAGGGATGTAATTACAACACAATAACTAGAACTTCCAAACCTAGCCTGTATATAAAATACGGATATTAAATTACAAAAAAAAAAAATAAGAGAAAACGATATCGGGGTATAACAATGAAAAGGATGAAAAAGAGACGATAAAAAGGAACGAAGATTTAAATTGCTTTAAATTACAAATTAACGACACCTACAATGCTAGCAGCAAATTGAATCGATAGAGAAGATTGGAAATTATATTAATGTAATAAAATTAAATTTGTGGAATTACCCGAGAAAACAGGCGGAAAAACGAAGGTAGAGGGATAACACAGCATACAAAGTACTATATTTTACCATTATATATATATATATATATATATATATATATATATATATATATATATACATACGAGGGTGGTCCCAGAAGCACCAGATCCAATAAAGAGAACACAAAAATTTTGGGAAGAAGTATATTTATTTTTCAACATAATTTCCTTTCAGTTACACTTTTCCCAGCGATGTTCAATAAGTCCGATACCATTTTTATAATAAGAACTGTCTCGCTCCTCAAAATAGCCATTAACTGCCGTCATCACTTCGTCATCGTTGGAAAATCTTTGATCACTGAGCCATGTTTTCAAGTTTGGGAACAGAAAAGAATAGGGCGAATAGAGTGTATCAGGTAGCAATTCAATTAATTTTGGTCATCGCAATAATGTATTTGTGAGCTGGTGCACTGTCTTGATGAAACAACACTTTCTTCTTAGCCAAATGCGGCCGTTTTTGCTTGATTTCATCTTTCAAACGTTGCAATAAGTTCCCATAATACTCTCCGTTGATAGTTTTTCCTTTTTCAAGGTAGTTAATGATAATTATTCCTCGCGCATCCCAAAAATCGATGCCATGGCCTTGCTTGCAGATGAAACGCTCTTCGCCTTCTTTGGAGCCGGTTCTCCCTTTTGAGTCCATTGTTTTGATTATGCTTTTGTCTAGCGTGTAAAGTGATGGACCCATGTTTCATCCATGATGAAACATGGGTCCTGTTGCGATGAAACTTCGCTAAAAACTCAATCGAAACATGCTATCTGCTTCTGGGTTTCCGGGCTGGAACCGCGTCTCTAGTATATCTGCCGACGTTTCAGTTTCAGTGCAGTTGTTCAGCCCTGAAGATGTCCCATACAAATGAGTACGAAACGTCGGTTCCAGCCTGGAAACCCAGAAGCAGGTAGCATGGACCACGACCGCGGAATTCTACGTACCAAATCAATCGAAACATCTTCATGACACTGTTTTTGCTCGAGACTGAGCAAACCCATCTTGCACACAGCTTTCTAATGTTCAAATTTTCAGATAATATACGATGTACCGCATTTTTTGAAATACCTACTATATCTGCTAGCTCGTGCTCTTTCAGTCGACGATCATCCAGTAGCGTTTTGTGGATTTTCTTCACAATTTCTGGAGTCGTCACCTCATTTGGTCAACCACTGCCCTGCTCGCCTTAGCAGCTTGTACGGCCTCGTTTAAACTCTGCTACCCAATATTTCACTGTTGTAAACCAAGGAGCAGACTCATTCAGAGTAGAATCTAGTTCAGCTTTTATATAGGTTGGTGTGAGGCCTTTCAAATGAAAGTATTGTATCACTTAACGATGACCAATTTTCTTCATTTCTTCAAATTCATTGAAAACGTTCACTACTGATTGCTGCTAGACAATTACTAAATAACTTGGCGTCTTCAAACTTCAAACATATTCTTTATAGATTGTATACATTTTAATACAGTGATATTTTTTAAACAACTACCGTCACCTCAGGTCGGGTACTTATGGGACCATCCTCGTACAAAGATGGCTTTTCTCGGGTTCCAAGACGTGTCTCATTTGCGTCCTTAGAAGAACGCTAGAAACTAGACGATGAATATAGTCTGATGTTTGTCTAGTGATGCGCCAAGTTATTATACGTTTCTGCCTTAGTGGTCGTAATTCTTCTTATTCTGTGTCAACTAAAAGC
This sequence comes from Dermolepida albohirtum, assembly GCA_031893035.1. Taxonomy (NCBI): domain Eukaryota; kingdom Metazoa; phylum Arthropoda; class Insecta; order Coleoptera; family Scarabaeidae; genus Dermolepida; species Dermolepida albohirtum. The sequence continues at coordinate 658,836 of JAVIWB010002387.1, forward strand.
GGTTTCCATGTGTACTATAAGCGTCGGCCGTCGTTACGTTTATTCATGCTATTTAGTTTCTTTTCTATTTCGATCGCTATTCTTGTAATTCTTGTAGCTCGGTTTTCGCGTTTCGCTAGAACCTTGGTGTTGTTAAAATCGATAGAATATCTCGTAAGAATCCATGGCGAGCTAACGATTATGTTGGTTCTTTCTCGACAACTGCGCTTCTGTATTCTTTTCTTCCAAAATTGATTAGCTTATTCGTTTGCCCCACATAGGATTGATTACCCTCTCAGCATGGAATCTTGTATACATACTGATCTTCCAGTGGACTTATGTTTTTCGTTTTGACCATTTCGTCGACTATCTTTCAATGTATAGTTAACACGGTGCCGATTTTGCGTTTTCTTAATATGTGGATGATTTTGTTTGTAGTATTTTCTCTATAAATCGAAGATGAGCTCTAGATGTAAAATCTTCTTTTTCCATTTTTGATTTGCAGCTGCTTCTGGCTATGTTCATGGCCTTATCTGAATACCTGTTGGTGAGGAGAGCTTTTCTGATATTAATTCTTTCTTCGTATTTGTGTTCTTCGTCTGTTAATCATTCGGATAGTAAAACTAGCGTTTTTACCACGGAATTCAAATGTGCCAGATGATATAATTTTACTTTTAGATATTAATGGTGTATGTGGATTTACGATATACGGTGTCTTCTAATGTCCTGCTTTTTTTGGATCGCCAGCATATCAAGAAATGGCAGTTTTTTGGATTTTCTACCTACATTGTGAATGTAATTTTCGGATGTTCACAATTCAGGTTTTGTAGGAAGCTTTCATAATTTTCTTTCCTGTGTCCAGTTCTTCATGAAAATGTTGACCATAATTGTTGAGAGACGATATCCCGTTGGTGCACTTTGTCCCTGTAGCCGTCTGAATTTCCGCTTCTGCTAGTTCATTCTAATGCCGAAATCTGTTTCTGCCCTGAATGCAGGTAGACTGTATTTTCTCCCACAATAGAATGTGTTACTGTTTAGTGAGTAGCAAATGTACCAAAAACCGTTTATCGGTGTCATGGAGTTTACGCCGATTCTCACGTATTAATTCCTGCAAAAAGACACTGCTTACTCTTGTTAATTCATTCGTAGTTTTTATGGTTTTGATATAAAACGATAGTCTGCAGCAATTCTTTATAAGGTCCTGGTTTTAGTTTCAGCATCAACATACAACAAGGTCGCCCAACAGACACGCTTCTTGCTACGTAGCTTCTCGAAACAGTTGAATTCCGTAATAGAAAGACGGTTTTACTATACGAATGATTAACAGATTAACACAAACACGAAGAATGAATTATCAGAAACGCTTTCCTCGCAAACGGATATTCAGTCAGTCATAAACAAATCCAGAAACAACTGCAAATGATAAACGGACTTGTAGCAACCTAAGTTCTACATTCGTATTTAACAAGTCTACTTAACATTTTTTGATTTTTGAATTATTTATGAAATTTTTTAGACAAGAAAACAAATAGCTCATTAGCTCTTCGTTCGACTCAAATCTCTTACAGCGAATAAAGTTTTCAGAAGAAAAAACCTGAAAAGACCAAATCTGCCAAATAAGTTGCATTTGGAAGCAGTTCGAAATGCACTGGTTTCGCTTGTAAACTGTACACTAATAGAAAGCTTTCCATCCAAAAAATATAATCGGTGGACTCACAGTTTCATACTGCCTGTTAATAATATCAATTATGGAGAAAAAAATAAGTAAAAAAAAATCGTAATTTGATATTAAATAAAAAGTTTCAGAATCCTTTTTTTGTTAAACCAAAATTGTATGCTTTGTAATGTAGTTACTAAACCTATTTATCAGTTAATCGTGCTATAACTTAAGAATGTTGTAAATGGAAGTGTAATCGAAGTTTAACATATAAAATTCAAGTTGGTAGTGTTAGTGAATGGATTTACTTAGGCAAAGAATTATATAATTGAAACTAGAGCCGAATAGAAGAAATTATTTATAAAGATTAAGTTACTATCTACCATATAGTTAGATTCGATGATCTAAAAATATATAAGCAAAAGAAAAAATGAAAAGTTTATATCCATAAGTAAAATATTTATTACGGTTTAACATTTGAGGAAGAAGAATTTTCGTTTTCACGAATGCAAAAATCAATACATTTTATTGGAGGCTTTACATCCTGTAGTATTACAAAGGCTTTGTAAACCGACGGAATTCAATTTAAATGTTTACAGATGATGATATGCTTATATCTATGAAGGTAAAGGAAGCCTTCCTAAACAATTTTCAACTAAAATATCTAATGTACATATATTAGATCTAATTTAAACTAGAAATTTTCAAATCTGCAAAATTGTAAATTAGTAAAAGTATATTTGCTTTTTGTAAACTATTATGAAAGTGTTTCATGCTTTTGTATTTTGCTAATGGTGAAAGAATTAATGAAGCTCTTAGCAAACTACACCCATTATTATAACACTAAATATTATAGTGTGCAACGCCATACATTACAGAATATTTCGTAGATAAGATACATAGAACGCCGCGCTTAGCTCAAAGTAGTAATTTATTCCTTACTAAATATGATAAGAATATAAGCTCTGTAGTGATAGATTTTTTCAGCAATTTTGAACTTACTCACTTTCACAGCCGAGAATTTTTAGAATATATGAGGACCAATCACTAATTAATGATTTTAAACAAGGAAACATAAGCTTTTTGACAAAAAGTAATTTCATTTTTCAACGTATTCTCATTGCAACTCATTGCATTTGGTCCATCGATATTCAAGTGCTTTTAGTCCTTCGGAGAAGTAGACAGAGAAGTATAAAACTGTTCGAAGGCATTCATTAATTTCAGTGATTATCTTTTCAATCGGCCCAGGTCTCCTCATCGAGAAAAATCTTCAGGCGATGAAAAAGAGAAAAGTCAGAGGGGATCAAATCTGGCGAATAAACTGAAAGTAGAAACAGTTCAAAATGAAATTCATCAATTTTCACCATTGAAACAATCAAACTTTGAATATGTTTATTATACAATAACTCGTTTATATCGCGCAGTTGTGTAATTATAATTTTTTGAAGAGAATTAATAAAAAGAATCTGATTGCAGGTTCTAAACAGAATCACCGTAGCCCTCCCCGCTGGTCTTTGACTTTTTCGGAGCATTTGCACCAGCCTTAATACTTTGTTTCGTTTGCTACTTCATTTGGTATGCATAATGATATATCAAGGTACCACTAACTGCTATTATTCGACGCCAAAAGTTTCTTAGATCATGTCTTAACTCCGCCAAATTGAGGGCTGAAATGTATTCTCATTTGTATTTGTGGTCTACAGTCAACACATCTTTTTCATACTGAATTCATTATGCAAAAATGAAAACCAGTTAGCCTAGGCGTAACTTTATTCGACGGTCATCTAGTATCATATCGTTTTTAATGATTTCTGGAGTACACACGTCTTTTGGACGGCCGCTATGTTTTTCATTAAATATACTGGTTCGGCCAGGTTTAAACTTAGATAGCCATAGATTGGTCCGCGTAAACAAACTCTAGCTTAGCTTTCAATTCATCCTTTTGTTTTGTTCTTTAAGAAGTTGCTGATCGGTACCCTAGCTTTTCTCTGTTCGAAGAGAAGCTAAAAACTTTTTTTTCAAATAATAAGCGTTAGTGTGAACAGGATATTGAATTGATGCGGCTTTTGCTTGTTGAAAATACACAGAGTATTCTAATTAATGTCATTTTTATTGGCACCTTGTAAGTAACATTTTGAAGAGCAGAACGTATATACCTATTACATTTCATATGGAACCATAGTTTCAATCTTCCAGACTTAGGATAGCTCTTCTTCTTTCTAATTTCTAACTTGTTTTATATACCTCTCTATAAATAGATGTAGCTCTATTTAGCCATTTTGTTACATCCAATTGCTTCATTACTTTTTCTGATTTTCTATCATACGTATTATTCTTTCAGTCTTCGTCTTTCAATATCGTTGAACTCAATATTGCCTTTATTTTCAATCGCCTTTTCCTCATACTCCCCACAACTCCTTGAAATGATCTAGATACTGTTCTATACCTATCCGGATTTACTGGTCTTCCTCTTTCTCCTTCTTTCAAACAGTTGTGTCGCGAACACTCATCGTTGTGTTTACATTAATTTTTTACATCGTCCATTGTTTTTGTTTTACATTTGCCAGTTAATGGACAGAGCATAATAAAATATTGCTGCTGCAAATACTTTCTCCTTTAATTTTGCACAACTACATTAATATATGTTAAAGTATTAAGTTTCCAAGGCAAAGTACGTACTGTCAGTTTTCTATGGGCAAAATTATTTCAAGATAAGTTTGCCAATATAGAGCATTGTAAAACCGGCTTCTCCGAATAAATAATCGAATGTAATTTCTCTCGTCCGTAGTTCTGACGTAAATCGAATAATATATACACTTCCTATTCAGCGGTGTTATTATGTGTTTCCTTGTATCACTTTTCACACTTTCTTTCAACTCTAAAATGTATTGTATAAAACTAGAGTCGCGTGTATTTTCAAATGCCTGCTGACGTTCTCACATAAATCACTTAAAAAATATGCCCTACAAAAAATTCTATGAATAAGTAATGCTCTACCATCATGCAAAAAATTCCTTATATATCAGCCTTTAAATACTTTCACATGTATGCCGGATTCCGAGGCTTACCATTGAGATTCTGTCAGAGATACAGGTGGTTATGAAAGTGCTGAGTAATACCTTTCTGAATAGTAAATTTCAGAAAGAATTTTCGTATTGTTACGTAGCTTAAAAACAATTGAAATTATTCAGTTCGTTTTTGCCAATTTTTCATTAATTATTAATCATAATTATTCTTGTTAATTCAGAATTAGGCCACTATACTTTTGACTTTAAGCTCTGCTTTTGTATGAATTCGACAAGACTTTGAACTTCTAATAACAAAAAACGTTAATTTATTTGTTGAAACAATTTTGTTTAAGTAAAGTAACAGTCCATATGTAGTCTTAAGTGCTTCCTTTATCGAAAAAGCAGTGGTATTTGTAGAACACTCGCATCTGATAGGATTTGCAAGGAAACGGCAGTAATCAAATACATATTTTAGCTCTAACATAAATGCAAGACGATATACTAATTATTATTAGAAATAATATGATAGTAGGAACTTCAGACATCGTGGAAGTGTAAAGGTAATAAATTAGCTATCACCTGTAAGTAAAGTTAGTAGTATGTTTAAATTTATATTTATTACCCTTCAAACACAGTTTTTGTTAATTTAGTATTAATATTAAACGAATTGACGTAATTCACTGATGATTTTTTCTACTAAAAAATTACTAACTACTAAACTACTATGAGGATTTTCTTAGATCATTGAGAGTTGGTTTAATGACTGGTTTCAAAGAATTAACTAGTGAATATAATGTAATGGAAATTACTTATTTTTAAAACTTGTGAAAATTAAAGCGATATTATAAAATTGTTGTAGTTCTGTTTGTATAGGATGCGGTAGAATTAACTCCCGAATATTAAACGCCATAACCAGGAAACCGTAAAAGCTATTCAAAAATATATTTTAGAGTTTGAAGGAGAAATATATCTCGCAGCTTACGTTGGCTTACCGTATAATGCTTATTTAAGAGGCAATTTAATCTCGGTTGATATGCTAAAGTTAAGAGGAATATCATTTTATTATGGATAACCAATTTGAAGAAATGGATTCGCTTTTAAAAAAGAAGTCACCTGCCTAGCCTCGTAGTATTGGAACACCAAAGAACATCCGTGTGGTTGGACAAGCCTTTGCATAATCTTCTCTGTATTGCATAGAAAAATACGGTCAATATTTGGAGGATATAATTCTCTAAATCAAGTGATGGTTGCTACGGATTTATTTTATATTTCGTTCATATCTACTGATCAATCATAGTTTGTTGAAGGTATTGTCAAAATTTTGTAACATTTCGAAATGGTCAAGTATACTATTAGGAAAAAAAAATTTGATTGCTGAATGCTGATTTCTGTATACTTATACTAAAAATAGTGTCTCATATTTTAATATTTATAATCTCATATATATTACATTTCGTTCTTATTTATTAGCCATCGCTGTATATTGTTATGCAAATGTGTAGAGTGTAAATTAAAATTAAATAATTTAAAATTTTTATCAATTTTCCATATTCTGCACGATTCACGGATGTGCATTTCAATGAAATTATTTTTTTATCAGCTTTGAGTCGTTATTTTTTGCATTAATAAGTATTCTTTTCATATTAATATTTAATCTCGGAAAAGGACATGGTGCCCCATCTATACTATACATATTCAATTCTCGCATGTATTAATTTGCAATGTCCTAATTATCTTGCGTTTTTGTGATGATTGGTCGTTTATAATTAGTTTAACCACGTGGATTTGATCTCTTTTGAGAACCTATATTCAGTGGGTGTGTGTTCTGGAAGAATAAGGGTTGTGCGTTGTCTTTAATTTAGAAAAAGTTTTCTTGCAACAGCATGTCGGAACTACCCAACGCCAATTGACGATTTATCGATCTAGAAGATATGGGATATATATTAGTCGATAAATTTGCACTAGTGTAGAAAAGGCCGTCCATTTTGATATTCGTAATTTGAACTTCCATAGAAGCGAATTCATTCATGAAAGCAACTTTCTATCTTATCGAGATAGGAATAATGAGTGTCTGTTTTACTTGTGTTTAATTTAGGTCTTATCTTATATGTTATATATAGGGTTCTTGCAAGCGATGTGAATTTTTTTTGAGGAACCAACTTATATCCTGGAACTTCATTATCAAGTGATTTGCTGAGGAGAAAAAAGGCAGCATTCTCAGTGATTAGCAAAAATTGCATCAGAAAGGTGGGAAGCCACTTCAACTCTGTGCCCCTATTTCATGTATATCGGTGCTTGTATAAGGTAACAATCTTATAGCCTTATGTAAACGAGGGATACGTTATCCTCCAGAGATAATGATGTAATTAAACCGTATTCATTAGTCCATGAAATTAAACTGCGAATTTTCTTATCAGCATATTATTAAATTGAAGATATTATTATATAATAATTTCTGAATTCATTTGGTAAATTTATTATTAACGTATTATTCAACTAGTAATTTAAAAGTACAGGAACGTTACTCAGGGTCAGATTACGACAGCGAATTCAAACTCGTGAAAAGAAATTAAAAGATTTGGTTTTGTTAATTAGGATCACTAAAGTTATAAAACTTTTTCTCCATTTCCTTCATTTTTTTTTGTATTGTTAATGAAATCTATAATATAACATTAGAAAATTTATATAACCTGTGTGAACCAGTACATGTATATTTGATGAATCATGTGATCATGTCTAGTGATTTTTTTTTCAATAGTTACTTATCTATCTTAGTTGAGATTATTATAATTTTCTGTCTTGTAATGTTATATAAACGTATGTCTTACATGACAAAACTGGCTGTTCAGTAGTAGATATTAAAGAAATGCAAATATTTTCATAGTTATCAAGTTATGATCTTAAATTTTCCTTATTTTTTTTATAAAATATTTAACTGTTTTATACTGTTTATTTCTTTTCCTGCTGTAATAAAATTGGTGCATCCGAATTTTTTCCTATATATACCAAAACACGATTTTCCTAAAATCCACGTGCTTCAGTATTGGCACGCACTTTTAAGGATCCAAACACTGTGGCGCCCATTTATAAGATCTTGTATTGAAAGCACCTTCCATAACTGTCCGAGTTACTGGTTAGTCCAGCCCTAGGAAAAGCTGCCAAGGATATCCTTCAGGTAGGAATTACGGGCATATATTATAGTACAAGTCTGTACACTAGTGTGTAAAAGGACGGCCCATGGTATATGTATGTATATGTGAAGTAAATTGTAAACACTGCTCTTTAAAAGTATGAAACAAATTTTTTAATAAATTGTAGGATATATATATTTTGTCTTTATACAAATATCATATATTTAACATCCAATATATAAATTTGTCTCAAAATCCTTGCTATCACATAAGTACAGATGATAAACGCACTTCTATTTGTAACATACAACCATAAATTATGGTAACATATGACGGCGATGGTATTTAAAAGTGATTGTAATTTAATCACAAGAGACTGTGAATTGTTTTCTAAATTTTATTTTTAATTTCATATAAAACGAACTCTTTCCTAACTTTTTTATCTGAATGTTTTAATTTTTATACTATTGCGAAGGTTATTGCAAAATCCGAAAGGACATGTAACTAATTAGAAAAATTTTTAAGTGTAATTAATAGTTAATTAACTATACATAAAAAAATAACTGGAATAAGATAATGATTTAATGAAAAAGATGCTATTTTAATATAACAATTTGAACGTATAGATAATAATATAAAATACATTAGAAACTACAAGGATTGAACTTAATATTTTAAATAGATGATCTACAGAAAATTAAATGAAAGTTTCCCCAAAAATATGATCTTTAAATTAAAACCACTTCAATAATAAATTTTATACTTTTACGACAACAGAAAGACATTTTTTGGCAAAAAAAAAAATCCAATGCGACATTCCTAGAATATTGGAAATACTAACTGTCGATAAGAGAAATAAGGATACTTGAAGGAGATGTAGAGCTATTACGTTTTATATTCTATTCGAACAATTCTATTGAAAATTTGTTTCAAAAGCCTTTTAATTTATTACATTGGAGAATCCATAAAAATTTATTGATAGATATAAATTTTTTATAAGCGCAATGAACAAATTCAAGAGTACCTAAAGAAGAAGATATTGCACAAATAATTGAACTGAAGAAACTATATATAAAAACATTTTTTTATATCCCCAGAGAAAGATGGGTATTATTTTGATCAAAAAAGAAAATGAAAAGAAAAATCGTGGCATGGTAATTACTTTATAGGAAATAATTTTTTAATGGTTTTTATTATGGTATATAGAAACAACCACAGTTTGTTGAGAGTATTGTCAAAATTTTGAAGCATTTACAAACTGTCGAACATACGATTAAAATAAGCTAATTTGATTGTTGAATGCTGATTTCTGTATACTTATACTAGAACTAAAGTCTCGTATTTTAATATTTATAATAATAATAATAATAATAAATTTTATTTCTAAAGCAGTGTGCATACAGTACATATCAGAACATATAAGAAAATAGCAATCAATACATACTAGGAACACACTCATATGCTAGAAACACGTCTCCATAAGAAAAAAGATGTTATAAATTTGGACATAGAAAGTCAATACAATAACAATTTATCGTAAGCAGGTACCGCTTAAGTTTGCTTTTAAAAATACAGAGTTTTGTGCTATTTATAATAGAATGTGGTATGTTATTGTGTAATTTACGTCCCATAAAATATGTTCCTTTTTGGAACATAGATTTTGCATGTGAGGCAAGTAATAAATAATTATCAGTTGGTGTGTCATATTTATGAATTACATTGCCACTCGAAAAAACGTTTTTGTTCCTAAAAACGAAGCATAGGAGATCTAATATATAAATGTCATACATAATTAGTATCGACTTACTTCGAAAATGTTCTCTGCATTCCTCTACTTCCCTATAGCCCAACCCAACGAGAATTCTCAGAGCCCGTTTTTGCATAAGGAACACCCTGCCCACCTCCGGCGACACCCTCCAATGTATCACACCATATCTCATGCAAGAAATAAAATTAGCGTGATAGAAAGTAAGCAGGGTATTCAAATTACAGGATCTGCGGATCTGCTAGGAGTAAAACACACCTTACTTAGTGTTCTGTATACTCCATCTATATGTGCAAATCATTTAAGGTCTTCGTTAATTACCAAACCAAGGATACTTGAAGAAGCATCACAATCGAAGATCTTATTGTTTATTTGTACATGGGAAATATATAACATATAAACTCATATATTTTCTTTTTGTCTTATATGCACCGCGTTTTAAATACAAAAAGAACAAGTTATAAAAACAAGAAATTATCGTTCAAACTATAAAACCATAAACTCGATGTTAGTATTCAATATTTTACGCGTATCAGGTCTTTTGTGCAACACCAAACTTCGGCAGCCTATAGGCCTGCTATGTTGAAAACAACGCAATTGATGATTCCAAAGTCTTTTGGTCCTACATTGAAACGGAAAAGAATGTAAATAGAATTCCTGAAAAGATGGATCCTTAAATGACATATTGGTGAAACGTACAACCTAGTCAAAGTTTTGGACGTTTTATTTAATGAGATGCTTACGGTGCCACTAACGTCACTTTATATGCGAAAAAATTGTTGAGTTTTGTTGTACACAATTGCAGAGCTTTACTTCTCTAAAGGAAAATGAAGGTTCTACATTTTTTACTGCTTAGGTCGAAACTTAAATACATAGCTATGCCATGCTAACACTGTTATTATGTATGTATGATACATGAGAATGTTTTGGAGACTGTGTAGTGACAGTTTTTAGCATTGTATACTTCCAAGTTGATGGTTTTATCCAGAACTAGATACTAGTCATATGAAACAGGTTCAACGATTTGATGTTGATTTACTGGAGGACAGACACATTACTACTGGTTTATATACCAGTATAAATTTTTATGTAATTATATCAATTGTTCTTTACTCACTCAATTAAATTTGAACTTTTCTCGATTGTGGGTTCGTTACCATACTGCGTTTTCCTATCCACCTTCAAAAGCTAATATAATATTAAATTTAAAGTTAAAATTATGCAGAAGACATTTATCATGATTCTATAGAAATCTGGTAATGATGACGAATAAAAAGATTTAATATGTTTTCACCTAATTCTTACTTATCTTCTGTATCTTTTTACAGATTCTTCTCATACGTATCGTGAACTTATATGTACATTATAAACAATAATTGTGTTCCCTTACGATTTGAAAATTTCAAATTAACTTTTTTCGTTTATTGTTTCTTCAATATTTTTGTGTCATGTATTTTCAGTTTGATCTCGTTAACAGAAAAAAATTATGTAGGGAAAAATATAAAAAGACAATTAAAATAAATAGATCATATATTTTCGAATATTTTATTCTAATTAAAACTGGGAATACCATATGATCATATTTACTTTTTGCGCACTTATAGAATAACAGATACTATAAAAGGAAATTCTGAAACTATAAATCTCTTCTTAAAAGATATGCTACGATTTCATCGTAATCCTATATTCGTTAGAATGTAAGACATCTTTTATGAGAAACATAAAGAAATGCACAAACATAACAACTATTTACCCTATTAACAAATCTATGAAGTTAGCACAAAGAATACAATTTAGAAATGAAAGAGCTAATGAAGAAGGAGAACGTCTTCGTTTAACGACATACAATTTAGAACGCTTATAGTATCGCTTTTATAGTTTCGTAAAACATTAACACCGCATGAATGATAAGTGTTAATAGTTCCAATATTTTTGAAGCACAATGTACAATTTGTCTCTTGCATGTGCGTAATCATTCAACTGTTACATTTGCATTTATATACGTTTGCAAAACAATCAATAATATTACATATGTATGCATTTATATTTGTTATGGTAAGTTTAGTGCGACCTCCATTAAAAATCTGACATAAGAAATAATTGAAGTTATTGACGGCAAATGCTGTACCAAATAATTTAATAAGGAATTTTCTGGAAATTATATGACTTGACGTAAATCTGAATTATACATATTCGGATTGTTTATAGAATGGACATTTCTTTTATTGATTGTGTACAGTAAAAGTATGTATATGTTTTTAAACTAAATTTTGTATAATAATGAGTATGATAAATGTTTAAATTTTCACTGGAAAATTCCTTCCTTTATAGAGAAAAAATAATAAATATTATACTATTCTACTATGAACTTCTGTGGAAGCTCATTCCAGAAAACTTGTAGAGCATCATGTTGGAAGATCTTTTCAGAATTAGAAAGCATAACAACCCATCGGTCTAGCAATCACGCAGGATATTTAAGAATATTTATGTATTTATGTTGGCCTCTTACAAGAATCGTTATATAACAGCCACAACTTACAGACGGATATTGTCTTGCTCGAATGTGGTATTATTTAGATCTTGAGTTTTTGATAAAGCGTGTGATTCCATAAATTTGCAAATGTATATTTGAGCACGTAAACGACCATAAAGAACTACTATAGAAGTCTAGTAAGTGAAGTCTCACGTTCTACGGAAAAATGCATATCTCATCGCTTCGATGTCGGACTCGTATTTAACTATCATGAACCTTAAAACAAAAACGAGATTCATCATCTCCCCATATTACACCAGTCAAATCCAAGGGCACGATGCAGACCACCGAGAGGCAGTATTAGTTTTTGACGATAAGAGGATAAGCTAAACAAACAAATATGACGATATATGAAACACATTATTATTCTATGATCTATCTCTGCAAAAAGAAAAAGATTTCCTACAGACCTTGAAGTACTATACCGATCCCTAAGAGCAAACAATCTTGGTCTTCTATCTTCTCCTTCAGTGGTTCTTCCAAGTCGTCCGGAATCTCCTCCATGATGCTACTTACTTTCTTAAAACAAAGTACTCTAACAAAGAATAACTGTAATGATATTTCTTTGTACCCATTTAGTGATTTTACGAAATGCAATACTCGCCTCATATACTTCAACGGGACGATTCCTTTTAAAATCTCTTAGCTGGCGATAGTTTAATTATTTCTTTTTTGTTATTGACTCTTCTAAACACAGTACGCATTAGTACAAAATTCAGTTTAGACTTAAACACTTTTACTGGATAATCGGATTTATTTAGTTACACAGAATATATGCTAAAGCGCTTCGTATAAAACATATTTGATATCAATTAACGTTTATGGTTAAATATATTTGTAGTGATAATAATAATGTTAAAAGACTTACAAAATTGCCAGTTTTCCAAGGTGAGGTGGTACATCCAAAAACTTGGAACCTGTACATTGACATTCCAGTTCATCATTCGCGCTATCCATGAGGATATCGCATCGACAATCCTGTGATGCTTGAAAACCTACTGGATTGCTTTTTATGAACTTTATATTTTCTGAATGCGTTGCCATTGTTAACAATGCACAGCATATCCACCTGAAACCACATAAAAAGCAATTATGCACTTTTATGATTTATTATTTATGGAATTTCAACAACATAAGGAAGAAACCAAAAAATATATATTTAAAGCAATAATAGAATTAATTATGACACATAGGTTAAACAAAAATATGAGGTACAAACTTGTCTTACTTAAAATGACTCAGATATTGTTGTCTAATCTATGATTGTATGGATGTTTGTACCTGTATAGGTAGAATAACAGCTAAAGAATGCTGTCATAAATAGAATAAGTAAAAAGAGATTAAAATAATACAAGCGTTTATATGGAATAAATTAATATTAAACTGAAGAATAATAAACGAGGTCGAAAGATGTAGATAAAATAACATAAAACGCGATATGGTAATAAGTAGCTTACAAAAGTCAATGTGAAGCAAGAAGTGTGAAGAACGTTTAAATACTCGCTATAAGTACGGGAAATTTCCAATTAAGACTAGGAAGCTTCAATAAAGGTTAGGGCTAGTATTATTAAAGCTTTATTAATTATTATTACAACGGATTTTTTCGTATCCTATATAATCTCGTTGTAGTGTAATCACCTTCCTCCTATATTATTGAGATATACCTGAAGCTGTTCCTTGAGAAAATAGACCGATATCTTAATCCTTTCCATAATAATACACAAGACACTTCATCCTCTCTTCCTATAGCTTATTTACCTTTTGTACAAGGCACCACTCAACGCATCAGTACTCCTTAAAAGCAGCAGTAAAGTCATCTTTAAATTCCATTCGAATAGTAAAAGATAGTGATCCTCTGATAACATTTGTTGGTATATATTGGCGAAACATAACCCTTCATCTATTTATTTAGAAAAACCTAAATAATTTACAATAATTATCCTAGAATCTGGTACTTCGCTTATGGCATTACAACGGATGCGAAACATGACTGCCTGTCGGCACTTGTGGCACTATATCCAATTCAATTTTACCCATTGATATGGTCGAATAATCCATTGATCAGCAGACATCTTAAAACACTCTAATAACCTAAACCATGATAGCGGTTACCCCTACATAATATCTGGCAATTCCTTATCTCCGCAGAACTTCACCGTAACCGCGAAGCTTCATTGACTCGTGACAAACAACATCACTCGATAATACCACACCCGCAATAAATTTTCAGCAATTTTAGTACTACGATAGTAGCAGCAAACGAAACCTTGACAACGGAAGCACAGAGACCGCAGTTCTAAATCAAACGCCTAAATAAAGTTTCCTTATTACTTGACAGCTTTTGCAAAATAGCCTCTAGAGTGGCAAGAACATCTAATTCAGTTTAAAATCAAGTCCTTTAAGATTTTTTTTATTTAAAGGTATAGACAAAAGTTACACTAGGTATCAGGACTACACGAAAGTTTCGGTACACACTTGGCTTTTAAAAAATTTTGTCACTGACATGGCTGCGTCTAGCATTACCGCGGTAGAACTTCCACACTCTAATCTTCTCAGTTCATTTATGCGTCGTGTAATTTTTCATTAATTGGCGCAAAGCACTTTTTCAATTGTGTGCGATAGGTGTAGTATCATGCAAAACACTGTTTATATTCACCATCTCTTTGTGATCAAAAAGTTTTACGACCAAAGCCTCAGAAGCAGGTTTTTGTGCGCATACTTTCTTGATCTTTCTGCTGCTTTACATTCGGATCATAACAATACATCTAAACTTAAGCTTTAAAAAACTAGCATCTCTTTTGATTGATAGTAATACCCTACTTGCTTTTGTATACACAGTTAGCAAAGGTAGAATTCAGCAAACACACACTACAGACATGTGTATGCGTATGAAAAGAAATACTTCCAACGGATATTTTAAAATTGTTAGAGTTTAGAGGTAGTTAAATACGGATATGCGCGAATGATTGCCAAGATGGTTTCCTTAGTTAGTATACTAATTGCATTTGTCTTGTCTGGTAATGCAGCAATTCAAAGCATCTTGGCCCTTTTGTTTCATCAATCACAATTTTTAAAAACAACTTTCAAACTCAATAGCACTGAAATAAGTAATTTGTGTTAGTTGTTATTTTATAAAATGATAGAAGTCTACTTGATTATTGTGCTAAGCTTTTGGCATTTCGTAGCCAATCGCATAGAACTCATTTTTGATGGAAGGTGCCTTATAATTATTTTTTTATATTTATTCAACATTTTGCCGTTGAAAGTGGTGGCGCGGTTTTCAATAACCCTAATCCATAATTTAGTAAATACCGTATATGGAAACAATATTTTGTTATTTTATTTGCAAGCGGTATTATAGAAAATGGTAGTTCCACAAGTAAAGAAATTGTAATATGGCAACAGGTGAAATACGAGGTCCCAGAAGTACCCGACCCAATAAGGAAAACACAAAAACTTTGGAAAGAAATATATTTATTTTTCAACATAATTTCCTTTTAGCTCTATGCACTTTTCTCCACGATGTCCAATAAGTTCGATACTCTTTTTATAATAAGAACTGGCTTGCTCCTCAAAACATTAATTGTCGATATCATTTCTTCATCGTTGGAAAATCTTTGACCACTGAGCCATTTTTTCAAGTTCGGGAAGAGAAAATAATCCGAGGGGGCTAAATCTGGCAAATAGGTTGCATGAGGTAGCAATTCAAACTTTAATTCATTAACTTCGGCCATTGCAATAACGAATTTGTAAACTGATGCATTGTCTTGATGAAACAATACTTTCTTCTTAGCCAAATGCGGCGGTTTTTGCTTGATTTCTTCGCTCGAACGTTGCAATAAGTTCGTATAATACTTGCAGTCGATAGTTTTCTTTTTTAAGATAGTCAATGAAAATTATCCCACGCGCATCCCAAAAATCGCCTTCTTTGGAGCTGGTTGTCCCTTTTGAATCCATTGTCTTAATTGTTCTTTTGTCTCGGGTGTGAAGTTACTAATCAATATTTCATCCATGGCTATAAAACAGCTAAAAAATTCTTCTTTGTTGCTGTTAAACTTCGCTAAATGCTCAATTTAAGCATCTTCACGACACTGTTTTTGCTCGAGTGTGAACAAACGCGGCACCCATCTTGCCCACACAGTTTTCTCATCTCAAAATTTTCAGAGTGTGCTATGTATCGCACTTTTTGAAATGCCTACTATCTCTGCTAGCTTATACACTTTCTGTTGACGACCATCCAGTACCGCTTTGTGAATTTTCTTCACCATTTCTGGAGTTGTCACCTCACTTGGTGGACCGCTGCGATTTTCGTCTTCGCAGCTCTATGGCCTCGCTTAAACTCTGCCACCCAATATTTCACTATTGTAAACGAAGGAGCAGACTCACCCAGAGTAGAATCTAGTTCAGATTTTATATCGGTCGGGCTGAGGGTTTCAAATAAAAGTATCGTATCACGTAACGATGACCAATTTTCTCCATTTTTACAAATTCACTGAAAACGTTAATTATTGATGGATCCCAAGTAAATACTAAATAACGTGACTTCTTTAAACTTGAAACATATGCTTTATAGATTGTGTACTTTCTAATACAGTGATATTTTTCAAACAACAACCGCCATCTCTAGTTCAGGCCGGGCACTTATGGGACTACCTTCGTAAGTGATATTATACGTAAACATTATCGAATACTTGGTTAATACACAAAACTGTTTAATTAAAAATGTTGTCATTAATTTCTCTTTTAAAACACCAAGACAAATTGAATACCTCTAATTGGTCGATTTTAACCTAAAATTGCATAAATTATATAGCTCGTTTAAGCTTTTACGACCCTAATAAGTTCATGTTAACACAACTGTTCATGTTCATCATTTGAAAGGGGATAATCGTTGGCGATAGTTTACTTTAAATTAATAAATTTAAGGGCACTACCGCTACTTAATGGTTTAGGTTAATACTTTTAAAAAGACTTCGAAATACTTCTAGCAAAACCGACTAAGTTTATTGGAAATTGAAAGTTCTACTCCTACGTGAAAATTCCACCGTTGCGAAGCCGTCCAAGTTTGGTATTTTTTGTCGAAGCCACTAATCTATAGACTGGATTTACCCTCGCTCGCCAGTACATTCTTTCAGGAGATGAAGTGCGGCCAGAAAATTAATAGGTGGAGAACTTTTTCGTTACTTACTATAAGTTTAGCTTAAATTGACTGATAAAATTTGTTTTTAGATATTCAAGCGGATTAAAATTATATATTAAAACAGGAAACATTAGTTTTAAGTACAAAAGTATTTAGTAGAATAAGATTAAATAATAAATTTAATATGTGCAGAGTTTAGCAGAGATAAATGGAGTTGGTACTGCGACCATTTAGAGTAAGATGTGTTTCGAAGAAGTGCAAAGGGTTTAACTGATATCATAATCAGGGGACTGTCAGTTAGATATCGTTTTTCGGGCTGAGCATGTGCCTGGTTTTTTCGATTGTCCTTATTTTGTTAGGTATTTTGCCCGGTTCAGTTTCATTGACGTAATTACGAACGCTGGAAAAGCTACCATCGATTACGAAATAAAGAAATTTATGGATGAATTTCCGGATTTAGTACATAATAGAGCTAAAATAATTTGCAAAATTTGTGACAAAGTTTTAAGGATCTGATATAAAATTGAATATAAGAAGCACATGGACGAAAATAAAGAAAATGGTGATGGATTGAGTAGCCAATTCATATTCGATTTAGGATCAACATTGATTACGTGTAATCTACCCGTTAAATTATTTAAAAATGAGTCATGTTGGTGTTCATGGAATAAGTACCCGAAGCGTAAATTGACTAATTGCTCAGTTTTACGAAATAATGTAACGTAAATGCGTGATAAAATTAAAAACAGCATTAAACATGATTTAGTAAATAAAAAAACTCTGGTTATGTGTGGATTATTGTAAAAAAAAAATTGTCCTTGTAGTAAAACTTTACTAGCTAATGGCAAAACGCGGCATTTTTTAGAATTTCAAAAAATCAACTATTAATATTTATGATGGTGCTGAAAAAGTTAGTTTTCTATAGGCTAATCTCTTAAACAAGATCATGGTAATTTATTAAATGTTACGAGTACATATACGAGGGTAGCCGTTACATTTCGGTAACTGGGAACACTGTTAGTGTGTCCAAAATTACCAAACGTGAAAAGACTAAATAAGCAGATAGTTTCGCAGGTTCGCGAAGTTAAACACCTAGGGTAGCACCTTTTAGACCCGGGAATAAAACATCTTGGATACAAATTAACTCTTTCAGCCACGCTTTCTTATACATAACTTCGGAATAAAAACAATTGCATTTTTAGGTTAATTAATGTTTATTTATTATGAAAAATATGTAAAAAAAGAAAAAACCGTTTGGGCTTTTACAAATTAGAGTGGTTAGCATACTAACCACCATGGCTGTTGGCATAACAAATCATTAAGAAATGTTTAGTATAATATATAAGCAAATTCATTTTCTATGAAAATCTGAAAAACACGTTTTATATTTTCGTATACAAAGAGGGACTTTACAGGTGCCGCATTGCCATATAGTACGCACCGGACTTTTCTTAGTGCTGCATTTTGCGCATCTTCGAGAAGTGGTTCGCTCTGGCTGATGCGTGTTGCCTTCTAGACGTAATTCTGTTGGTACAGTTGATTTGTGCCGCTTTATTTGTACAGGAGAAGATGCATAGCTATTGTGGGAGCATTTAGAGCATAATTCAGAGTTCTTCATCTGAGTTGGTGCCAGAATCCCTTAGTAAACACTTCTTCGAAAATTTTTGTTACTGAGCTGCTTCCATGTACACAATGTAGGAGTTTGTGATAGCACAGTCTAAAAAGTAAAAAAATATTCGATTTTTCATTTACGTGATTTTCGGTCTATAGCAACAGTGCTTTTTAGCTGGTCGAATTTGTACACATAGTTCATAGAATTGTTGTATTGTATCACAGCTTCAGGACAAGCTATTTCATTTTTGGCTCCATTGTGTTCCCGGTTAGTAACAATACCAGTCTTTCTCGGATTTATGTAGTTCGTAAGTATGAAAACTGATCTTTTGTCTTTCCACATTAGAAAGGCGATATTTATGTCACTGACTCTGTAATCGTGTTTTCCCCTGTTTAGAGCATTGTCTTCTTTTAGTATAGGTTAATATTTACGATTTGAGTTTACGGTACCACAAGCAAATATGTTATTTACTTGTCCGGTTCCCCCCTTCTGAAAATTTTCTTCCATTTTGGTTCTCTCATAACAGTTTGAGTAAATGAAGCACTCATAGTAGCACTACCAGTAGTGTCAGGCAAATCTGAAATGGTAATGCCATCGTTCGAGTCAAATTCATCTTTAAGATTTAGCTGGAGCCCAGAATGTATGTCGCCGAGCACCATCGGGTCCGTTTGCATCTCATAATTCTCTCCTTCATCTGATTCAAGACTGCACACACTTTCGCAATCAGAAGGTATACTTTCCAACAAAATATCTTCTAAATCACGTTCATTAAGTACACGCGGCATCCTTATAATGCAACATAAATATGTATTTTATGAAACCTACTATAGTCACAGTGGTTAGTAATCTGGCCATCGCGCTACTTACCTTATTTATCGTAGATTATATAATATATTATAATATTTTTGTTATAAAATAATTAAACCGACACTATATCATAGAGTAACACCGAATTCGTTAAATAATAAACACTCTAAGCATTTTTATTACATTCGGGAAAGACTCGTTGAAAAACAACACATTTCCACATTTTCAAATAAATCTGTTAATCTACCCAGCATGCCCTGGAGTAAAAGTTTCGAATTAAACGATCAACGACGACTTTAAAAAAAGGAATTGCTTAGCAAATTGGCATCAGACGGCATAAACAGTGGCTTTGAGAACTCTTAAATAGGTGGTTGGATAACTGACCACCAACCCTGAAAGAGTTAAACAAACTATACTAGCAATTATCTATTAAAAACAAGTTATTGTTTTACTAAGTAATTTTAAAACCTGTTTTCACACGATATTGGGCTATTAGGTGCAGCCTAAAATTCTAACTTGGAAATCTCACAACAATTCAGCCGAAACCTCTAGAAATGAATCACAAACATGCCATTGAACATCACCATCATTAATGATATTGCAGCTGCTTCATGTGCTGGAGGAAATCAAAAAGTTTTGCCAAAAATTTAGTTACAGGCCCAAAGCGCACCCAAACTTCCAAGTTATCTCGTGTAAAGACCGCGTGCTGCGCGCAGGTGGAAACGAAAATTACCCATAAACTGTTTGCTAATTGAAAAATAAAATATTCTCAAAGACAAGAATTAATCTTAAAGTTTGATCAATTATGTAGAGAGAAAGATGTTGAATATGATTTGAACAAGTTATTTTAGAAACTAACATACTCACTACCTAAAGTTTAACTTAAATATTCATATTGAACATTGAAAAGATTTCCTTAGTTAAGATGTATATATATTTTAAAAACTTTCTTGAAAATAAATTTTAATCTGTTATAAAAAGATATACATGAACTATTCCATACCCTTGTTTATGAATTTTATGTATATTTTCTTGTTAAGTAAAAAACACATAATCGGCAATGTAATTTAAGACTTCGTGTTTCAAGTAATATTGGCGTTGTGAAATTTTTAATATAGTAGGAGTGTAGAATTTTTATTAGAAGTTATCTTCTGCGAAATTTTATTCCGTCCTGAATTTTTTATTTGTAGCCTCCTAATCACAAATTAATGAAATATTTTATATTAATAATTTTATTATGATGAATTAACAACTGTTAGAATTGATCTACGTAATAACAATGTGAAACGTCGTCCACAAATTGCTGCAATGCTTAAGCAAAATGAAGTTAAATATGTTAATTCTAGAGAGACATACTTCTTTCAGCACTATATAAAACAATTGCAGCTTCTTTAAACTTTTAGAAAATTTGAGACGATTTACTAAAATAAAACACCATTGTTGTATAAATATAATATTTATGTACATGGGTAGTTCAACAATATATACATTCAGCAAGTATCAAAGATTGAAACAAATAAAGACATGACAATGTACACAATCGCTCGTAAGTATTTGGTCACCCTTATTTCATTACAGTTTCTTTAGAAAAGTTGTAATTATAAAATTTATTTCTGTAGCAAGAAATAGTTTAATAGTAAACATTAAAATCTATAATAGCTTATTCAAAAATAATTATGCGATTACCCTATTATTCATAATGAATGATAATACGCTAATAAATCTCCAGGTAGAATAATTGCACTTGAACGACTAGATCTCTCAATTCTTGGAAATTTTCGATTACTATGATTTTATTTTAAGGTTGGTTGTTATTGTAAACTATTAAGTATTTATACTTGGGTATTTTGGCAAAATTGCAGTTAGTTTGTGCAGTTAGGTGCTCTTAGTGACAACATCGCGTGTTTCGCAATAGTTCAATCGGTAAAAAATGCCTAAACGGAAAGAATTGAGTGTAGGAATACGATTGTTTATAATCGCATTCCATAAAATTGGTAAAAGCAACCGCAAAATTGCCACAGAACTTAAATTAAATTAGTCCACCGTGGGTTATATCATCAAAAAACACTGCGAAAGTTGAAGTGTGTTCAGCAGAACTCGAAAAGGTAGAGTAATGGCAACAATTTAAGCAGAAGATCTTGGAATGGTGATAACAAGCAAGAGAAATAGACGAAAAGCAGCCCCAGAAATTACAGCAGAATTGAATGCTGTTCGAGGAAAACCCGTAAGTGTTTCCACAGTTATATGTCGATTAAAAGAAGCCGGTCTTCATGGACGAATTGCAATGCGGAAGCCGCTTCTAGGCAAGTAAAACAAGCGGAAACCTTTAAAGTGGGCACGCGATCACCAAAATTGAAGCATAGAAGACTAGAATAAGGTATTGTGGACCTATGAATCCAAATTCGCGATTTTCGGTTCACGATGTCGTGTTTTCGTGAGGAGGTCTGTTGGTGAGCATGTCCGGGCAGAATGCATAGCCCCTACTGTTAAGCATGGTTGAGGGTCGGTCATGATATGGAGTTGCTTTTCTGGATCAAATGTGGGCGATCTCGCAAAGATCGAAGGTATACTAAAAAAAGAACAGTATAAGCGCATATTAGAGGAAACCGCAATCCCCTCTGGAATTAAAATTTCGGGTAAGAATTTTATCTTCCAACAAGATAATGACCCGAAACGCACTTCCAAACTGTACCGGATGTATTTACCGAAATTGGAGAACGAGGGTACTATAAAAGTTATGGCGTGGCCTTCCCAGAATCTCGATTTAAATCCCATCGAGTTGCTGTGGGAAGAACTTGATCGAGAGGTGAGAAAATCGGCCCCCACATCTGCTGTTAATATGTGGAAGAACCTGTAAGAGGCATGGCGTAAAATAAAACCTGAGACATTACGAAAATTAATCGAAAGGATGCCTCGATTGTGTGCTGCAGTGATTAAAAATAAAGGAAGGCATATAAACGAGTCTAAAATTTAGATAAATATACAACAGTTTATTTTAGATGGAAAAATATATATTTTTCATATATATATAAATAATAAAAAAATATTAGTCTTTCAATTTTAATTTTTGTTACAATGTGCGGGTTAAATGCGAATGACCAAATACTTATGAGCGATGGTGTATATTACATATAGTACAATTGTGCTTATATTATAACAAATCAAAATAAATCTTCAAACTTAAAATTAAATCTACATAAATTTATTTAGAAACTGTTGGCGTGTTATATAAGTCTCGGATTGTAATTAAAAATTTAGAGCTTTATCTCTGACTTTAGACGAATTTAAATAAACACGATACAGGAATGCATTACTTCTAAGAGAGGCTACCTTTGCCTTCTCACATGTATCGTGTGCGTAACAAAACAAACGTTCGTCAACTTTCTTTTATTACAGAAAACATTATAAGAAAGAAATTTGATTTTTCATTTAATTTAAACAAAACACGAACCTGAAAAACAATAATCGTCCAGCATACAAGAAAATATCTTCTTCCTTTAAATATAGGCTAACAATATAATTTATTTACGTACTTTTTGTTTATTTATTTCTTTATTAATTTATGCAAAGCCAATATAAATCCAAAATGGTCCCAGATATAATTAAAAAACAAGTAAAAGAATGTTATTCGACATATAAATATACAAGTGTAACTGTAGTACACAATAGTAAACAAAAATGTGAAGCTAATACAAAAATATACTGGGTGTACTCGACATGATGGCCACAGTTTAATAATGTATTGCTCAAGCAATTTCAAGTTAAAAATATCTAAAGGACATATGCCCAAAACTCTATTGCAACTGAGCTATGAGCATTTGCAGTTTTAGATAACCCTACTAGTGCGGGTATTATGTACCGTTGCAAAAAAAAAACCTTGATGAAAATTATTGAAAAAGAAGATGTTTTATTGAACTAGTTATTCAAAATGTCCACAAAGTAGTTTACACGTAGTTTAGCTCTTCTTAAAAATCAAGAGATAACTCTGCTAACAGTCTCAGGACAAGCACGAATAGTTTCTGCGGCGTCCATAATTCTAGCAACTCGTCTTCTGTTTTTATGTTATTCTGTATAAACCAAATTTTTCAGCCTTGCCATGTCAAATAATTAAGGGGCTTTAATTCTGTTGACCTTGGTGACCATCTTGGTGGTCAAGCTATTGCTGAATCTCTTCCAACCCATCGGTTCGTATATTTCTGATTAAGAAATATTTTTTTTGTCTACCAAAGTACGGAACTGTGCCATCAAGCTGTATCCAAATTCGTCGTCTTGCAATAAGAGAAACATCATCGAGTAATATTGTTAGATCCTTTTTCAAGGAACATAAATAACGAATACTGTGAGATGTTCTTCGACTATAAGCGGACGAATTAGACCTACGTTGATAATACCACACCAAACATTCACCGAAAATCTACCTTGAAAATGGGATTCTCTAGTTTGCTGTGGATTTTGAGTGTTTAACAATATAAATTTCTAGTGTTACTGATGCTGCTTTTAGCGAACTTCATCATTAAACAATGTTTTCCGACAGAGCCCTCGATTTCTCACAAATCAGCGACAAAATTCTCTTGTCTTGATGCGTAGTTGCCAGGTTTTAAACTTCGTACAAATAAGATATGAGTACACACGGAAATTGTGCAAACTTAATTCTCCATACCCTCACAAGTTCTTTGCTAAGTCTGTTGGCTATTCTTAAGACACTAGTAGAAAATTAAGCTTTTTTTTTGAGCAAGTTCGTATTGCACGGGATGTTCGGAAGCATCTGCAGGAAATTACAACGTTTCTAAAAACAGTTCTATAAGGCACTTTAATGTAACACAAAAAAATAAACACTCTATATTAACTTGACATTTACTATTACAATGAGCATTAACTGACGTATCACAGCCGCTCTGACTTTTGATTAACAGAGAAAATTAATTAGTAAGGTTACGAGGATAGTTTACCAAATAGTGAGAATGACACACAGGTGGCGCTCTAATTGGTAAAAGAAATGCACTTTAATTTAGGCTGCCTATTTATATGTTTACATTCCGATATTTAGATAAATTGGTTGATTTGTTTATTTTTGACAGCTGATTGGAAAAGAAACAACAAGCCGTTTTGTTAAAATGGAAAAAGCAGAGTATCGTGCGGTGATTAAATACTTTGTAATTAAGGGTATCAAAAGCTACCGAAATAAAATATGAGTTAAAACATTAGGTGAATCTGCTCCATTATCCGCCACAATAAGTAGATGGGTAAATCAATTTAAACGTGGTAGAACAAGCTGTGTTGATGAAACGCGCTCTGGAGCACCCAAAATCGTGACTTCTAAGGAAATGATTATAAAAATCCATATTATTATTACGCAAGATCGACGACTCAAAGTGAAAGAGATAGCAGACATGATAAACATTTCAACAGAACGCGTATATCACATTTTAACGAAAGAATTGTGCCTTTCCAAGCTTTCGGTAAGATGGGTGCCGCGATTGCTTACGACTGATCAAAAGTTCACTCGTTTACGTATTTTCAATGAGTGTTTGGGCCTTTATAAGCGGAATCCGGTTGATTTTTGTAGGCGATTTGTTACTTGCGATAAAAATTGGATACATTACAGTGCACCTGAAACTAAACAACAGTCGAAACAATGGTTAGAACGTGGTTCTGCACCTCCAAAGAAAGCAAAAACCACTTTATCGGCAAACAAGTGGATGGCATCAATTTTTTGCGATTCAAAGGGCATTTTGCTCATTGAATACCTTCAGAAATGTGCCACAATAAACGGACAATATTACGCAGAACTTCTACAAAAACTAAATGTTGAGATTCATGCTAAACGGCCAGGAATGGCAAAGAAAAAGCTTCTGTTTCACCAAAATAACGCTCTCTCGCATACCGGCACGGTTGCGATGTCCAAAATCCACGAGTTGCATTTCCAATTAGTACCGCATGCGCCTTATTCGCCCCTTCCGACTTCCACCTTTTTCTAAAATTGAAAACGGCACTAGATGGAAAGAAATTTTCGTCTAATGACGAGCTTATCATCTTCATAAATGAGTATTTTGCAAGCCTTCTGGAATCGCATTTTAGAGAGCACGGTTGGAATAAATGTATTGCTGTTTTAGGAGAATATATTGAAAAATAAAAATTATTTTGTATTTAAAAAATTCGTTTTTCTTTTCCATTCTCACTACTTGTCAAACTTCAAATGTTTGTAGCTCAGTCACAATAGAGTTTTCAGTATATGTTCATTAGACATTTTTAACTTGAAATTGTTTCAGTAACACACCCTTAAACTGTGGCATCATGTAATAGGACATCTAGTGTACACATACCCACCTAAACAAAATAATATTAAATAAATGCAGAAAATACAACTAAGGAAAAAACAACCATTTACCCTAATAAATAGTTATTGAAATGTATTCAAATATTATTAATAGGTTCATGTATATATGTATATTACCCCGAATTATTTTGAATGTATGTCGTATTCGGACATAGTAAAAGGAATATCTAGTAGAAAAAACTGTCGATAGTTCATTCTACGTCTAGATAAATTGGCTTCTCCACGATCATAGTAGAATAATTCATGGACGTACACCTCTCAAAGCCATCGCACTTTCTTCGACGGTGATTTGTGGAAACGCTCAATTTTATTTACCTATTCAAAATTAATAATAATAGCAGTTTGAACTCATAAATCTTTTTGCAGTATTCAATTCTGTTTTTGGCGGAAAACAGAATTGAAAGTCTTTGATATGTCATTTTTATTTTTGTTGTCATCTACATATGTGTCAATTATAGTATCACTTTTACAATGCTAATAATTATAGATTTTATTATCGACCTTTAGTAATTTTACGTCTAATAGTACATATGCTTTTAAAGGTACATTTCACCAATTTCGTGACAGAAATATACATCATGTGTATACAAATGTCTTGTTCTTAAAGTATTATACTTTGTAATCATATTTTTAACACCTTGTATGTTTACGTGTGTTTTCAAATTGTCACATATCATTGAATATTATTGTGTTGCCACTATCTATAAAAGTTATATACTTAATTTAAGATCTTAAACAGACAGCAATATATTCGCTTCTTATTTTACTTTCAAAATATGATCCGAGGTCCGATTTGATCTGACCTGGTATCGGATTTCGGACCCCTTTCAAATGACCCGGATTGGAACGGCTCGATGTAAAGTTCTTGCCGATTTCGAACCGGATTGTCAATAAATTGGAACATATTTTCTACCTCCAATTAATTATATTTACAAATTAAATTCTAATACATGTGCGCTATGTGAAATTTTGTGTTAAAATTCAATACGGTGTGGGTTTTACAACATAATATATACACTTAAGATGTGTCAGTTACATATAGCTTTGTGTCAAAAAATACTAAATTATGTGTTAACTAAATGTAGAAAGAGTATACTAGACACACAGTGGTGTGGAAAAACTGTCCATATTATATGTACATATATATATATATATATATATATATATATATATATATATATGTATATATTGGACGACATTCTCGAAAGAATCGGCGTCCCGACCTGAAACTGGCCAGTTTCGGGTTGGTGCTCCGCTACGAAACAACTCCTGAAGAAATGATTAAGATGTCATCGAAACGTCGAGACGCCGATTCTTTCGGGAATTTCTGTTCAACATCGCGGAGAGCTCGAGAATCTAATATTACCTGTGTATATATATATATATAATGTTTGAACGAAGATTCTCGCGGTTGCAAGTATGGGTAATATTAAATTCTCGAAAGAACCGAAATCTCGACCCGAAACGGGCGTTCACGCTTCACTACTAAAGCAACTCCTGAAGAAGATGATTGAGATGTCATTGAAACGTCGAGATGGTGATTCTTTCGAGAATTTCTGTCCAACATCGCGGAGAGCCTGAGAATCTAATACTACGAATACTTACAACTGCGAGAATCTTCGTTATAATTATATATATATATATATATATATATATATATATATATATATACAACTATGCTCAAATGTATTAGACACCTTACGAATTTATGTACATACATACATATATAGTTTATATAGTTTAGTCAAAAGAGAGGTGAGGAAAATAAAACTGTTGTGAAAATTATGTACAAAGTGTTATTTAGTAATATACATAGTACAATTTATCAATATTTTGTCGCTCCGCCCTTGGCCTTAATGACAGCTCGCACTCGTCGAGGCATACTTGCGACTAAATTGTAACACTCTACCGGTGGTATTGCAGCCCATATTTCGCGAATTTTTGTTGATCATTCTGCTTTTGACAGGCATTTATGTTCCGTGACCTTAGTTTTTAAGATACGCCACAAATTTTCAATGGGCGACAAATCGGGACTTTGTGGCGGCCAATCCAATACCTCCACTCTGTTTTCCTCGAACCAACGCATTACAGCTCCCGATTTGTGGCAGAGCGCATTATCTTGCTGAAAAATGTAATGTGGAATATCCTGGTCGAATACTTTTAGCACAGACGATTCTAATACTTCCTCCAACATGGCTAAATAGCGTTGGCTATTCATCCGTCCATCGCACAGGTACACTTCTCCAACACCGTATGCAGACATACAACCCCAAACCATGATACTACCACCTCCAAATTTTACTGTGGGAATGATACATTGTGGTTTATAAGCTTCCCCTTGCCTACGCCGAACGTATAGCGTCCCAGGTAGTCCCTAAAGCTGCCAGACAAAAGAAGAAAGTTAGCACTTAGACAGGATTAATTTTATTTAATGTTACATGTAGACTGATTTGCATGCAGCGATAAGAATATTAGTCATGAAGATGTACTTACATACCTCGATATTCGATTCATCAGACCAAGGAATCTTCGATCACTTCTCGATTGTCCAATTTTCATGTTGTTTGGTCCATAAATACCGCTTCTTTTCATGAGCGTCAGTTAAAAGCGGTTTACGTCGCGCTTTACACCCTCGGAAACCAGCACGC
Source organism: Dermolepida albohirtum (assembly GCA_031893035.1). Taxonomy (NCBI): domain Eukaryota; kingdom Metazoa; phylum Arthropoda; class Insecta; order Coleoptera; family Scarabaeidae; genus Dermolepida; species Dermolepida albohirtum. The sequence goes on from JAVIWB010002387.1 coordinate 687,453, forward strand.
TGGAGACGCCTTCTCACTGTTTGCGCAGAAACTGTTACGCGATAACGCAGTTTCAGCCCACTGGCGAGCTGTTTCGACGATTTTTTACTATCACTGAGAGCTAGTCTTTGTAAAATTCTGTCTTCTCTAATCGAGGTACAGGGTTTTCTGACACTTTTTGGTCTGTTAACAAACGACCCTCTCTCCTGATAGCGACTAATGGTTGTATGGACTGTACATCGCGAACATTTTTTTTTGCAATTGCAGCTATTGGTAACTTCTGTGAATGCAGTAGCACTATTTGGGCGCGTTCTTCTACCGACAACTCGCGTGTTTTAGGCATTTTTCTTCAACAAATAACTGACACAACGTGAAAAAATAGGATAATCTAATTGATCTCTAGCACAAACTCACAAACGCACGTTGCTCACACACTGCTAGAATGACACTAAATTTCTGAAATCCACAGTTTCCCCTTTCAACCTATTCTTTTCAATAGGGGATTAACTAGGGTATTCAAAAACGCATTTCTGTAAATACCATTAACTATTTTTACGGTTAATTTCCGTCAGACTTGGATAATACCGAGAATAAGGGTTTTTACCTGGGGTGTCTAATACATCTGAGCATGGTTGTATATATATATATATATATATAATTAATTACAATTTTTTAGTAGTTCGGATCAAATCGAATAAGGTCTCGAATCTATACCCAAACAACGATCTCGAAATTACTTCGACAGTTCTCTGACTCAGACTAGATGAGATTAGCATGTTTTTCCTAAAATTCGAATCTCTCGTAGATGATAATAATACATATAAAGTCATGTATTTCTAAAATAGGTTTGTAATAGATATTTGTAACGAATAAATATGTCTTTCGAAAAAAAATATCCTTTTTTTATAAAACCCACCGATCCAGAACTTACACGATGGAGATCATGGTTACGAGAAATATATTCACTTTGATTGACTTTGAAGAATTTTTCCTGTTGCTATATTTATATACACAACCTTCACAAACCAGAAGATCGCACATAAACTGTATGCGCTATAATCTTGATTTATTTGAAACCATTAACTTGACAAAGACCGACTTTATACAACGAGCACGAAATAGACTAACATAAAACTAGTAATTTTGGTAACACTATTAAATTATGAATATTTTGAAGCAATCTTTTTACACATTGAAAATAAAGTGTACTTGCATAGAGTAGTAACAGAGTTTAAAGCACTTCGAAATGAAATGTTTGTCTAGTCAAAAATTAATAATTAATATAGGTTTTGATGTAAAACTAATTGGAAAAATAGAATATTTATAAGAATTATACTTTAAGACTATAATTTATGAGTACGCTTTTGAATTAGTATTGTTTATTGAAAGCGTTTAGCACTAAGAATTATATGTAAATGCTCTTATGGTGTTATTTTTGATAAGATGCATCACTAACAAAAAGTTGACGATTAATTATTTTTATTTGCATTTTAATGGCTTTTAGAGAAATGTAATATTCACAACTTGTCATATTTATACTTCACCATAGATTCTAAATGGTATATTATGTATTTCTTGGTAAGATTTACATCAAAGGGCTCGGCTGTTTGCTTTTAAAAACCTATAAACTGGCGACAGTTTATGTGAATATAAATTGTCGTCAGTGCATAGCAAATGTTACTGAAAAGGGACAAAATTTCAGTTATGACAAACTAGATTCTCATTATGCAAAATGCAATAAGAAACAAATGGTCACAACCTCAGTCACGAGCACGTGGAGATAATGTTTGCAAGAGGGGGTAATTTGCGAAGCCCAAGATCTGGAACATCTTAAATACGATAAACTTGATGGATGGTCACTTGATTAAATCCCTGGTAGGTCAAGCTTCTGCCAGCATGTCATTGGCAGATAGTTACATAATACAAATTATTTCTTGAGAATATATGTGTAGTTGTAGTGGTATTGTCAGCATCTACAAAATGAGGCACTCAAACTGTTTGTTTCGAAGAAGCTTGTGTGTTATAGTCGTATCTGGTGAGAAAAGAAGGCAATGACTTTTACATTCTACACACATGCTAGTTTTGTAAAAATGTAACATTAGATCAGTGGGCGAAGAGGTTTCACTCTTACAGCCCATTTAGAAAATGGCCGAACATACGCAATGCGAATTTAGGCTACATTTTCATATTTCACCGTGTACTCCTATACTATATACAGCACTGTAACAGCGAAAAAATTGTAGCCCGAAAGGGCTATTCTGAAATAAATATATGCACCATTCATAATTGTAATGCAAGTAATTAACTATTTGTTTCTAAATTTTAGTCGTTTGTATTACACACATGCAAATTTGCAAAATTTTGACCAGCGTTTATGAAAATTTTAAGATTTTTCCTTTTTTTATACGGTATCGTTTATACATATGTATTCCAATAGTCAACAGATATTAGCTTTACTTTTGATTTTTTTTGTAATCGCCATTCCAAAATAAATTTACTACGACTATGCTTATAACTTTGAGTGTTGTTTTAGGCAGAACATCGATTTCTCTTTGGGCTAGCAATTTAAAAACAACGAGTCTAACAATAAGAAGAAGGGAAGGTAGTGCAAGAACTGTTAGGATTCCCGATAATTCTACACATTTCCAACCAGATGGATCAACTAATCACACAGCCAGAGTCACAATTGACTTTATAAAAGATCTTTTCTCGAAGTCTCTTATAAGTTCGAATGGGGATTTAATCTTAGAAGTGCAGGTTACAAAAGAAATACAATAACACCGGCGGTACTACGACGGATTTCAGTATGTAACATTCAAAAAGGAAAACCTTTTTGCTTCTACAGTAATTTCCCGTTGAACTCTTAACATTTCTTGTATTAAATGAGTAAAAAGTTTTAAAAACTATAAAACATACGGCATAAATGAAATTACCACTGAAGTTACAGTGAAGATCATAGTGCAACAGAAAGACAATAATAGAGACAAGAATGTAAAAAATCATCTCTTCAAATTGGGTTAGGTTTTATTTATGGAATAAGAGTGGTTGAATAATTGAGGCTAGAGAGGAAGAGGTTAGAGAAGAACGTGTAGAAGACCTCTATTGAAGTTAACATGGGATAACATTTATATATGTACAGAGTGTTTCAAATTGCCCGTTTTTTTTAAGAATAAATAAAATATAGATGGCATACTAATTTTGTGTGTGTATGTGGGCATTTAAAACGTGTGATGTATGACATTTATAAAAATGGCTTCGTACACGGTACAACAACGTTTTTAGAAAATTATGTGAATTTTATGGTTTCCATAATAGTCCATTTGAAAGCACTATTGGTCGGATTATTAAAAAATTTCAAGAGATCGGTTCCGTGAAAGATCAAAAAAGTGAAAAATACGCACGTATTTTTCACTGTGGTCGTTCACAAGAAAATATTAGTTTGGTTCGTGAAAGTGTTGCTTGAGTTCCTGAAATATCCATTAGACTACGCTCACAACTTGGACTTAGACGATCAATAACATGGCGTATTTTACACAAGGATTTAGCTCTGAATGCATATAAGGTTCAAATAACACAGGAACTGAAGCCATTACATCATTTAAAACGTCGTTCATTTGTCAATTTCATCAATGAACAACCAGCTGATTTTTCTCAAAAAATAATTTTTTCCGATGAGGCACATTTTGAACTTGCTGTCTATGTTAATAAACAAAATTGCCGTATCTGGGGTGAGGAAAATCCACGAATTATTCATGAGAAACCTATGCATCCTAAACGAGTCACTGTTTGGTGTGCATTATGGTCAGGTGTTGTAATTGGACCTTACTTCTTTGAAAATGCTGCTGGTGAAGCTGTAACTGTTAATGGTGATCGATATCGTCAGATGAAAATTCTGGCTCGATTTAATGAATATTGATCTAGAGGATATGTTGTGTCAACAGGATGGCGATACACCTCGCTTTGCACACGAATTAATTGATTTATTGAGAGGAAAATTTTCTGGACGTGTAATCCCAAGAAACGGTGATATTAATTGGCCACCAAGATCATGTGATTTGACACCGTTAGACTATTTTCTTTGGGGTTATGTGAAAAGTCAGGTTTATAAAAACAATCCACAATCAATTCCTGCTTTGAAAGATGAAATTGTTCATGTCATTGGTGAGATAGAGCCTCAATTATATCAAAATGTTATTGGAAATTTTAATAAAAGGGTGAACGTCTGTGGAGCTGCAAGGGGAGGCCATTTGGAAGATATTATTTTATGCATATAAATGTCATAACTGATTCATCATCATAACTTCAATTACCGACAAAAAGTTTTTGAAAGTGTATGCAAATTATTTGTTTTATTTATTCTTTAAAAAAACTGCGAAATTTGAAACATCCTTTATTTTCCGAATCACGCTATTAATGGAAGTCATCAGATACAGTTGCGAGACTCAGTCGACATTACCGCCTAGCACTATCTAAATTATATACTACAATCTACATTCTTGCCTTATCTTCAATTATTGCCTGTAACTATTTTTCTGCAGCGAATTCATATAGAACGAATTGCATGTAGGTTGCCAAGAAGAAAACGTATTTATCATTTTAAACTAACCCTCACGGTTAACCAATTTAAGTTTAATTGAAAAAATACAGAATATTAGTGGGCAGCCGTATCGGCAAATATACGGAGTTTAGAAGTTATGAGTAGACTTCAGTAGTGCATGGATTGATATACCTTAAATTACTATACTCCAACAATTAATTGGAAACATTTATAGAGGTTGTAATCAAAACGCCTAGTGAAAGTACACTTTAAAAGCTGCATTATTATTTGGTCTGTATTTAATAGTCTCTTATTATTTATTAACTATGTGTTCGTAATAACAAAATTATTTTTTTTCATATACCACCATAAGCATCAAAAGCCGTAACACATTGCTCCAATTTCTAAGTAATAAATAAAGAGAAGCTGGAATAATCTAATAGAATTGTGAAATATTCAAGATTTGGCACTCTTGTTTCTATTATTTTGTTATTTACTAGATCCATTATTTTATTAAATAAGCTATAGTTTAAAATTTTCTAGAGCGATAGGTTCTGTTTCACTTACTTCCAAACAAGTTTCATTTAAGGAAAATACAGTTTACGGAATAAATCTGCCCATTGTATTTTGCTTCATGTGAATAGTTTTGTTTCTATTCAAAAAATGGAAGTATAGTACCTTTTCAGCTATTAAAATATCGACCGTGTTTTAGAATTTGTTGGTTTACATACAGTAATAGCATATCGATTCATTTTACGGGATAAGTTTACACACGGTACTTCCTTTGTTCAAATAATTTCTTTGTTATTCGAAAGATGATACTGTTTCTGTCTACCTTCTCGATGTATCGTCTTCGTACGATATATTACGTGGAAGCAAGTGCTTGGATAGGCAACACGCTTCTAGATGCAGATCTTGTCGACAATAGTATTGTTGTTATTCATATATCAATGTATCCACCGTATTGAATAACTTACCCGTTTACGGATACTATGATATTTTTTAATGTGTTCCATTGATTTTCAATAGATTTGTATCGGGAGAATTTCCAGGCCAATCCAATAACTGCAAGTTTATTACATATAAGTGATCTTTCACATATTTTACCCTGTTTCATAGAGCATTATTGTGAGTAAAGACATATGGTTCGTTGCTTCCATCCAAAGTAACAATCTAAGGTGTTAAGCACTCATTTAAGACTTCTTTAAATTGACTTATTCATCGTATCTTTGGCAAAGTCCTGGAACCTCTGCTGAGATACATGGCCATTTCATCACAGAAACGGGATGGTTCGCTATTTTCGCGGTACTTTCTTCTTTGAAATGATTGTAATCTTTGTAGACACGTTTTGTTAATTCATTTTGGCAAAGTCCTCGAACATCTGTTGAGACACATTGCCTTATCATTACAGAAAGGGGATATTTCGCTGTTTCTGCGGTACAATCTTCTTTGAAATGATGGTAATTTCTATTAAGCACGTTCTGTTAACTCATTTTCTTTTAAATCGTCACTAAAAACGTTCTATGAAAAAGTATTGCAAGAATTTTTGTAAACACGCAGTGTTTACAAAAAGTGAGTAAAAAGATTTAGTATTAATGTTTGCCTTTTTCCAATCATCTACTGTGTAATCTTTGTGTAGTTTGGCAAAATTATTACGAGATTAACCCTTCTCATTCAAGTCTCGGCCAGTCGACTGTTTCTGTTTAAATTCTGAATTCTGTTTGCTTTTGCTGTTTTAATAATTAGACCATCAGCACGAGCTTTTCTCTTTTTGTGACAATTTTTTCGAAATATCCTGGTTATAGGGAGTATTTTCTTTGACTAACTTCTCAGTTCTCATTACAGTTTGATGAAGAACATTTTCTATTCGTGCTTCTTCACGTTGCGATTATATTTCTATTTCCAAGAGGACACTGATTCTTGTTTTTTTTCAAATGATATGTAACTTAATTTACGGAAGTAGAATTTTATTTAAAAAAACTTTAAATTGCAAAAACTAGAACTAAACACTAAAATGTATCTAAAACAACTTACGATAAACTTTATTTTAATATCACTACTTATAGTTGTTTCTCGGACAGTGTCAGAGATAAACTAAGCTCGGTTATCTCTACAAAGTAATAAAATAGAAAACAATCGAGGAGTAGATAGTTCTAAGATGGCTACTCATAATACGGGGTGTGTTTGCTAACTGCGTTTTAATTCATTCGAATAGTTTGACTTCTATATTCGTATAAAGATAGCCGTATGGAAGATATAGTATCTGCATTCATCTTAGTTTGGGAAAAACTACATCTTTATACGATGTTTGATTATGTAACTCACCTGTTTCAAAAATATAATTATCACCTGTTATAAACTGCTAAAAACACATCTTGGTAAATATATTTTAATGAAATGAATTCATTACAGATACTGTTTAATTATAATTTAAATCAACATTGTCCTTGGACCCTAAAGGTAGGTCTATTTATTTTTAGAACACATTTTATCTCATTTCGTCCGTATAGTCGAAAAGTGTAGTAGTATAGTCGAAAGTGCTGTAATTTATACAAATCTCATCGATGCTTTAATAATACGTGGGCGTCTTGTATCGGTCGTATACCCGATGTTAAAAATAGTTAAATTACATTCAATCTTACGCTTAATATGTTTTGACATAGGTATATTTCTAGAGTAGATAAATTCCCATAACACGTAGTTTGTTTATAAGATAACTGATGTCTACATAAATTTTCGTTAAGAAATTCACACGTTATTCAGATCGGATATAAACGTATTCATTAATTTCTTGCCTGCTTCTAGACAGCGTTTATGAATTAACGTGATTTAAAGTAATAACTAAATTTCTAAATATACATTTACATATGTAATTTTCCTAAAAATTAATACAAATTTTCGCTGAAGTCTAAAGCGAACTTATCCGACGTACATATATATACAACGTTTGCCAAAAGTTTGCAAACAGTTATCTATAAATACGAGTACATAAATGAATGTAATAAGGACTGGTACGTTGAATATTTTGAGAAACATGATAAGGCAATACATACGTTTCCCACAGAATCAGTGTGATTGAAGAATAACATAAGTTCCTCATATACACCACTAACTTACACTAATTCCGTCATCCAAAATGGATCTCCATAAAAGAGGGTAACGTATTGCTATTGTTGATACAAATTACAAACTATGCGAACGTTTTGCGGAGACTGAAAAGTTTCGTGGAATGGTTGGTATCCATAAATCACTTAATGCGTCCACTGTTTGAGGATTATTTAAAGAATTTAAGGAAATTCTTCGTATTCATCATTTCCAATTTCGAGTAATATGTTGAAACAGTAGAGGCGTTTATTTTTTATTTCTGTTTCTGTTCTCTATAAATTGACGCTTTAATTTTTGATGTGTTTCGAGGTCACTTCCTTTAGAAGTTTTGCCTAAAAGTTTTGAATTGTATTTTTCTTATTTGTATTTAAAGTTTTTCTGTTGCTTTTACTTACTGTCTGACTCATTTTCGTAGAACCAAACTTCCGAGCAAGAAGTTTTTTAAGATACAATTGTAGAAATGTTTTTCACTAGATAAGACGACTCATTCGCAAAACGATCTAGTGTACATCTATATTTCTTTTGAACTGGAGCTGAAATGTGAGTAATTAAATGGGAACAACGCTTCAAATGCTTGTGCGAAATTATGTTAGTTGCTTTCATACCAATTCTTAGGGTTATTTGAATATTCTTTATAGTAACATAGCTATCCTCTTCAATCATATTCTGAAAGGAGAACAAGACTGTTCTTATCCTAGAAACTAGAATTATTTAAGGAAAGTCGTCGATCACTTCGAAAATCACTATGCTACCATTTTACGGTCACTGAGGTACACAATTTGTAGCAAAATATCAAAGCCTATTAGGAAATATTAGCGAAAGCAGAATAGCAAACGTATTTGAAGAATATAAGATGTGATTTATTTTTTAAAGAAAGTTTTATATACGTACAGTTATGTTTTTACTAGGAATTGAGAAAGATGGACTGTAGGCTGTAGATATCTACTAATGGAGCGACCACCTACTATAACAGCTTAAAAGGCAGATCTTTTTAATATTATTTAAGCTTTATAACGGTAACAGCGTGTACAAGTGAGTACTATTAATCATTCATATATATTCCTCTCAACAAACAATATGCTTTATTGGAACGATGGTTCTGAATTTTCTTAACAAATATCAATAACAATAAAAGATACCGAGATTTACGGTTTATTTTTTTTTCAATAAATGCTTTCCTAGTAGTCTTAGTAAACAGTTATGTGCATTTCTTAATGAAATTTAAATTAATTGGAATATTTATTCTTGTTTATACATGTACGATTCTATTGCGAGATTATTACTTTTATTACTTTTAAGTGATAAGTTTAGGTCTTTTATTTGAGAATATTAAAATGTAATTTGTGTAATACCATTTATTACCAAGTGGTTTCTACTGCATGTGAATTAAGTTCGAAACAGTCATTGTTAAACATGTACTTTTACATACATCTAAATATATAGCTTTACAACTACCGTTAAATTATGTAACTGACACCAAATGTATACTCCATAAAATTTTAATGGCACGTCGAATGCTTTTTTTGTCAGTATTTTTATGGCTTGTGGATAATCATCTGTTGGCTTAGTATGCGAGGAATCGTAAATTCTAAAAATATTGTTTCTTTCTATGAAATACCTACGCACAAAGTGAATCATCGACGAACTTTAACCCTCAAAAAAATAATGTTTCAATAAAATCTTGTAACAAGAGACAAATTGAAGGAAATGTGTGAAAGTAAACAGAAAAGTTTTTCAACATTTATTTTGAATAACCGGAATCCTAGCCAAGTAATCTAAATCCTGTCTTAATACCTTAACTGCTTCTAATGTATATTTTTAGTATGTGTGTTACTAGTCTAATAACATCGTGTTCCTTTTCGGTACGTAAATTATCAAGTAACGTAGAATATTTAAATAATACAAGCCTTTATTTCAAAAAATAAAACGAGATTCAATTGATATAAAAAATAACTAGTTAACTAACGTACTCAATTCTTTATATCTATTTAGTTACATTCTCTATATTGTTAAAAATATAAATTTAATCTCTGTTTCTGTATTCGATCAATTCATTTTATATCATTCTTTGTTACTTTCGACGCCCTCTCGTATCTATCGGTGAAGTATTATGATGATAGATTTATAGATCCCGTTAATATTTTAATTCATGGAATTTAATAGAATTTAATTAATAAAATCATCTGATTATTGTCCTTTATTGGAAGTTATTCTCGGTAGTTTCGTTATTATTTGGCCATAATATAAGCTTTCATTTTTTTATTCATGAATACGTGATATAAAGGCAAGATGTTGTTGTAACCGCTCTCTATCAATCGATTTCCTTCTGAAAGATAACAAGTTTCTTCTCTTACGCTATTTAGAAGTTCAACTTTGAATTAGTATAATAATTGCGCTTATTTTATTGGAATGGTTAATTACTTTCTTGCAACGTCGATGAATTATTATAAGTTGATTACTTGGTTTATCAACTACAGTAATAGTTAGTAAAGTTGAAAAAAACACGGTATGTGGCGGTCGTAAAATTCAGGTTGGATTTATTTTACTGAAGAGACATTCTAAATCCAGTTAATTAAACCCCAAAACCAAAGAGATATGTAATCTAAGAACTTTGTATTTCATGGTGGCCTAATTCATTTGTTTGTTTCTTTTTTCTATTTTCACTTCAGGGTTTTATTTTTTTGTGCTTTCCCTATCTACTATCTTTCTGGTACTTTATTAATTATTGTACGGACGTATATGTAAAGGCACTACGCCCATCTGATTACGAAGACAAAGCTTGATCAGCACGCTTAAGTGTTAACAAACTAATCAGATCCGTCGAGGTGGAGTACTAAAACCTGGGATAAAGACGTTCGTACTACTATTATTTTTTATATTAATTTATTGTTAATGTTGTTCGTTTCTAAAGACTGTGGTAACAACAGTCGAGTCTACGTGCTACTACTAGTTACAGGATCATTTAAGGCAATTTAGATCCTGTGTTGAGCCATTAAAGCCCTAGTAAACATTTAAAAACAAGGCACATTAACAGAAGGTATTTATGTAATCATTTATTCATATAATATGTAGAATTAATAGCTCTAACTAAGTTTGACTGGTAGCCTCTGTTATCAAAAAAGTACCTTCATTAATCTATTAGTTTCAGCTAATTACTATAGTAAGAATGGCGCACGTTTTTCTGCATAAATTAATCAGTGATTAGATTCCCTTGACTTTATGCAATTAATTTAAATATTCTGTGCATGATAATTTTCTACATTTGTCCATCAGGCGCGGAGTATAACTATTTTTTGAAGATCCCATTCATTAATTCATATTATATTCATTAATTATTATGATAAAGAAAGCTGACTCTATATAAATCGACGAATTCATTGTAAATCGACTCTGAAGTTATACATTCTTTTTTATTTATTTTTAGTGGATGAGTATGCTTTTTTTAGTTATACTTATAAGTATGTCGAATTATTTGTTTCTTTTGTACATACTGTATTATTTTCCTTTTGTTTTGTTCTGTTACTGGGTTTGGCCTGGTGAGCAATAAATTATATTATGATTATTATTATTCGTTTACTATTCTATTAATTTTTATTCATGCATTATATTTCTTTATGTGCCCTTAGTTGATTTTACATTTAACCATTTAATAAATCATTATTCTTATTTATTTATATTCATACGTACAGGACGTTTAACTTTCACTTTCGCTTAATAAACTTTAATATTGATTTATAAGAGACAATTTTATGGAAGCTACTCTTTTAAAACGCGTTGATTAAATTTTGCCCCTACTGGAAGTCCTTATTTGCACTCATTCATTTGTGTCAAACCATTACTTGTATAATAGATTGGCATGACACAGTTCTTAGAACGAGTCCCAGTGGTTGTGTTAACGGAGTTTTTCAATTACTTCGCTCCGTTACAATCTAATACTGTTTATTCAATTGTCTTAGTACAATTTCGAGTTTCAGTGGAGTTATTTTCAATAGACCTTTTGAAATAGTGTTAATTAAATAACTACTTTTAAGAATTTTGTAGTTCTGAAAAATAAGAAAAATCATAAATTTGTCACTTATCATCTATTTGATTTAATTTTTTTCTAGAATTTTATTTTTCTTAACTGTAGTGTGTTAGTTTAAAAATTTAAATAGATACTGAAGCAAATAATACTTCTTTTATTGGAAATTCTTGATTGAAGTCCACTGAGTAATTACTATAGATTTCTACCAGTGTTTGTATCGAAACTAACTTAACTCAAAGAGAACAAAATAAAAAGAGCACACATCAGGCTTCTGCAAAAATAAAAATGACTCACATCAGACTTCAGGACCTACCCCGGTAAGTTCTTGAAGCAGATAATATAAGCACTAGATAGAAAAAGAAACTATATAATATGATTAAAACTATATTGAGATTACATCTAGCAAAAGCTTAATGGATTTGAACATGACACTATAAATTTTTATGTATAATATCCCTATTACATTATTATAATTTCTATTATGTGTTTTAACACTTCTTTTTAATAATACGTACAAAATTTTTAAGGCATACTTGATGTAGAAGTAAAGCAAGCAATTTTAATTTGTGTTCGTATTTTGTGGAATTGCAAGATTTTGGGAATAATTATTCTATTAAGTGCATTTTATTATTCTTTAGTCCTCTTATCGCCCTCTTGTATTTGTCTGTTTAAGTTTATAATCAATGCTGTAGATTTCTAGATCTCCCCGATATTTTCATTTTTGTTTCTAATTAATAGATTTGAATGATTGTCACGATATTGATTGGAAGGTATTCCTGGTTGTTTTGCATTCACATAATAATGAGTTGGTATTTTCTCTCCCGCGCACATTTTTTTTTCTAGATACGTGACGACTAGGTTGTTAAAAGCAAAATGGCCTGCTGATATCCCTCTTTTACCGATTACCTTGTGCCCGTTAAGAAGTCTATCTTCGTTTACACCATAAGATGTTCATCTTTGAATTTTTGGTCGTATATATATTATATATAGTGGAGTAAGTTACATACAAGCAACGAATACGTTGGAAAATTTTATGACGATCGACTAATTTATAGGATTGGTCACATAAGTCGATAAACCTCGATACGTGGTTTTTTGAAAGTTGGATTAATACGGTTATTTTACTGAAAGGACGCTCTTAATTTCATTAATTAACCCTCAAAACGCCGAGGTATGTAATCTGTAAACTTTGTATTACATAGTGGCCTAATTATTCTCATGTCTCTTTTTGTTCTACATTGTCTTTAGGGTTCTTTCCTACGCTATTCTTGATAGCTCATTAATTATCGAACGGACTAAGTTAGAGTGTGTATGAGGCTCTCGTGCTTATCTGGTTAAGAAGGCAGAGCTTAATCTTCAATCGTAAGGGACCGTATTATACAAAGTACAACTTCTTTCACTGATTTTTCATATATTAATAAATTCCAAAGCTATAAGATTTAAGTATTCTAGAATAATAGGTCGTATCGTCTTCCATTGGGATGTATATACAATATATATTTCTCTTTGTCGTAAACTTTTAGACATCGAATAGATCGCTAGATATGTTCCTAATATTTGCAAGACTGTAAAAATTATTTTCCGATATGTAACTTTAAAAAATATACGTACGTTGCATCTAGTGTAGACTTATAATTATGGACTAATTTTAGACATCATATTTTTACTTAAACAGTATTTTCATTCCTAGAAGGAGGCTTGGGGAACCCAGTCTTCAAAATACTGCTAAGTAGCCCTTTATCATTTTTTCTCGATATAAGTTACATTAAGCAATTTTCATCCTTTCGCTGCATTTTTAAATTTAGGTAGAAATAATAGCCAGTCGGATTAAAAATTGAATGTTCTAACTGGCTCTTGGCTTATTTGCTTAACTAGTCTACAATGGACACATTACGCGTTGGCAAAATGTCGTGTCATCACTTGTCAGTTCACTATTCAGTTTTTCTTCTTTAAACAAAATTTCGTAATCTCTTCAAATCCTTAAATAGAATTTTATGGACTATTTTCTGGTGACTGAATAAGTAACAGTATGAAAACCTAGGACTTTTTATTAAATATTCTGAGGTATCGTTTCTGATACGTACTGAAATCACCGTTTTCTATAATCAGTTATTACTCTCAAAAGCAAACGTGAATTTGAGAAATATAAATTAAATTTTAACCGGCATTTCATTCACTAAAATCCAAGAAATTTTTCTTGTATGTACGTTGTTTGTAACGCGGCCATGGAAGTTTTTGTTCAATAATATATGTACGTAATTTTGTTAGAGTATTATATTAGGTATCTGCCTACCTTGTAATTCATTTTAGCATGTATTCAACAAGAATAACTTTCGATTAGTTTCAGCAGACGATGGAAGTATCTTGAGTGGATTTATGACCTCAAAACTGTTTTACCCATATTTCTCCTTAAAATACAACATAATCTCGTCTTTATATACGACAATCATTTGTTTAAAATTTTAGGAGAATTCTATTCCTTTATCAAAGATTTGATAACACTAATGTTATAATTTTACTTCGTTTTTTCTTATAAAGTACAAAATAAATATAAGAAATAAAGAGAAATAAAAGAAATAAAAATTCTGTAATATTGAACGTTACTAGGCAACGCGTTACTAGTTGTTTCTAGTATAGCTAGGTAGATTTTCCAGTTAAGGACAGTAAATCACAAAATCCTTTTCAAGTGTTTATGTTTAGGATAGCTGTAATATCTTCACTCTTGTTCGAATATATTGGAGAAGAAATAAAAAATAAGCGATTTATTAAATCTTTTTAAAAGTAAAAAATTTCACCTTCAAAGATATGCTTAACTTAACTGAGAAAACGTTTCTATAAATCTCTTGATTTATTTTTTGTTTTATTATGAGAAGGAGCAACATTTATTAATTACATATATGCTTCTATAATTTTAGTAATCCATGGGGTAGCAATAATTCTAAAATGTGTGCTATTCTTTCCCTGAAACAATATTCAATTCTAAGATCGTGTGCTAATTATAATCATTGCAAAATAGAAATTAGGGGATTTCTTAATTAGCTTTGTTAAAATATTGTATATTGTTGTGTATAGAAAAGTTTTGTCACCTTCGAAATACGTTGGTCATTTTGATAGAATCCACGTTTTAGATCACAATCACTACTAACGTTACTACAAAGGATTTTAGGAAGTTTCATTTTCGTTTGAACAATCTGTAGCTGACCACATCAATGATTGTTACTCGTATTATCACTTTGATGAAATGCTCTATTCATTTTGCTAAGTGTAAAATTATTGCTCAAAAGATGTTAGTCTTGTCGGTCATTAAATAGAAACGTTTACATTTCTGGAGAATTAAAGTTTGATTAAAGGTACTGAAGTGGCGTTCCTTGCATAATTGTCGAAATAGTCTCTGAAAGGAGAGAAATTTAAGCAAACGAGTTCATTTTTCTTTTGCTTTTATTATGCAAAATTAATTTTTATTTGATTTGAGACCTCTTTCGAATTCATTTGTGTTTTTCCAAATTCTAATGGAATTTTTATATAAATTTAGGTAAAATATGTTTTTACAAAATTCACGGAAATGTTTTCGTGAGAAATGAAACTTCGTTTAAGATTTAATCACTTAAGGTTGATACATAACTCCTTTTCACATTAATTTTCGTATTCTGTACACGTATTTCGACAATTAAGTTGCCGTCATCAGCAGATAATTAAAAAAATTATCTGCAGAAGTGGTTAAATTAATCAAGTATAGGTTCCATTAAAATTTCCTTCATACAAGATGTAACTTATTTACACTATAGTTGTTTCTTTACACTCTGCAAGTTTGTTGTAATAAAAACTTTTGCATTCGGTTGTAATAACAACTATACAATCTGTTTATTAAACAAATGGTAGAAATTCAGGGGGTTTTATTTTGATTTATTTTATTCTCAAATGGTTTCTGGAAAGACGCTCTGTTTCGAAGATATGGGGCGATATAGGTTTGCATACTTTAAAAATTAATTAATGGTACTGTAAGTAAGTGGTGTCCTGTACTGACCCTACCAAACACAATATCCCAACTAAAAAGAGAAAATATTACTTGCGGTCGCAAGACGTTATTAGTTTAACCGTAAACGACATACGTTCTTATGTTACCATTTTTACTTGTCATTTTCTCTCTTTGAAAGTGGTCAAAATACGAAATCGCTGGGTTAGTCAAGGTGGACCTCACTTACGGCCTGCTCAATCCTTAGACTTAAACCCCTTGAATTTTCCCCTATGGATTGAATGCAGGAATCATGTTGGTGGTAGTCACTCAGCAGATTTTATAGATTAGGGATCTTTACACGTAAAAACACGTAATAATATATTGCTTTTTTTCAAAAAATTTATCGTCCTGTAAAAAATATCTTAAAATAAGTCTGAATTCTTGCCGCTTGTTTCATAAATTCTCTGTATAATGCATTCATTTCAATTTGTTTAACATTTGCAATTAAATAAAGGTTTTGGTTAATTTTAAGTATTCTTCAGAGCTTAATTCTTATGTAATAGTGGTGTCAATTACTCTAGCTTATGTCATCAGCAGTTAACAGGAAATTGTCATTTCCTGTTGTCAAAGTCTCGTTATTGTCAAATTATGTTATCGTACTACATCGGCTACAAGGAAAAATATAGACCGGCTATATACAAGGGATTCTGGAACAAAATATAAGAAGAAAAGTTTATATAAACATATTGCTGTGATATGTGTTCGGAAATATAGAACAAAATTCTGAGTGTTGAAAGAAACATTTTATCAGAGCACAATATTTACTTATGAGACTATTTTTTTGAAAGCTTTCTTAAAATATTAATAGGGTTGAGCTGGGGTTCTTTTGGAATCAACTAGGCCTAGCCCAGTAAACACAGCAATCAGATAAATACAACAAGAAATTATTCGTGCAAACTATGCTTTACTACAACGTATTCGTTTATATCTTTCGTGGCGATCACCAAACTACTCTAATGACTCACGATTGCATGTTCTTTAAACAATACACAAAAATAAATTTTTAAATTACAATAATTATAATCCAAAGAAAAGTTTCAATTTCTTATCTGTTACTTAAATCAAAACAAAAGATAAAGTACTTTACATGTACCCGTTGTTTAGTACACTGATGGCGATCACGCACATAATAGTGCACGTCCACAGCCAGAAGTAGTTTTAATAACTAATACTAATGACGTCAACAACAGAATGTTTAATGAAAATCAAATAATTAAATTTAATTTGATCAAGTCCAGACAATGAAATAACTAATAAATATGCTATTAGTAACTCAGTGGAAGTATAGGGCCTCTAATATGTCACCACAATACCGTAAAACAAACTTAACGAAACTTTATGCACACAAATATTTACAAAATGTATACGTCTTCTAGCTTTTAATGTAGGACGAATTCTTTTGTCAACTATTGTTTCCGCTTGTAAAAGTGCCGAAAAGACTAGAGGAATACAATTTGAGTATCTTACACGCAATCAAATCAGAGGAACATGATGTTCCTCTGCTGTTTTTTTAGCTTCCGTGTCACTGCTGTATCATTTCACTAACCTTTTCCGAAATGTTTTAGTTTTAATTCTTAAAGCATTGTGTATTGAATTTACTTCTTTAAATTCACTATTTACATTTGATTCTCATTTTTCAATATTTTTATATAAGACTTCGAAAACGCTATAGCCAACTGTCCAACGTTTTGCTCATCGTATTTACATGTATATCTTTGAAATATCGTCCACCATTTCCTGTAGTCTTGCTTATCATATGATCGTAACTATCGTTGTTTCGACATAACCTTGACCTTGATTGACATAAAACGAATTTATAGGTATTCCGTAGAAATGGTAAATTAGTGGACTTATATATTTTATTTTTTATTATATAGCATATTCAGGTACGCCATATTCCTTCATCATTAGGTTTACATTAGGTAATTTTGATGGAGTCTATGGTTGATTAACTTCATCACTGAAGGTTGATATATAATCTCTTTCCACATTAATTTTCGTATTCTGTATACGTATTACGACAACTAAGTTGTCATCATCAGCAGATAATTAAACAGTGTTGCCCCTAGAAAACTACGACAAAATACCCGTACGAAAACAAATTCCCCACACGATCAGTACTGTTGAAAGCCTAACCGCACAGTAGTTTATATTATATACATTTCACTTTTTTAGGTATATCGTTTATAATATTAATAAATTTTTATCATAAAAATATGCTCAAAGTGGTTCTATTTGTTGAAAATTGTAACAAAGTTGCTACATTATATTGGTATTATGTAATATTATAACTAAATATATTCAACAGAAGTATTTAAATCAATGTTCATCCATTATTCAGGTTGTGGAATATAAATATCACAACATAAAGAGATTTAGCAAGACATAAATATGTCTCAGTATATATAAAAACAATCTCATTATAATTTGTGTCTCCGATGCAAAAGTTAATCTGTATCTATACGTACTCTTTAAAAACTCAAATTAGATGTTTCCATAGTACAAAGTACATATACATAAATGAAATATTTTTATTAAGAAATGTAAACGTTTTACATAATGAATTCTTACATATAAGTCGATTATATGCAATTTTGGTATCGTACCACATAATATGTACATTTAAACGTCTTAACATAATACATACTTGTATTCATATTACCGTCTACTTCAAAATACACAGCGATGTGTCATAAAGCGGTTCTTTGAGAAACTAAATCTACTGTACAAAATAATCGCAGTTGCCAACAAGGAAATCTAATAAACAGTTTTCAAATTTAACAGTTTGCAAAGTCGTTTAGTCACTAAATTGTTTTCCAAATAATTGTGCCAAGATGACAATACCTACCTGATAAGGAGAATTTCATTAACTTTTGCCTTAATGTATTGGGTTGGCAACTAAGTACTTTCGGTTTTGTAGCATAAAATAAAACACTTTTTCTTAAACAAAGAATAGTTTTTAATCAATTATATATTTTCCATTTTGCTTAATGACCTTTTGCCATCTTTCTTTCATCTGCATGATTCCGCGCTCATAAAATTTCTGGTCCTTATCAGCAAAAAACTGAACCAGGTGCGAGTGAAGGTCATCGTCATTTGTGAAAGTTTTACCATTCAAAGAATTCTGCAAACTTCGAAATAAATGGTAATCAGATGGTGCTAGATCAGGGCTGTATGAAGGATGTGGCATCACTTCCCAGCCAAGCTCCCATAGTTTCCCACGAGTTGCCAAAGATGTGTGAGGCCTTGCATTATCTTGGTGGAAAACTACACCTTTCCTATTTGACAATTCTGGCCATTTTTCTTTGATTGCTTCATCCAGTTTTATTAATTGTTGACAGTAAACATCAGAATTGATTGTTTGGTTCCTTGGAAGCAGCTCAAAAAGCACAACACCTTTGTAATCCCACCAAACTGACAGCATGATTTTTTTTGGATGCAATTTAGCTTTCGATGTGGTTTGAGCTGGTTTATCGTGTTTGCTCCATGATCGTTTTCGAACTATGTTACTGTACAGGACCCATTTTTCATCACCAGTGATGATTCTTTTTAAGGGTCGGTTTCATTTCGTCTAAGGTTCATATCGCAAAAGTTGATTCTTTGTGTTAAATGAATTTCTTCCAATTCGTAAGGTACCCAAATATCAAGCTTCTTAACTAGCCCAAGACATTTTAAATGTTTTGCAATTGTTGTGTGCGATACATGTAGCCTCTCCGCAACCTCTTGAACCGTTATATGACGATCCTCTTCAATTATGACTTTGATTTGGTCATCATCAACTTCAGTAAGCCGACCAGAAGGTTGTTCATCTTTGAGGGAAAAATCTCCAGAACGGAATTTTTATACCAATTCTGACACGTACCATAAACTTCACATATCTTTTTGTGAGCCGCAGCAGCTTTCTTTCCTTTACCGAAATAAAATAGTAAAATATGTCGAAAATGTTCATTTCTGCACTCCATTTAAAATTAACCCACAGCTGATAGCTTTAATAAAAATCACGTACTATTTGCTTCTGAAGTTACGTCAATGTGACTAGTATCACGCGACAAACGGTAAAGTACAGCACTAACATACGTTATAAAAAAAATAAAGCAACGCTCTCTATCAGTAAAAACCGAAAGTACTTAGTTGCCAACCCAATAATAAGCGGGAAGTTACAGCTTTTCTTTAATTTACTTCGTGAAACACACGTAATTGTTTATATATACGCGTGTATATATGCAATTGCATATTTATGTGATGGCACATTATATTTTCCAAGAGATATCTGATATGCATTTATTGTACGGTTTGATTTATTGTGATAAGATCGAAACAAGAAGATATAGCGGAGACCATTTCCCAAACATTTCTTTATCAAAAGAGAAAACGCCAGAAAGTCTTCATATAAGATTAATGTAGCTTTTCGTGAATCGCGTCTTCATAAACATTCTTTTTCTGGAATCTGTGCTCTTTGCAGTTGAAGCTGGATTTACAAGAACCGATATCACTAGTTTTCACAATTTTCATTGCAAGCCAGAAGAAAATCCTCTTGTCATTATTCAGCCAAGGCATAAACAGCAGTTTTCAACTGCTGTATGCACAGGGATTATCAACTAGTTTTTGATTAATCATCTTGTACAACCCAGATGATTTTTTGTATTTTTAGAAAACGACCACCAGTCCAATAGTCCAATTCAGTTCGAGAATATGTGAATTTTTAAACGCGTATATTCTAAAAGATAGATTGAATGTATTAGACCTCTAGCTCTCTTCCTAGCTCTCTGTATTTTTATATATGAAGCCATCTAAAATCAATAGTTTATTCTACCCTAGTTCAAGGAATTGTGCATTTTCAAGAGTGGAAAATGGATTCGAAATTTTTGAGCGCCTGATCCATAGAGTGAAAATATGCGTTGTTGCCCGTAGAGCTCACTTCGAACATTTATTGTAATTTCAATTTAACAGTTCTGTTACTTTTTTAAATAAAATATAACAGAAAAAGGTATTTGAACATTTATTACCAAAATATTTAAGTAGCACTTTTCAGAATATGCTTCTACACATTTTGTCACATATTCTTTTATAATGGTCCTTCATATATTGTTTCCCTGTAGGATTCCATTTTAGTGTTTATAAAATCCTTTTAATGTTAATTTAATATCACTACTTCGTGCCATTAAAGTATTTCATTTTTGCCTTTTTAATTTGATAGTTTTACGTTCCATTGTCTTTCACTTTGTTTTTTTTCTTCTTAAGTTGGTCCATCCTATTTCTCGCCTAGAGTACAGGAATGATCAACTCACAAAATAAAAAGAATTTTGGGAGCCGTTATTCAGAATGACACAGTTAGGAAAGAAGAAATTCCTTTCAAGAATTTACCTTATCAAGAAGGGGTTTTGAAGGTAAACTGTAAAGGTAGTATATGGGAATTAAAAAATTTACATGAATTAAGAACCCTGTACAATGTAGTTACGAAAAACCTGGATAATTAAACATTCAACCAGATGTTTATTGTTAAGTTACGGTAAAACTCTTAAACTCCCTCTAGGACTAATTCAAATGGGGAGACTACCTGTAGTCTCAACGGTCATTAACACGCTTGGAAACACGCGTTCTGTTCAAAGGAAAAAAACAAAAAAAAGAAAAAAAGACTACATCAAAGCGCGATCTCGGGTTAACATTAAAATAAGTTGACCAATCTTATTGCTCATTTAGAACTGGAAACTATGTGTACATACACGTTTAAAGAAAAAGCAAAAAAAGAATAAAAAAGAAATAAAACTATCAAGATAAAAAGGAAAAAATGAAATATCTTAGCGTACCGAAGAATTATATTAAATTGAAATGAAAAGTATTTTAAAAGGACTAAAATAAAATGTTTTGGGACAACAAACTATAAAGTATGGTAACATGATTTTGATTCCAATAAAGAAACCTAGTCAACGGAAAATGACAATAAAAACGTAACACAATAAGTCTGTTCTATAGTATAATAATAATAAAAATACAGAGAAGCGCAATAAATGTGTCCTCATAGCAGAAGAGATACAGCAGCTATGACATCGAAAATAGATCAAAATTATAGCAATTATAATTTCTACCACTGAATTAATTCCTAAACAATTCCATTCCAATCTTAGAGAACTTGATCTTAATCCATGTACTAGGTGTACCGGAAAGTCATTACCAGCTTTTTCATAAAAAACTACATAATTTTCAAGAAAATGGACAAATTTATTTATTCAGTGTATTGTCCATTTGATTTTACACATCTTACTCATCTTTCAGGCAATTTATGGAAGCCATCCCAAAAAAACCCGTTTGTCCTTTGAGTAAAACCATTCACCGAGCCATTTTCTAACTTCATTGAAATTGACGAAGTGTTACTCTGCAAGCGCATGTCCCATTGATGCGAAAAGGTAATAGTCGGACGGGGCAAGGTCTGAAGAGTACGGAGGGTGCCATATTATGTCCCGTCCAAGTACTTTCAATGCTTCCTTGACCAGCTTTGCTGTTTGAGACGGGGGCGTTATAGTGCTATAAAATCATATTACCGTGCCTTCGGGCCCATTCTGGACGTTTTCCTATCAATGCATGGTTCAAATTTATAATTTATTGCAACTAGCGATCAGTACTAACTGTTTTACTAAGTTTCAACATTTCATAATACACCACGCCACTCTGGTCCCACCAAGCACAGAGCATTGTCCTGCGGCCAAAACGATTTGGCCTTGGAGTAGATGGGTAGGCTTCGCCAGATTATAACCGAGATTTTCTGTGCTTAGGGTTTTCTAAATAAATTTCTTTTTCATCACCCGTCACTCCTCGATGCAGAAATGACTTCCGATCATACCTTTGACGCAGCATTTCACATACGATTTTTCGATTTTCCATTTATCTGTCATTCAATTGATGTGGTACCCATTTTTCCATCTTTTGGATTTTCCCATTTTTTAGGTTTACCAGAACTTTTTAGGTATACCAGAACTTTCTTTGTGTTGCACATTGAAATCACCACTTTTGTATTGTCGAAACCATGCCTCGTATGTTTTTATGGTTGGAGCATGTTCACCATAAGTTTCTACCAACAAACGATGACTTTAGTTGGCTTTTTTCTTTTGATTAAATATGAAAAGTAATCCGTGCCGCAAATGCACTTTTTCAGGCACGAAACGGCATTTCCAGTACCGAGTAATCAATCAATAAAGAAATGCTAGTTTTAAATATTTACTTAATTCAATATCATTGTGAAATTATCAAAAGAATTCTGCACATCTTGGTTTTCAACGGTGCGGATCGCGTACGGAGTTTATTTTTCGTACAATTTTTTCGCCGTGTTTTACCAGGTGCGACACTTTGAAATTATCTGCTGATGATGACAACTTGGTTGTCGAAATGCGTATACAGAATTTACAAATAGTTAATTGTGGAAAGGGGTTATATATCAACCTTATTGATCAAAAGAATTTTATTTTAGTACTTATTTTGTAAAATCGAGTGGAAACTAGACATGGATGAAAACGTTACGATTCTTGAACCACATCTTCTAATTTCACATTTAAAAATTAAATATAATTAATAAAAGCCATTTGTGCCAATTATATTAATGAAAGATAAGCTAATTATACTCTATGTGATTTTATTTAAGACCTGTATACATAATCAGTTATCATGTTTATTATGTTTCCTTGCCAAAATTAATAACGTAAGCTTATAACTAATATAAACCTTATTTATCTTTCCTATATTACTGAAGTTTGTGTTACGTATACTGCGTATAAAGTATTTGATAGGTGGTGTTCTTTAACGCAAAATTGTTAGTCGTATTTACACATACTAGCTTACATTAGTCAGTGAAAATTTATTATTATTTATATTATTATTATATGCTGATACAGTGAAAGCAATAAATGCTTTTCTTTTG
Organism: Dermolepida albohirtum; assembly: GCA_031893035.1. Classification (NCBI taxonomy): domain Eukaryota; kingdom Metazoa; phylum Arthropoda; class Insecta; order Coleoptera; family Scarabaeidae; genus Dermolepida; species Dermolepida albohirtum. The sequence goes on from JAVIWB010002387.1 coordinate 711,022, forward strand.
AAAAGTAAACTGTTTCAAGAAAATTTTCATGCGCAATTAATCTTTTATTTGAATACTTTGAAGTTCAATATACTGGACGTATCATGGCATGATTGCCACAGCTCAAAGATGTGTTACTGAAGCATTTTCAAATTTATTATTAATTTACAAATATCTAATGAACACATGCCGAAAATTCTATCGTAACTAAACTACAAGCATTTGTAGTTTCAAATAACCCTACTAGTGCAGATATTATGTACCGCTGCTAAAAAATCTCAGTAAGAATCATTTAAAAAGAAGTCGCTTTATTAAATTAGTTGTTCAAAATGTCTAGCTGCTTGCACAGTCTATCTCTTCTTAGAATTGGAAGAGATAACTCTGCCAACAGTCTCAAGATCAGCGCGAATAATTTTTGCAACATCCATAATTCTGGTAACAATTTTTCAGCCTTCTCCATAAAAATTAATCTGGGAGAAATTAAATCTGGTGTCCTCGGCAGCCAAGTAACTGCTGAATCTGTTCTTATCCACCGGTTCGTATAATTTTGATTAAGAAAATCTCTTACTTGTCTACCAAAGTGCGGAGATGCGCCATCGTTTCGCATCCACATTTATCATCTCACTTTAAGACGAGCGTTGTCAAGTAATGTTGTAAGGTCAATTTCCAGGGAACGTGAATAGTGAACCGTCGTGAGACGTTCTTCAATTACGAGCGGAATAATGAGACGTTCGTCAATAATACCAAACCAAACATTCATAGAAAATCTACATATCTTGAAAATGGGATTCTTGAGTTTGTCGCCTATTTTCAAGTGCCCAGCAATGTGACTTCCTGATTTTACTGATACCGTTTCGGGTGAAGGAGGCTTCATCACTAAACAATAATTTCAGGCAAAGTACTCGATATATCTCTAACCAACTAGCGACTAAATTCAAGGCTTGATGTATAGTCTCCAGGTTTTAAAACTTGTATAGATAAAATTTGGTATCGGGAAAAGCTGAAATTTCCATACACTTATGCGATCTTAAGACTGTTGGCTATTCCTCAGACACTAGTAGAAGTTTGAGTGTCAACCATATTAATTATTTCTTTTTCTTAAGCACATTATTGTTGCACATAACTTTCAGAAGTAGCTGCAGGAAACTTACCTGTTTCTCTTAAACATTAGTGAATATCTGCTTCTGGGTTTCCGAGCTGGAACTGCGTCACTTGTATATCTACCGACGTTTCGTAGCCATTTGTATAGGATATCTTCTTTGCATGGGACAGTTTCAGTGCAGCACTTCAGCCCTGAAGATGTCCCATACAAATGGATACGAAACGTCGGCAGATATACAAGTGATGCGGTTCCAGTCCGGAAACCCCGAAGCAGATAGCATGGACCACAACCGCGGAAGTCTACGTACCAGATCAATGCATATTTCTAAAAATATTTCTACAAAGTACTATATGAGTGGAATATCGCCGACAATATTCATCAACTATCACTCGTCCATTTACATTACGCAATCCATAAACTAAGTGAATATCGTAAAGTCGTAAAGTATTTTAATTTAACACAAAAAATAAAGACTCTAAATTAAATTAATTGAAGTTTATTGCCTCAATGAGTAATAACTGATGAATCACTGCCACCCCGATATTTTAATAAGAACGAAGTCATTAGCGATACGTAATACCAGCATTAGTAGCGTTATCTAAAACTTCAAAGTTACGTTAGAGTTTCGGGCATACATATGTGCACTTGACATTTTTAACTTGAAATTGCTTCAGTAACATATCATTAAACTATGGCAGTCATGTCATGGGACATCCGGTATGTTTAATTACATAGACAATAAGTATAGCTTTTTTTCCCGAAAAACTTCGAAACTTTATATTTGTGATCCTAAATTTTGTTTATGTGTTTTAGTATAAATACCTATTTGTATGGACATGGGTTCAGCTTTAGTTCGTAAGTTCAGAATATTTTTTTCCTTTCTCTTGATTTATTGTTTTTAAATTACAAGTATGTATGTGTAAATTATTTTATTTTATAATTAAGTTTATCTTTCAATTCTTTATTTTTTAGTATACATATATTATCTGTATTTTCGTGGTTGATCTGCTTTTTTTATATTGGTGTTAAGATTATCCTGTAAATTTCTTACGTTGTTGGATAATAAATTACTATTATTATTATTAAACTTCTGTACTGTTCAATAGAATTTGATAAATATATTCCTATTAGTCTCTTTATGTTAAATTGTCTTGGTTAGATATTTTTATAATGCACACTTCTAGGAAACGAAAAGGTAAATATATTTTTCGAAACCTTATGTTGCTAAAAACGAATTTCAATTATTACATGATTTAAAATTCGGCTTTATTGTAAAAATTTTATGTTATATTACATATATTACATCTATGTTATCTCCTCCAAGGTAATTCACTTGTGCACATATACATTTGCAGAGGCGTTGCTTTCAGTCTATATACCAGTACTGGAAGACTTCAGTTGAACCTATGTATTATTATTATAGTACAAGATGACGTTTTTGCAAATATGTTTTAACTATATAACGATAGGGAACAAAAAAGTTAAATAGATTGTCTTTAGGCGAAGGGGGGGTGGGGAGCTAGAAAACACTGGAATCCCTTCTTTCGCTAAACTGTAAATGAAGATGAACGTGTAATTGGGGGCGTCGTCTTGGTGAAGCATCCATGTGTTCATAATGTACGATCGAAGCACTCTTTTTCTAAGTTCTTCATTGACATTTATATAAAAAACTGATTGACAGTTTGTTCTGCAGGCACGAATTCTTTGAGAACGACGTCAAACTAACCCAAATTGTATTTGCTCTATAGATTGTATGCAACACCTCAACAAAACAGTTGTGCACACATTAATTCGACTATACTGGAAAGTGATAAGTGATGAATGGAAAAAACAAAGTTCTTTTCACTTTCCAGATTCCACTATTTCATGCTCTCTTTAGTCTACCACATTTTCTATTTTTATTCACTACTGTTTTCCATATTCTTTAAGTTGTCTTTCGTCGTTCATGCGCACGATATGCCCAAACGGCACTCGCTTTTTCTTTTCAATTCGATTTAAATCGATCATCAATATGACGCCCTTTCTTTTCATATGTCACTGCTTTTTTTTATTTTGTCACGTGGCAAAATACAAGTTGCACGTCTTAAATAACCTATCTCACAAGTGTGAATTTTGCATCTTCTTTATTCACATAATATTAAATGGTATTTAATATCTTAATCTTCGCTTCTAAGGATAATTCTGTTCATTTTTAATAAATGATCTGTTTAATAAATAATAGAGCTCGTTCGTTTCTCCTCGTGAGTTGTTTGACCTCAAATATCTAAAATTTACTTACTCATATTCTTTTGCAATGACCATGGGTTTCCGCTTTCTTCGCATTTATTTTCTGCTCAAACGTTTTGAATTCCTCAATCCATATACTTCTACTATTTCGTATTGGAGACTGATTATCGTCAAGTTATTCGCATAAATGAGATCAAATACATATGTCTGTTGCAGTTGTAGACTCCATTCCCTATGGTTTAAGTCCATCCTTCTTGTCATGTATCTTTTATTACTTAGAGCAAAGTTTTACGTACTCCTCTCTTTTATGATATGCTCTATTTATCCGTGATCCACAAAGCAGACATAAATATTGTTATTGTTTTGGACTGCGCTCTCTGTTATCTTACACTAAATATCATGTCATTTGTACTTCTGGTTCGGTCAAATTCACTCTGATTGTTTTCAAACGTGTGCTTAATTTTCATTCCTAATCTTGACTCAAGTACTTTTTTGTTTAGTTTACACACAATGTTACGAACTGATATATATCCATAATTATTACATATCATGTTTTTAATCGACATTATTGAGAATATAGTTCAGTATTTTGTATTGTTGCTTGTCTTCCAAGCTATGTTTATTATTTTATATTTGTCTCCAATTCTACTCAAATACTTTACCATATCTACTTTTGCTACATCATATCTTGCGGTTTTTCTGTAATTTAATTTTTCTAGTAGCTACCAATATTAGAATCCTACACTTCTCCTTTCTTGCACATTATTCTGCTATTTTCCATCATACGTTGATCACGAAAATTATCTTTGCCCAATTTTGCACTGAAATATTCTATCTTTTGCTTATTTGTTCCTCAGTCACTAATAGGTTTTTCTTTTTGACGTCAATAAAAATAATACAATAATTCGGTTTCTTCATATTTTTAAATTTTATATTTCCATTGCCATTTTCTTCCTTTTTTTTTCCGAGTTGTGCCCATTCTAGCTACTTTGCCTCCAATACTTTTTCCTTAACTCTCTTTCATTGTACTTTATATGCATTGAGGCACTGAATGTTCGTCCAGTTCTATCATTTAAATATCTTTTCAGAATATTTTTTCTTTTATTTTTTATTATATATAATATAATTATGATATTTATTTGATTAAAATTAATATAATAAATCAGTTATCTGTAGCTGGCATTATAACAAGCTACATGTTTAAAAATACTCTACCTTCCATTTTAGAATCGATTGTCCCTTTAGTAATTACATATAAATTGTTTCCGAAATGCCGATATTCTAATTTGAATGGGGATAACAAGGATGCTAACAACGGAGTAAATTCTCTTATCTTGCGCTGCACAGATCTACTAACCGTTGTCATGTAGTTATAAACAAAGTAGTACACTGAATTTATAGGTTCTATATCAAATCAAGACGGCAACAATATTATGTTTATATTAACTAAGGCTAGTTAATCGAACAAGACATTGAACAAGATGCCGTTAGCAGTCGGACAAACTTATACGTACAGACTGCTCAAGGAGAGCTCCATTAATTTATCGGTTCAGTAATTATTTGATAAAAGAGCGAACTCTTAAATGACCGCTGATCAAAAGAACATTTTTTCTAATAATAAATTGGTAGTACTTTATTACCCAACATTTAAACTCTAATTATAGGAGAAATACATAAAATTAAAATAATATATCGAACATAAATATGAAAAGTTGCTCTTTATAGTACAATAAGGAAATCAGAAACGAGAAAAGAAATTATAAGCCATAACCAAAATAATGTCATTTGAAAAGATCTGGAAAGGAATTCATGGTATTAGGGACCATATATGACAACAGTGCCTTGTGTAGAATATTTGTTCTGACTCTAGGCAAAAAAATGCATTCGATGTTCACATAGTCGGAACAGACGAACCTTGCGACAACGACCCAGAAGCGTCTATTTCATTATCAATTAATTTCAAAAGAAACCTTGCACAAATAAACTCTTCTATCGGCAAATGACTGAGCCAAATGTTTTTCAAGCAGAGCACTCTAATTTGTGCCAACGTGAGGATAGGAGCCATCACTCTTGTAACTCCAAATACTAACTAACGAATGTCTATGTATGTAGGTAATAAGGATACCATGCAATAGCGCCATATTCTAGTTCATTTCTAACGAATTAGATTATAAAATCTCTTTCAAGGATGGATAAGAAAACCCAATAATCCTACAGCACTTCTACAAACTGCAACGATATGGTCCGTCGTCCGTAAATTTACATAATATCAGATGTTTGTTAGATTTACACATAGGCCACATGAGCTACAAAGTCTTAAATAGCTTCGGTGATTTTCGTTTATTGAATACAATAAAGAAGCAGAGTATTTTATTTCAAAAAAATTACAAAATTATAACAAGCTTATATAATCCAGTATCTGTAATAGAAACAGCTGCGTACAAATCTTCGTCACTAAATGAAATTAACCGTGCCAGATTGTAGAAGATTAAAAAGAATTCAATACACGTTATCATTGAATATCCAGGCAAGAGTTATAAATGTATTATAGATGAACATGGCGAAAATGTTCTTGTAATCCTTCCTAAGATAAATTCTGGATTTGATAGCTTGCAAATAGTGGTAAGTTACTACCTTTCACGACAGAGCCTTAAGGGAAAATCGGGAAACAACTGTTCTAGAAAATTTTTCGTACTTGTCAATTATGTTTAAGGTAAATACCGATAGCCAAAAATTTTAGGTCTTACTAGAAACATGGACGTAATAATAAACCATGTATTATTACAGACCTTTTATATATAGCAACATATTTTGATGCTAGACTGGAACATTATACACTATTATTCGTTTCTAACTAACGCTCTTAATTTGTATTTAGTTGTTATATATGTATTTAGATTCAGATAGTTCTTTTATAATGCTTGACAAAGCTTGAACAGGGCTCCTAAGGTAATTCTGTTACTCATCCATTATAGTCTTAATTGGAACTGTTATATTTAAGGGCAATATTTTGAACTGTGAACTGCTTTAACACATTAAGTTGAAATTCATATATTTTCTATAGAATTCAAGCATTATATATTTCCTACGCGAAAGACTAATCAAACTTATATGTACTTATATATATTTTGATGTCATTAATTTTTGTTGGCGTTTCTAGTTGCTGCGCACATTTAATATAGAAGTTACGTGATAGAGATTTATTAAATCAATCTTGAATCTGTACTAGTTGCACGGTTTTTCTCTTTTCGAAAAAAATACAAAATCCTTTTAAATATGTATCTTGAAACGAAGCGGTAACTCACCTATGATTTTTTTCTCTTCGAATGATCGTTAAAATCCACAAAGCAAAATCATCGCAATTTACGTCAGGACACTTGTAAATTTAAAATAAAATTTTTAACAATCACACTATGTCGTCGCAAATAACATTAAATATGGAAATTTATTTCTTTTACGTCTCTAAAGCGAAAGGAATCGAAAACAGAAGCGGCGTTAATAAATTAATTTTGAATTATGGTATGACCTACAAAGTATATACGATGGTATATATATGTATATATATATATATATATATATATAGTATTTCAGAATACATTTCACGGAAAATTACAGTGAAATATATCACATGGGTGGCTCAGTTGCAATCATCTAATTCAATGTACTTGATATATTATACGAATGGCTTCTGGCATATAGATATTTCAGATGAATGTCACGTTTTAAACCAAAAACTTACAACGAGGATGAAAACTGACATTCACAGCATATGTTGTAATGCTTTTTCAGTTATCGAATATTGGATAAGCTAAAAATATACAGCATTTGCATAAAAATGTCTTTTTGAAGTTGTTTGTATTCTACATTTACTAAATAACAGTATATTATTTTGTATACATATACACTATCATCCATGTTTGGCCAAGTAATAAGTTTAAAAAATCAATAAATAAAATAATGTCAAAGAAACAAACTTATTACACTAAACAATAACAACAATCTAAATCTAACAAAAACTTTATTTTTTACTATTCATTATTAAAAAAAGTCTTATACATTTTTTTTTCATCCAAAAATTTACCTTTTTCACAGCATCCTTTCGATTTCGTTTCTGAGCATATCGCTTGGGATGTTATTTCATTCTTGTTGAAGAATATTCCAAAGCAATTCCCTGAATAATTTCGGATCTCTGTCCTGTATTTATTCTGGCCGATTAATAGACCTAGAAGTATTCTGGGCCTATGGGATCCTAATATTTCACGACAGTGCTCTTTCCGCATTATTCCTTCGATTTGATGTACTATTCCTGTTCCCGAATAAGAAAGCAACCCCAAACTGATACGCCATCGTAGTTTACTGTTGAAACAACACATTTGCAAAACATTCTTTCATTAGCGAAAATTTGACACCTGCTTTGACTAAACACTTGTATATTCATTCATCAATCCATAAAACATTTTGACACTGCTCTATCATCTAATTCCTGCCTTTGAACCCACTGTAGCTTTTCAATCGGTTACCCAGGCGTAGTAATGGTTTACGAGCTGCCACGTAATCGTGTAAATTATCTTCCACCAGCCGACGTTTAACCGTGATAACTTAAATCGATATTGACGTCCGCGATTGAATTCGCTCATAATTTCTGGTATTGTTTTTCTGCGCTTTCGTTTTACTATTACTTGTAGCAGACGATCGTATGTTACAGTAGTTATTCGTGACTTACTTGAACAGTGTCACGGTTCTCGAAGTTACGTCTTTCTTGATATCGGCTAATGGTGTATTTTACAGTCGACGCCGTTAGATTTCATTTTTCATAGGTTCCTTTGTTGGTATAAACTTCTTCATGTAAAGTTGCTATGCAGGATATCTTAGAAACACGTATTGATTTATCACCGGACATTTCGTACACTGTTATTGACTTACTGTACCACCACGACAATGTTTAATCAGAAACAAAACTAGCATTAATACTTGCTGGATAATCTAGCCGTGTTAGAAAGGGGCGCCTGAGAAAGAGAGGGAATGCAATCAAGTCTCTACCTGCAGGGTCCTATGTATAAGCCGTATGTACATAATAAATAGATTAGAATAAGAAGGTGGAATTAAGGTTGGTTATTCCGTGTCATAATATACTTAATTACATCTTTTGTTAGTAATACTTTCGTTACATCAGTTGCAGATGTGTTTAGTACAAAAACTGTCAAAATTGAATGCAAGAAAACTTATTAAAGTATTGTAAAACTTTCTCCTTTTGCAAAATTTCCGAGACCGACAGTGTATATTTACTTAACTAAAATAAAACATATCAAATAAGTTTGGATGAACCGTTGCCTAACTTTCGTTCGTTAATGAAAACCCTTTGATATGCTAACTTGTGTTAATTTATATCAGTTATGTAAATGTCTCTATTAATATAATTTTACATTTGTTATAAGGTTGCCAAATTCACGTTTGTGAAAGTTAAGTGCAAGGCTTGATTAAATCTTGTGAATGAATAAGGTTGCATGCTTGCGTTTTCATCCAACTTACTTTATTATATTTAAAACAATCAAACAACAGAATTCCAATACGACTAAAGACTTGTAAAGGGTTTTCCAATAAGGACTTGACAACTTTTTTTCAAAATAAAATGCAGACCATTTGAGATATTTCATGACTTGACGTAGCCCAAAGATAAAAGTCTAGAGGCGTTAAATCGCACGAGCGAGGCGGCCAATCGACTGGTCCATTTCTTGAGATAACACGCTCATCAAACTTACTCTTCAATAAATCAATTGTAACGTGTGCTGTGTGGCTTGTGGCACCGTCTTGCTGAAACCACATGTTGTTCAAGTCCATATCTTCCAATTCGGGCCAAAAATAATCGGTAATCATGGCACGATAACGATTACCACTTGACAATTTTAATTAAATTTGTGAACGCACCCTTTCACTAATCATCGAACTGTCACTGTCAATTTATTCAGTAAACTTAATATTTTCATTGTGGTAAAGTATACGAACGAACAAAGTCTGCAAATTATAAAAATTTACTACAAAAATTTGGAGTCGGCGACCGCTACTTTAAGAGCGTTAACTCCGATTTTCGGTCGTAATTCTCGCCCTAGTAGACAGGCAGTAAAAAGTTTAGTGCAAAAATTTGAGTCTACATATTCGGTGCGTGATGTGCCGTGCCAGTGAGACAACGGGTTGGTCGAAGTGTCGAAAATATCGCTGCCGTTGAAACGTCCGTAGCAAATGATCCAAATCAGTCAATTTCACGGCGTTCTCAAGAGTTGGGCATCGCCCAGACCACTTTATGGCGAACTTTGCGTAAGGATCTTGGTTTACACCCATACAAGATCAAGCTGACTCAAGAATTGAAGCCGATGGACCATTTGAAGCGACGTACGTTCTCCGATTGGGCTCTGGAAAAGATGCGCCAAGATGATCAATTTCATCGCAAAATCATTTTCAGTGACGAAACTCATTTTTGGCTCAATGGGTTCGTCAATAAGCAAAATATGCGTTATTGGTCGGGTGAAAATCCACATGTGCTTCATGAAACACCACTTCATCCACAAAAAATAACTGTTTGGTGCGGTTTGCATGCCGGCGGCGTCATAGGGCCATATTTTTTCGTCGATGTTAATGATCGTCACGTTACTGTGAATGGTAATCGTTATCGCGCCATGATTACCGATTATTTTTGGCCCGAATTGGAAGATATGGACTTGGACAACATGTGGTTTCAGCAGGACGGTGCCACAAGCCACACAGCACACGTTACAATCGATTTATTGAAGAGTAAGTTTGATGAGCGTGTTATCTCAAGAAATGGACCAGTCGATTGGCCGCCTCGTTCGTGCGATTTAACGCATCTAGACTTTTTTCTTTGGGGCTACGTCAAGTCATTGGTCTATGCCAACAAGCTGACAACGTTGGAAGAGCTCAGAGCCAACATTGAACGCGAAATAGCAGCCGTTTCGGCCGAATTGTGTGGCCGACTCATCGAAAATTGGGTCCAACGAATCGACCACTGCAAACGTGCCCGCGGTGGCTATATGAACGAAGTCGAGTTCCATTCATAAATGTTTTTATTCTACTTCAACCCGATAATAAAGTTTTTGTAATATCTCAAATGGTCTGCATTTTATTTTGAAAAAAAGTTGTCAAGTCTTTATTGGAAAACCCTTTAAATCTGTTTGATGCTTTGAAGTCAATAATAATCAAGCCCTTTATAATATTCTAGCAGATATCGGGAGTTCGATTTTACACATGACAACTAAAAGTGCTAGTCTTCATTTCCTCTAATTGAGGAAGATAGCTAACAGGACAATTGTGATGGCCGACTTTCTCAATACTGTTGAGCATATTACAATTATAGAATCAATCAATTATGAGGAATATACTAGTATGTTTGCCTGAAACACGTCCAAATATCCTTTAAGATTGGTAGTTTATAAGAAGAACATTAAGTATTGTAGGTCTGGGACTATTTTGTCTAGCTAAGATCTTACTTCTAAGATCTAACAGAACCTTTCCACTGGTTTATAAGAAGAAGAAGATAATTTAGAAGGCATTACTGGGCAAGATGCGTTTATATAATCAGTCAATTCTGAATGGTACACAGGAGTGTATTAGCTTGAAACCCTTCAAAATATTCTTTGTTATTTGTAGATCTTAAGGAGAGGGGTAGTACTGCTACTAAGGATTATGTACCTGTGACTGTTTTGTCTAATTTATCTATGGTCTAACAGAACCTTCTCCACTAGTTTTTGATGAGGAAGATAAAGCTAATTTCTTCGACATTGTTACCCATGTAATGATTATAGAATCAGGCAATTCTGAGTGGTATACTAGAAACCCTTCAAAATTTTCTTTGTAATTGACCGCTTGATGCGTCAAGATAGCACTTGCTCACATGCCTTCATTCGAACAATAGGCCATAGGAATACGCAAAATAGTGAATTGATGAATGATTTGCAATAGTTTCGAGTTAACACCAAATCATTTATTTTAATCTGACTTCTATAGATCTATGGTAGGAATATGTTTTACTTCGGTTAATTTTTTTGTTCATAAAAGAGGAGTGAATGATATGCAGATATCCAGAAGCATGTTAAAATCGTTTTGGACATGCTTTTCTTCGAATGTAAAACTGTAATAGGAAATACTTTGAGGTAGTATGACAAAATTATCAGACTATAGTTTCTGGTTTTGCTATATTTAAAGTAACATTATATGAAGACAAAATTAGACAAATGTACATATAATAATTTGAAAAGATGTGTTGCGAATTGAGGGACTGAGAATTATTTACAAAAAAATATTATCTGTTAAATATATTTTGTTAACTCTCTTAGCTTTGTACAAGGTATGGCACAATTTAAATGGCTTTATTCAGAAGTATTGCTAGATAAGAAACCACATTTTTGAAAATTTAATTAACGTTGCTGTATCAACCCAACTGAATTTCGCGCTATACTGTATTGTTAAATAAAATTTTAAATCACTGACTGTACTGCACACTATTTTAAGTACAAAATCGTGTAAAAACTATATTGTGTTGACATAAAACTAATAAATGATAGACATAATTATAATATGCTTTATGGTGACATATTTCACAGACATGAACCTGCTTATAATTAATTAAAACGAAGCAACATACATCAATTAGTAATGTATTCCTCACTATTTTGATATTCAGTAACCTTTCAAAGGGCCCTTTCTGAGTTAAGCTGATATCTTAGACACGATGTCCGAACGTGAAATGTAATACCCTAGCAACTAGTTGTATTGTTCCTTAAATCTTTGTAAATAGAATACCAAAAGATTCGTGCTCTCATGAAAGACATTGCGAAAGCGTATTTTGAATGATTTTTACAGAAACATTTTAAATCATTTATTACGTCTGAAAATGAAAGTGAAGAAATTGTATTTTAGTGTTCAAAATGCCTATAGCATATACGAGTACTTTAAAAACTAGCTAAAGTAAAATTATAAGTTTTATTCTTTTGTGTTATTACAATTTAACCTATCATCGATGTATTTATTTGACAGATTTTTTGTAAATTTACAGTTTCCAATAGGAAAAAAGTTGTGCACTTATAAATATTAATATATTTACAAAAATATATAAAAGAATCAAGTAAATATATATATGTACTTTTTACTATACTATATATATGTACATATATACATTATATATATATGTACGTATGTATATATGTATATATATATATATATATATATATATATATATATATATATTTCTGTAGAAAAAAAGTGTGAAGTCTGTGGCATTTACTTAAATAAATGCAACTTAATCATATTAAGTATATACCGTGCCCCTGAGGGTGACGTCATGCAGTTTTTTGAGATTGTTTCCAACCTACTTACTACAATGATGCAACAGTATAACAGGAGTGTAAAGATTGTTCTTGCTGGTGACTTCAATATCGACATAGCAAGGACCAATAAAGATACACGTGACTTCATAAATACGCTACTTGGTTTCAACCTGCACCACACAATTACCCAGTTCACAAGAATTCAAGGTACGTCAAAAAGTATAATTGATAATATATTTACTAATATTGATGAATACACATCTCAAGTAGTTACAACATGTTTATCTGATCACGAAGGAATAAAGTTCAGTACAAAGGGCTGTCAGACAACTAAACAAAATTTTATTAAAACAAGAACCCTTGCACAACGAAATTATAATATTTTCGAGAGCTGTGTTGCATCACAAAGATGGGCAAGCACGCGAATTGTAAATGAAGTTAATAAAAAACATGATTTCATCTTAACACAACTAATCTCCTGTGTGGACATCGCCTTTCCTCTGAAAACCAGACCAGTCAAAGTGAATAAAGTTACTCAGTCAATTAGAGTAAGTAACGAACTCAGACAGATTAAGGAAACGCTAACTCTTCTACAGGAAGCTTACAACCGTTTAGGCGGTGATGACCTAAAGAATATATTTAATAATTACAAAAACTTCTATCTCAGAAAAACAAAAGAAGAAAAAAGAAATAATTACCTCGATTATATATACAACTCGAATAATATACAAAAAAGTCTATGGAATGTAATCAAAAAAGAAACACGTACGACCAGGAGCCCTGAGCAGGTACCGAGCTCGAATGATTTAAGTAATTTTTTTGGTACTATAGCAGAAGAATCTCTAAAATCCTCCAACAACTTGGGCATCCAATCAACGATTCCGGATAGAATCCGTAGGGTTAATAAGTCGTGTTTCTTAGCACCAGTAACACCTAATGAGATGAAAAATATAATTCAAAGAATTAAATCAAAGGACGCCTTGGATATATACAGGATGAATACTAAAATGCTGAAACGATGTGCTGATTGCTTATCTTACTCTCTTTCGGATCTGGTGAACACATGCTTTCAACAAGCTTCTGTACCAAAAAATATGAAGACAGCAAAAATAATACCTATATATAAGGCCGGAGACCCTACGGATCCTCGAAATTACAGACCCATTTCAGTTTTGCCTGTCCTATCAAAGCTTTTGGAGGCAGCACTTCTGTCGCGACTGGTGGCATTTCTGGAAAAAAATGGTGTCCTAGCCGAGAATCAATTTGGTTTTCGTGCTGGTAGATCGACGATAGATGCCATGCTGGCTATATTAAATTTTATTTGGGATACTTTTGAAGATGAAGAGATTGCCATGGTGTTGGCGTGTGACTTGTCTAGGGCCTTCGACTGTGTGCAGAGTGACATGCTTTTGCGGAAGTTGGAATGTTATGGCATTCGTGGTCAGGTGTCGAGGTTGTTGCGTTCCTATTTTGAAGGGCGAGGGCAGGTTGTTCACTTTAATGGCGTAACGAGTGAACTAAAGACCACCAGATATGGAGTGGCTCAAGGATCTCTTTTGGGTCCTCATCTGTTTTGCATGTACGTCAATGACCTTCCGCAGCATGTCACGCAAATGGTTGTGCAATACGCTGATGACACAACGTTTCTATGTAGAGGGAAGAGCGATCAGCAACTTGGAGAAGGGGCTCACGAAACGCTGTCGGAGGCCATGGCATGGTTTTCGGCAAACAAGCTGGTCCTGAATGAGGCCAAAACTGTCAAACTGGCATTCACTTCCAAAAGGAAAGAAACTCCCGCGAATGCAGGGTCAGTCAAAATATTGGGTATAAATTTAGATACCAGACTAACCTGGAAGGATGAAGTGGACGCCCTCTCGAAAAAACTCTCTTGTGCAATATATGCTGTGCGGAGAATTAGAACCATCACAAATAAGGAAACTGCAAAAACAGCTTATCACCCACTTTTTCACTCGCGGATGGCATACAGTGTCCAACTATGGGGCGATTCAGTGCATGCCAATGGCATTTTTAATTTGCAAAAGAAGGCATTACGAATAATCGAACAAGTTAATATAACGGCACATTGTAGACCTATATTCATAAAAAATAAAATAATGACGTTGGCCTCCACATACATATATAAGCAATTGCTGCGCGCTAAACGAGATCTACCAACCCAGAAAAGGAAAGGAGAGGGAAGAGCAATACAACTGAGATCCAGACAACAAGTACTTCTTCCCAACCATAGGCTACGTACTACTGCTGCCCAACAGAAACATTTGGATATGTTTAACAGGTTGCCATTATCGTGGACTGAAAAACCCATTTTGAAATTTAGAAATGACATAAAAACATTTCTTTTAGAAAACGGATTCTACACAGTGACGGAGTTCCAAGAGCAGATGAAATCAATCAAATATTAAACTGTATGTTCTGCTTTGTGCACACATATGTTTATACCACATTTACACACAGTACATATACATGTACATACACACACAGACCATCATAGACAATGACGTTACCTCTCTATCTGTATATAATAGAGGGTAAAATAAAGCTTATTATTATTATTATTATTATTATATATAGAGAGAGAGAGACAGAGAGAGAGAGAGAGAGAGAGAGAGTAACGACAGTACTCACACTTAGTTTGGACAATTCCCACACCCTCTGAGTAGAACGGCCTACTCAGCAAGTCTAGCTCTACCTCCAGCTCATCTTTTCTTATCCGCTCTGAACCTCAACTGTCTTCTTTGAACCCTTAGGCCCAACTCTCACTTGTAAGCTCTAGATCCATACTTACATTTGTTAAAATTCTACGACTGTTTATAAAATTATGTATTATAAGTTAAAGAAGAAAAAGGAACAGAAAGTGTAATCGAAACACATACAGGATATCATTTTTATGTGTTGTGTATTATGTGTAACATTATCAGCATAATTCAAAGTTTATTTATATTATTATTTTGGATATAAGACAGATTTTATTTTATTTATACATCTGTGTATTGCACATTGCCCTGTAATTAGGCCCTATCTATTTGCTAATACAGATTGTTAGTATTTTTATTAATATTAATATTAAATTAATTGACAACACAGACCAATTCTTTTAAGACATTACCATTATCTGAACTTAATTAGTTCGATATAAATACCGTCATGTTCTACAAGTAAAAAATTAAGTGCAGGCTAAAATTCGAATTATTTTTTTTTGCTTGTATAAAAATATGTCTATAAAAACGCGTCTTACTTCGCGTCTTCAATATTTTTGCTAAAAATAGTTCAAAACAAAGTACGTACTTAAAAAAGAGAAAGACCTAGTTCCCAAATGGATATTTTAAGATTTGGTAATAGCTTATTGTTTACTTATGAATTTGATAAATCTTCTCTAAATGAAAAAGTTTCCCATTGCACACCGCAATTTAAAAATAAATTTTAACAGAATCAGTTAAAGTGAATGAATGCAACGTCAATTCATAAGCTGTAACTGACATAATAAACACAAAAATGTATATTTTCTTTCAAAAATACAAAATATAAGACTAATTCCTACCAAGCGAAATGTTCTTTTCTGTATAGGCAGGCGCTTTCAAAGAATTCCAAGCTACACACTCATATAATTGCCTCCATTTAGAATATTAGCCACCTTACGACTTATTATTTAGAGCTTTTATTTATTGCCTCATAAATAAGCTTTCCGTTTTCCATAATATGTTCATTTTATTACAGCAAAATCTCTTACAGACACAAAAGAATAACAATATTCTTAAATTAATAATTGCTTAATTATTTATTATTAAACAATAATAATATTTAATAATATGATTTATTGTCCAACAGAAAAAATTCTCCTAATACGACGATATAAATATTTAGAATACAGCGCTAACACAAAAAAAAAAACGAGTTAACATAAGTATACGTAATTTAAAGATTAAATACAGGCTGTTTCAAAAAGAATGTACGTATTTCTAATGCATATATTTATTAAACTTTAAGACATACGGATATGAAACTTTACACACATATTTACGAACCTCTCAAGTTCAGATTACAGATGTTCAATATGTCTTCCATTAGCGACACGAACAATATCACATCGTTACTCAAATTCCTCTCATACTCGGGCAAACATGTTATTCGTCATTGATATTATGGCAGTACGGATCCGGTTCTTCAACTCTTCCATGTTCTGTGGGAGTGGTGGTATATAAACGTTGCCTTTAATGAAACCCCACAGGAAGAAGTCACAGGGCGTCAAATCCGGTGAGCGTGGAGCCAAACTAAGACATGCAAAGTCGCCTACTCCTTGACGAACAATCCAACGGTTCGGTAGAGTTTCATTCAGATATTCATGCACTTGGCGACTCCAGTGAGGGGGTGCCCCCTCTTGTTGAAAAATGAAGTTACCTTCATGTGCTGCCTCGGAAACACCCAGTTTTGAAACATAGCGAGATACTGCTGACCGTTAACTATGTTTCCATCAAAGAAAAATGGACCGTAAACAGATGAACGGGGTATCGCACAAAACGCATTGATTTTAGGCGAATTTCGTACATGTTCAATGGTTGCATATGGGTTTTGTAGACCCCAAATTCGAACATTGTGTTTGTTTACTAGACAACTAACATGGAAAGTCGCTTCATCACTGAACACGATGCGTTGTGCGAAAGTGTTATCATTGTCAATAGCATCATGAATCTCGTTACAAAATGCCACACGTTTCCGTTTGTCATCAGGACGCAGAGCTTGTAACAACTGTAAGTTGCACGGCTTCATAACCAACCGACGTCTCAAAATACGCCAAATTGTTGTTGTGGGCAGTTGTAACTCCAGACTGGCACGACGAGTTGATTTTGAATGATTACGTTGGAAAGCAATTTGAATTCGTGCAACATTTTCTTCAAAAACACGAGGGCGGTCAAGACTCTTTCCTTTACATACACATTCTGTATCTACAAACTGTCGATACCATATGCGAATGTTCCACCCATTCGGAGGATCAATTTGGTAGCTCAACCTAAAACGTCTTTGCACTGTAATCAGGGAATTGCACTTCGCAAACTCGAGAACACAAAATTATTTCTGCTGCGGAGTAGCCATTTTTAACATATGACGGTTACCAAGAAAAGCAGAAGACAACTGACATCTAGTAGCTATTAAATAAACTAGACTGTGTATTCGTTTCTCCAATAGCCGAGTCGAGGCGTAGCGATCGATAGTTTGGACAAAATAATACCATGTAATACGTACATTCTTTTTGAAACACTCTGTATATCTACATAATTAACATACATACATACATTATCATTACATAATTAAATTATAATAATTTATCCGCTAATACAACGAATGAAAACGACTAAATCTAAGTACAAGATACATGGCAATTCAACTTAAGTATTAATATGAGGTGTGAAAGATACTATATATTCTATTAGTATTCCTCGTTATATGTGTAATAGGTATACATATATAAGATATTCATTGTCGCTCTCGGAACACAAGACTGTTGGCGGTTCTTATTCCATATTCAGGTACTACAAAATTAATACGTAATGATGGAACTTAAACTTAGTTATTCAATAATTTAAACAGGAATTTCCTAGATGCTTCGGTCTGTCAATAACAGTTTGTAATCGGTATCACGTATAACATAACGTATAACAAATATTTTAAAAATCCCCTCTCAATTTTAATAGTAATTAAGTGCAATTTAATATAAACTAAGTACTTACTACATACATACACGAGCGGGCTCTTATATCGAAGATGGAAAGCTTTTAATGGAACGCATATATGATAAGCCACAAAGTGATAGAACACAACAGCGGCTTACTCAATAGGTTCGTGTCCGCTGACGTGTACAAATTAATTTTATCATTTACGCCCACAATAAATCACCTTTGATGTACCGCAAGTTTACGATGGAATATGTTTTGTAAGCTAGGGTATTGTATTTCGAGGTAATTATGCCAACGAAATGTACATATACGGGAAGCGTTTTGATTAAATTTGTTGTAATGCTCTCAACACTTATGCCACATTTGAAAGTATGCACGCTTATATATTGAGAGGAATTGTGTTCATATTACCTATATAATTATATAATTTCAATATATGACATCAATTCCGTGTAGCTCTACAAGTAAAACGGTGCTTATTTCCATTTTATCGAATATCTGTGTTCTGTCGAGACATAGGCGTAATTCTACAGTTTCATTATTCTGAAATAAATCGAATCAGTCACTGTTTGCCATTTACTTCCAACTTTGCATGACAAGAGTAAATACCGCATGAAGAGTTGCTTATGGTTATGAATAGATTGCTTTGGTATACCTTAGCAACTCACACATATCACATACCTATATCCTCCTGATTCCCCTCCATTTCTCAAAGCCTAATCAACCTAATTAATGGGCAAAACGAACTAGATTTTTTTATGTGTCGGTGTGTATAGATTGGGATTAAAACTACACGTGGTTTTACCACGTTATTCTAAATTGAAAATTTTAAGATCAGCATATATTATCATGCTTCATACGTAATTATGAGATTCTCGAATATCGAACTCTTTATCCACAAACGAACGTTATTCTTCAATACCTGTAGATACTGATATCAACAATTTAGAAAAAAGAACTTTTAATACTATTTTGTTCATAAATATTTTCATTTTGACTTCGAAGTTTTTTTTTTTGATATTGTTCCATTGATACGAGGGTAGTCGTTTATATTTTGGAAATAGCAAACAAACAAAAAATTATTATGGAAAATTGTGTTATTGCTTTTCCAAATATTCTCCTTGAGAACCAATGCTCTTTTGCATTCGTTTAAACCAATCCGAAAAGCATTACTGCCACTGTGAAGGCGGTATCTCCAAAATACGAGTTTTGAATGCCTCAACTGCCTCTTCCGGCGTAGAAAATCATTGACCATGAAATCTATTCTTCACGTGTGGGGAATAAAATGAAATCACAGGGTGCTAGGCCAGGGCTGCACAGCGGATAGCTCATCAATTCTATGTTTTGCCCGGTCAAATACTCAATTGTTTAAACCGACCTGTGAGAGCTCGCATTGTCATGGTGGAGAATGATCTGTCGTTTTCGGTTTGTTTCCCTTATTTCTTCAAAAACTTTTAGCCAACAAATATTTGTGTATCATTCGGAATTGACCATTCTACAACTCTCTAAAGGCACGGTTGCAACCTGACCGGTTTTTCCGAAAAAACAGGCGACCATTTGTTTTGATGTGCTTCGAGTGCGAACAACTTTTGTTGGTTTGGCTCAACTTGGAATACCCACATAGTCAACTGCTGTGTACTATCGGGCTCATAGGCATAGATTCAAGAGTCGTCGCCTGTGACGACTTTATAAATGTTCTATGAAGCAGCGCCATTGTATATTTTGTGCATTTCTTGGCACCACTCGACGCGAGTCCTTTTTTGAGTGGTTGTCAAATTATGTGGTACCCAACGTGAACATAACTTCTTAACTGCTAAATGTTCATGCAGAATCTTATGCACGCTGGTGTTATTAATACCTAGAGATGCTTCGATATCACGTTATGTTACATGACGGACTTGCATTATCAATTCAGACACTGCATTAATGTTTTTCGACACAACAATATTTGTGGGACGACCTTCACGAAATTCATCGTCCAAAGAACGCCTTCCATGTTTTAGTTCACTATACACTAGCGGTGTTGCCAGTTCTCGAAGTATAAACGGCTACCCTCGCGTACTTTCACGTAAAACAGAATAATAAGCTTAAATGTTTTCGACGACTGAAATTCAGAAAATATTATAGTATTTTGACATTGACAAACGCATGTTTCTTCAAGTAGTTGAAAACATGCGAGGATGTCGCAGCATTTAAACATTAATATTTTCGATTTAGAAACGAACAAAAAATTTCTCTGTGTAGCTTTCGCGTCAATTTATACACGCTCTGTATATACAAGCGATCGTGTGCCATAGAATTGCTTAGCAGCTCTTAATAATTCAAATATACTATATACCTATATTCTCATAATTCGCCTCCATTTCTCACTGTCCAATCAACCTGACCACTCCCCAACTTTTGTTATACGTACCGAATTAGATTTTTTTGTATGTACTCATCGGCATGAAGAACGAATCACCTTAGGTTTTTTTTCTATAAAATCACGCCGATTATTTATACTTAGCTTTTCGTAGTTGTTTTCTTTAATGTTAGCATTGAATCGAATTTTTTAAGTCTATTATTTTCAACTATTTTCCATAATGATAAAAGATGAAATTATTCCAGGCTAATATAAAATTTGTTCGGATACAGATTGTTTAATAATTTGCTAACCTTGTCTTTTAATTTTTGCGTCTTAAGTACGAGAAACTTTTATCGTGGTTGAGGAAATGTTCAACAGATTTTTGGTATCTCGTACCGTAGTTGAAATGTCTATACACTCTTTATACCGGTGCACATATTTTAACAATCACATCATTATGCCTAATAAATGGTCAATATAACTGCTGTGAAGGCTTGAAACAAATTAGAGCATATAGGAAACTGGAGTATTAAAGAAGAGTTGGAGGAAGGTTAAACAGGGCGCATCTTGTATCACGAAAACTTGCTTCAGAGCCAGAGCCCCTCAGAGGAAATCGAATACATCAGTTGCAATTAATATAATGCAATTAATTGAGAGTCTGTGCTATTTACAGACGAATTTTGATTTTACTTGTAATCACCTGATGGACGAGAAAAGTCGATGAACGTTTTGTCTAGTGTAGATTTAGCTCAAAAGGAGATTCTGATGTGGTGCGTTCCCAGAGGATCACTGACTGCTGACAACTTTTACAAACATAAACGTATGGTTTTTCGTATTTCTAAATTAATGAGAAACTATTATATACACTACCGACCATAAATAAGGGATCACTATAGGTAAAATACAAAAAAATAGTACACTTTTAGCAAAACAATACATATATGAATAAAAATGTAACTACTACAAAAGTAAACTATATAATCCTTATAAAACAAAATAATATCATTAGTTCTATGACGAAAAATTAGCACTTTTTATTTTAAGCGACTTCTTCAAAATATCCACCTTCGCACTTAACAACTTCTTTACAAATTTTGGGTAGTCTCAACACAAGTTTTTGAAGAGTTTCAACAGAAATATTGTTTCAAGGGTTTGTAAGTTGTTCCCACAGCCGTTGCTGCGATTTTGGATCATATTCTCTCGCTTTTCTGTCTAACGTATCTTACAGCAACTCGATAGGATCCATACCGGGTGATTGTGCAGGCCAAACCATATTTACAAGAAGTCTTTCTTATTCTTTTTATTTCACATAGTCTTTACAAAGTTTAGCACTATATTTGGGGTCATTATCTTGTTGGAAATAAAAACCTCCTATCAATTTAATTCCAGACGGAAATGTGTGTTCCTTTAAGATTTTCAAATACCCATTTCTTATAATTCCATCAATTCTATGCAAATCTCCAACACCATTAAAAGAAAATGCTCCCCAAACAAGAACTGAACCTCCACCGACAAAAACGCGCCGGTTACTTCCAAACATTTGGAACTTTGCCCGTCCGCAGAATCCTCTTCCACATTTCCGCATCCCAATGTTGGTACTCCCTGCCCCATTGTAATCGTTTTTTACGATTTTGCGATCCTAGCAATGGTTTACGAATTGCAAATCGCGCTCTTAGTCCCAGCTTTGATAAACGTCTTTTTACGATAGTCAGCGACACCAGATTTTCACGATTTTTAATTAATTCTGCACGAAACTGTGGAGCTGTTAACCATCTATTCCGTTTAGATAATTTTAGCAGCAAATCTTCCTGTCTAGTGGTCATCTTTGCCCTTCCGAAACGTTTTTTTGGTTGCGTTGCTCCCGTTGTTATGTACTTTTTCACTATACCTTGCACTGCTTGGTGTTAATTTTAATTTACATATGTTTGGCCCTACCGAGACCCAGGTATAAAGACAGAGCGATTCTATCAATAGTATGTGATTCCTCCTGATTTACGGCTGGTAGTGTATATAAATTTACGAATATTTACCTATTATTTTACATATTTATATTTATATTAATTTGCAAATTAAACATACATATATTTAAGCCATTTCTATGTATTTGATTAAGCATTATTATTAAACTTGAATTAAATTAATTTAAACAACTTTGTAAACTTTCAGGTTCAAAATTTGACGAACACAATACGGATTCTTGATAAATATGATATATATGTATAGATTTTATTTTTCCGGAATTTTTGGTAATTCCTAAGATATAAAATTAAATGCACTGTAAAAGAAATAAATTTATTGTACATATTTGAAAGTGTTTTCTTTAATTTTCTTTATTTAATTAAAACTATTTTTTTCTAATGCACCTAAATATTAAAACGACTTTTTTACATACAATTTATTTAATTAGACATTTAGAAAAATTGTATGTATATATAATAAATTCTGGTTTATTTTGATAATATCAGATACCTTCATCATTACTGCAATGTAAATGCAATTTGATTGTATTCCAATCCATAATGGATGTCGCTAAACAATTTCAATTTAAGACTCGTTTATTAAAGCAGTTCCATTGACAGTGTACAGCATCTAGTAATCGAAATCTACGATATATATAAATTACAGTTAACGAGGGGAATATAAATGATAGATTAATTAATATTTAACAAATTATAAAGAGAGATGCTTTTAGACTGACTAGAGGATAAAAGAATCAATTAAAAGTTCATTTAGTTTTATAGGTCACCTTTTCGAATGCTAGTTAGACCAGATAGACACAAAAAGCACATTAATTCTTGTAAAAGAAAGATATGAGTAAATCATTACCGTTACTTCCTCTTTTATTTTCAAGGGAGATTTGTGCTAATACGATGGAATAGTGTGTAACTAGAATGAGACTACAGTGCGATTATTAAACAGCGACCTGCAGTTGGGTTGCAACGGTGGACGGCGGGTTAATTGTTACAAAGTGAAATGATACGAGAGATAAGATCGTATATCATGTGGCGTTATACTCACTAATAAATGGAACAACTGCAGGGGACATTATTATAATATTTCTTGATTATTCGTTGAAATGTAATGTTTCTATTATAAAGGCCATATTAAAGTATATTAGACAGTTATTTGTTACAAAATGTCGGTTGAAGTGATAATATCAACTGCGACATACGTTAACTCAAAGAAGGGAGTGTCATGGATCGGCAGAACTAGTTCAATAGTCCTTATCCACGTCTGTGTTATTGTACAAGTACTAATGATTTGCGCTTCTAGCAATTTTAAATACGCTTTACGATAGAAATATTGGTTTGCAATATATTTAAAATAACTTTGTCGACAGCACACTAAAGGTATATACACAAATACTTTTGAAAACCCAATTTTCTTTGTATTAAGGTAATACAATCAGTAAATTGTTAAATAGTTAAGATATAGTCATAGGAAATCACCTATTAGCAGGTTGATGTGTATTTATTATAATTTTAGATACATTACTAAAATTGAAAGAAATATGATATATGCAAATGAATGAAATCTACGCCTTTGAATTGTTAGAAGATAAGTTGTGAGTGATTTGAGATGAGAGAACTCTTATTCGTCTTTCACCATTTTAATTGTCAGGACATGTGCTGTTATATTAATTAAAACATGTCACGGTAATCATGCAAACTATCTAGGATTGAAATCTTTCCGATATTAAAATGTTAAACAGGACAGCAGTTCTTCAGAGTTGCATTCCGTAGTTCCAAATAGGTTTTAAAAATATCTTATTCACAGTAATTTTGTTTTCCATGTACAGGTTGTATCTTTTAATAACCGTAATATATTATTATAAAATAGTGAAGAGGAAATTAGAAAGAAACTATGATATAAATTATACGTATATGACTTTTCTTCAATTTTAATATGTTGATCGTCTTATTCTAAATATAAAATTTAGTTTTTGTGTTTGAGTTCTCGACAATTTGAGATAATAACACACACAGTCCATATTGTGGCATATTATGCGTTTCCGGGACTGTACAATGGCACCGAGACGCCAACAGAGCTTCAGCAAGAACCCAGTGCAAAAGTAAACTATACTAAAATACACCAAGTGTCTATAACGCGGTAAAGAATGTAAAACAACCAAAAACTTATCAAAGTGACTAATTATAATTTTTAATCAGAAAATGCATTTTCTTAATTTCGGGGAAAAATACCTTATTGTTGAAGCTCGGCTGGCGGCAGTAATTAACATAAGGTTTTATCATCTGTTAATACTCCTACAAAATGAGAATTGCTTCATTTGGCAGTCTTTATTTTGTTGTGATCAGTGATCACACTATCTTAACCATCTGGCCGTGGTGAACGGTTACATCCTATTTACTTTAACAATTTTAGTTAGGTTCCGAAAACAAAGCGTCCTATTGTTTTGTGATGCCGCATGTGTTACAACCAATTGCTGTGTCTTCAAAATACCGAGTCTTAGGGTAGACTTTTTATCTATTTTATTTGCAAATATTTACATGTAATAAAACAAAACAACATAGTTCTCCAAATATAACATTGTTGAAATTTCAGAACACAAAACATTAAACATGCTTACTACTACATACATAAAAATATAAAATTTATTCGACCTCAAATATCTGCTTTGCAGTACAAGGCAACCTTAATTTAGATAAACATAAGAATCAGCAAAAAATGTACATAAAAAAGGTGTTTGTTTTACACTACGTAATACATAACAAGACATCAATGGCATTGTTTATTATATATTTATCCTAGTTTCTTTTTTTTTCATAAAATTTTTAGTTACGATTAATTTTACTTTAAAAGAAATACTATATACGGGCAATGTACGGGTGTCGTGATTTGTAGTGATTTCATATTTAAACAAAGTGTTTGTACTAGTCGAGTTTTATTTTTATTCGCTAATATTATTATCCTATTTATACGGAAACTAATTAATATTGATCAATCAATAAAGTTTAATTATAATTCGTTTTGTGAAACTTTAGCGTATATCGGTTTTCTATTTAATAGCTGCAATGGCTAGTTCGTGATTTAATTTAATTATTTCCTTCTGCTATTTAATGGCTATGTAAAAGGGGTATTTTATTTTTGATTTAGATAACTGCAGTAGATACGGACGGCCCTTTGAAGTTGGGGAAATAAATACGATAAATATCATGTAGAAGTAGTTTCACTATGAGCAACATGTTCACTAAACGTTTGGTATTTCGATATTCCGATCTGGGCTGATAATAGCATAGCGGGGGTTGTCGACCGAGACACAATATCGATCGGGAAAGGGAAGAAAATGTATCCCAGGAAATACAACAAACAACAATCTAAAGATGTAATGATTTATTTTTCTGGTGGAACCTTATTAGTTACGCGCGTAAAGAACTTGCTTCTGCCAAGCGCTTAAACGGGGGGGGGGGGGGGGAATTCGCAGCTAAAGGTGACGTCCAAAATAACCCACTGCCCCTTATTGTCTGCCCATGGGCTAGGGTAATGCCCAAAACATACACTATTCCTTAATGGCTGCACAGAGTAACTATTAAGGATGACGTCCGAAATTGTGCACTACCTCTTAAAGGCCAAGGAATCCAGCGTTCAGACATAGTTATTTGAGAGAAGCGGATGAGGACGAGATTAAATCCAAGAAGATCCTCTTGCCCAAAATCGGGACTTCATATATACCCCGGTTAATATGAAAAACAATAGCTTTGTAACATATGAATGGGGTAGGCACACGCGTTGTAAAGACTTAGATTACACTATTAAAGAATTCCTACCACATCGTTGCTCAAAAGTAATTACCGCTTATAAAAATGTTGAAAATGTTTCAATACCTGGAATCTAAAATAAATTCTAAACTCTTAATTAATTAATCAAATAAACACATTAACAATAATTAGAAATCAACTAAAATAAATTGCATATTCGTTACAAACATTCTTTTAAACTAAAGTTCTAAATACATTACACGTTCCAGGACAGTACTATCATAATTGAATGCAAGCGCTTTTCACCGATTCACAATACATAACGCGTACTGCGATCAATCAATTATGACCAACGAACGGAAGTTCGATGTAGTATTAATGACGTTTCTGGGGATTTTTCCTCTCTTTTCCAAGTTGTTTATTCAGTTACTTTTCTTTTCATTATTTAGCATTTCTTTTCTGGGAGTCTGCTAATTTACAAAGACACGAACTTTTTAAACTAACAAAATTATGCGGTGTTTTAGTGCGTCTATAATTAGTGCCTTTTTACAAACGGAGCTCCATCAGTTCCATACTCAAGTGTAAAAATACAGAAACACCGCATAATCTTGTTAGTTTAAAACGTTTGTGTTTGCGAATTGACAATTTTCAACAGGAAAAAAATGTTTAAGGAGAAAAAGAGAAACAACAAAATAAATAACCTCTAAAATACAGGAAAAATTCCCAGATGCGTCGTTAATATAAGTGCTTTATTGTCCCTAATGGTCAGAAACTCAACACAAAAGAACTAAAGTTATATTGTATGTGATATGTTATATGAACCTATGTCTGAAAAACTATTGCTTTATATAAGACAAGTTTAAAATAGAATTCGTAAGCCTGTATTTGAAATTAATCATTCAGTTATAACAATTATATATAGTTACATGAATATTTGTTATGTAAATTATTTTTTAAAAGAAATAATACTTACTTTATTTGTTCTTAATGTTTATTTCAGGGTTTTAAGTTTAAAATGATTAGAATTCTTTCAAAGAAAATCGCACAAAATATAATAATCGTTGCATAACATTAGTAAAGCTTCTAAATAATTTTATTTCTATCATGCAGAATGAATTCATTCCATAATTTTAAAGTGTTTATTGAAAAACAGAGATCATATCGAACATTTGTGTATTAAGCTATACTTTAATTTGGTACGCAGACTTCCGCGGTCGTGGTCCATGCTATCTGCTTCTGGGTTTCCGGGCTGGAACCGCGTCACTAGTATATCTGCCGACGTTTCGTAACCATTTGTATGGGACATCTTCAGTTTCAGTGCAGTAGTTCAGCCCTGAAAATGTCCCATACAAATGGGTACGAAACGTCGGCAGATATACTAGTAACGCGGTTCCAACCCGGAAACCCAGAAGCAGATAGTAAGCTATACTTTGTTTATTTGTAAATTTGGAGTTCAAATTTATTCACTTAAATTTTTTTTTGTTCTTTTACATCTCATTTATTTATAATTTTGTGGTAGGATATTATGTATCTGACTCTAAATCACTTTGGTATTTCCCGATACCGATAGACATATCAACTTGTGGCTCATTTTATCAAAATTTACAGAAAATCCTTTTTTAGAAGAAATGGATTGAAGACAAGCAACGAAATGCAAAATTGCTACAGTAAAGGAAGGTAATAATGATAATGTAAAACCAAATGTTTTCAGATAATTTAAATGTCTTTAAATAGGTTGAATTTAGGAAAGGGTAAAGTTTAAGAAAGTCAACTAGAATACCTAGAGTTCCAATATCCATTTAAAATAAAGAAGTTGATAGCGATTTCCGGTTTAATCGAAAGTGCAGCCATCACGAAAATATTTTCTTTGAATAGAAAATAGGCACTTACATACGACTTAAAATTTTCCAAAGAAAAAATGAAGTAATACATTAAATACATTTAACGAATGTTTTCAATTAATACCCTTATATATATACATAATCTGTCTCAGAGAAAACCGAACCTTTTTAAAGACAGAAATTGCACACAAAGTAACAGTGTTTATTTGGCATTGGCCTAAAAATGAATTTTGAACAAAGAACAAATATCAAGTTCTGTTTTAAACTCACTAAATCGTTTGCTTAAACGTTTAACTTGATGAAATAAGTGTATGGTGATGCGTGTTTATCACGTATGAGTGTGTATGAATGTCAAAAAGCAATTTGATGACATTAGTACAGACATAAATGACGACAAACATCTTGGTGCAAGAAAATCTGTGGTTACGGAAAGTAACATCGAACCTATGCGTAAATTTATTAGAAATGAGTCGAAATTCTCATTGCCAGGAATGGAATTAAATATTTCCAAAGTTACACTTCATCGCAATTTGACACAGCATTTGGGACTGGGAAACATTTGTGTAATGTTTATACCACACAAGCTAACTGAATTCAACATTGTAATTATGATTAAAGACTCAAAAAGGGACGAAAACCTCAGGTATTCTATTGTCATTGCCGACAAGACGTAGTGTTTTCAATATGATCTAGAGGCCAAGCGTCAAAGCTCTAAATGGAAGCATCCAAGCGAAAAAATACTTAAAAAAAAGTCGTTTGGCGCAGTCAAAACTGAAGACAATGTCAATTTGCTTTTATGATCCAAAAGGCATAGTGCATTAATAGTTTATACCAACTAGTCAAACAGTCAATGCTGTATATTGTCTTGATGTTATGAAGCGTCTTTTGGCGCGTATTCGACGTGAGCGCCCTCAATATCGTGAAAATGGTAGCTGGCGTTTGATAAATGATAATACATCATCTCATCGCTCATCAAACTACATTTCCTGATGAAAGGACAGCGTTATGACGACGTCGAAGCCATTGAAAAGGCGTCGACAGCGATCTTGAAGAACATCTTTAAAGATGAACAAAAACATTCATTCTATATGTTAATTGACCGTACAAGGCGTTGTATTGAAGCCGAGGGCGAACCTCCTTTGAATTTTACCAAAATAGTAATCTTGTGTTTTTATTTTAAAAACATTCGGTTTTCTCTGCTACAGAATGTGAATATATATATATATATATATATATATATATATATATATATATATATATATATATATATATATTCACATTCTGTAGCAGAGATATATATATGTATGTATATATATCTGTGTGCAGAAAAACTAGTTGGGAATTCTCCACGAATTAGTAATTAGTATCAGTTGTTCTTTATTTGTTATTATCAGTATTTCACATCAATATAAGTTGTATACTTCATTAGGGCCACACTATAGAAGACAATTACTACCTATCTGAACATGGAAAGAATGTGCTATGAATTTGTTACTTAAATTTAATAATTGTCTTCCATAGTTTGACTCCCATATAATTTGTATTGATGGGATATTGGTAATCAAAACTAAAGCAACTGGAATTAATTATTATATTGCTAAATTCCCCAACATTTTCCTACTACTTTATTTTAATAGAAAATAATCTGCTGTTTATATTCATTTACGGTTCTTTATTTCATTTTTTTTAAATTTTAAAATGGAACAGTAAGATATTATTTAATTCATCAATTTTCATTGACCTATTATGAAAAGATGTTAAGATTAAAGACTACATGTCCCCTAAATACAATGCTGACCTTGACCCTCGTGATCAAATTTTTTAAGACTCTTTCCAAGAAAGTTGTTTCAATTTCAACGCCTTGGATTTTTTTTACAGTTCAGGTATTGTTTGTAGTTTGTTAAAAGGAGAAGAAAAAAGAGATAATTGCATAGCGTCAGCTCGTGAGATCTGATCTCCCAATTAACGTCAGTGTGTTTGGAAATCACAACACCAAAAAAACTTCACCTTAACGAATTGATAGTTTCTGCTACTGTATGAGATGTGTCACAATCTTGTTGAAATCATACTTGTTCGAAGTCCATATCGTCCATGTTCGGTGTCATATCATGATATAGTATTCTATTTACAATTAAAGTTCAAATTCATTCTCAATAAAGAGCGGTTCAATTACATCTCTAGCCCATAAATGGCGCCAAACAGTGGTTTTTTATAGGAGCATCCGTTTTTCATGAAAGGATTTTTATTGGTCTAAGTTCGACAATTCTTGTGAACAAAACCATTCAGACGAACATGAGTTTCATTGCTAAAGATCATGTTTTTAAAAAGATCGTTATTTACTCTTTTGTTTTCCATCGCCTAATTAGCGAATTTTCTCCTCTGCAGATGGTCTCGTGATTTGAACTTTTGAGTTATTTGTAAAGGGTGAAGGGGTGAAAAGGCGAATAATAACAAATCCATGCACTTAAGCAGTCTCTGTAAAACTTTCGCCAAATTTGTAATGCTTTAACAATAACAATACGTTGTTGGTTTATGTTATGTACTGATTAATTTTGTCTAGGCTCAACGATTGCAGATAACAAATGCAAAACATCGAGGTTGCCAATTTAAATGTAATAAAAAGGAAAATTCAAATTTGGCATACATGATTAGTCATCTTTATGTATATATATATGTATATACGATTTGTGGCTATTAAATAACGAGACCGATGCTGGTAGAGAAGAAGTGTGCATGCGCCAAACGCCAGCGACTGACAGCTATTTGTCGTGAAACCTTCTCTTACGAATGCAGTGCCTCTCGCCTCTGTAAACAAATCAGTATAACCGTGGCCTTAGTTCGCATTAGAGTTGTTTTTTGTTTCACCGGAAAAATGTTGAGTGTAATAGAGCAAAGAAAACCTTCACGTGCTTGCTTAACTCGGTGAAAGAATAAGGAAATAACAACCCGAATTGTGGATGGACAAGTCATGGGTTCTCCATCAAGAAAATGTACCGGCTCATTCCGCATTGTCAGTCAAGAGATTTCTAGCCAAGTAGAGCATCCCAATGTTAGACCATCCGGGTTATTCGCTGGATTTTGCGCCGTGCGACTTTTATCTGTTTCCTAAGGTGAAATCTAAATTAAAGGGAACATCTGTTCAAACTGTGAAAACGAAAGCAGCACGCGTCCTGAAGTTCTGTTAGTTCCTTCAAGACGCGTATTAATCAACATTACTACTTTCACGTTCTTGCTCAACTCCGTGAAAGAACAAGGAAAAAACGACCCGAATTGTGGAAGGATAAGTCATGGGTTCTCCACCAAGACGATGTACCCGCTCATTCCGCAATGCCACTCAA
The DNA here is from genome assembly GCA_031893035.1 of Dermolepida albohirtum. Lineage (NCBI taxonomy): Eukaryota > Metazoa > Arthropoda > Insecta > Coleoptera > Scarabaeidae > Dermolepida > Dermolepida albohirtum. Next base: position 742,594 of record JAVIWB010002387.1, read on the forward strand.
GAGGTTTCTAGCCTAGTACAGCATCCCAGTGTTAGATCACCCGGATTATTCGCCAGATCTTGCCCCGTGCAACATCTATCTGTTTCCTAAGGAGAAATCTGAATTAAAGGGAAGAAAATTTGAGTCCGCTGAAGCTGTGAGAGAGAAAGCAGTACGCGTCCTGAAGGAGCTGACAGGAGAAGACTTCCAGCACTGTTTCGAACAATGGAAGCGTTGGAAGCATGGAGCGTTGTACGGATAGAGGAGGAGTGTATATTGAAGGTGATAATCAGTAAATATGTATGAAATCAAAATAAAATATTTTACAGCGTCAGTCTCGTTATTAATAGCCACACCTTATATATATATATATATATATATATATATTAAATTTAAATTGTAATTTAAAAATGTATACATGTTAAATACAATATCGAAAACTTATTCGTTTGAACTTTGAATCGAATAAATGAATACATTTTATTTACAACAATGTCGAAGCTTAAATTTTCATTTTACGTCGGGGTCCGGAATATAAAACGACAAAGATATAGACAACTGAATAAAATAGAAATATCTGGAACACTGAATATGCAAAGTTATTAAATAGAAGACGTATATTGAGGGAAACGATATAGAATTTTCCAGCACGAAGGTCATTTAGACAAACTACACATTTTTCCCAAGCAATATACTCAATTCAGATAATCTATTGACATTTTTTGCCTATCAGCTATATATTTCTACTATTAAACTCCTGTATTTATAGTACTTGCATATCTTAATACAACCATAAAACATACGTGTGAGTATTTGACAGACATCTCCTTGCGTGAGATCATGAAGAAAAGTCAGAACACTTCTCCCTTCCAATAAAAATATGGTCACTGGTTTTTAGAACAATCCGAATAGTTTTTAGGTGTGAAGCCTGTGTACAAATGCCAGGCAATATTATAAAGGGCTTTCCAATAAGGATTTGACAACTTTTTTTCAAAATAAAATGCAGACCATTTGAGATATTTCAAAAACTTTATTATCGGGTCGAAGTACAATTAAAACATTTATGAATGGAACTCGACTTCGTTCATATGGCCACCGCGGGCACGTTTGCAGTGGTCGATTCGTTGGACCCAATTTTCGATGACTCGGCCACACAATTCGGCCGAAAAGGTTGCTATTTCGCGTTCAATGTTGGCTCTGAGCTCTTCCAACGTTGTCGGCTTGTTGGCATAGACCAATGACTTGACGTAGCCCCAAAGAAAAAAGTCTAGAGGCGTTAAATCGCACGAACGAGGCGGCCAATCGACTGGTCCATTTCTTGAGATAACACGCTCATCAAACTTACTCTTCAATAAATCGATTGTAACGTGTGCTGTGTGGCTTGTGGCACCGTCCTGCTGAAACCACATGTTGTCCAAGTCCTTATCTTCCAATTCGGGCCAAAAATAATCGGTAATCATGGCGCGATAACGATTACCATTCACAGTAACATGACGATCATTATCGTCGACGAAGTGGTGTTTCATGAAGCACATGTGGATTTTCACCCGACCAATAACGCATATTTTGCTTATTGACGAACCCATTGAGCCAAAAATGAGCTTCGTCACTGAAAATGATTTTGCGATGAAATTGATCATCTTGGCGCATCTTCTCCAGGGCCCAATCGAAGAACGTACTTTGCTTCAAATGGTCCATCGGCTTCAATTCTTGAATCAGCTTGATCTTGTATGGGTGTAAACCAAGATCCTTACGCAAAATTCGCCATAAAGTGGTCTGGGCGATGCCCAACTCTTGAGAACGCTGTGGAATTGGATCATTTGCTACGAACGTTTCAATGGCAGCGATATTTTCGACACTTCGACCAACCCGTTGTCTCACTGGCACGGCAAAATCACACAACGAATATGTAGACTCAAATTTTTGCACTAAACTGCCTGTCTACTAGGGCGAGAATTACGACCGAAAATCGGAGTTAACGCTCTTAAAGTAGCGGTCCCCGACTCCGAATTTCTGTAGAAGATTTTTATAATTTGCAGACGTTGTTCGTTCGTGTACTTTACCATGATGAAAATGTTAAGTTTACTGAATAACTTGACAGTGACAGTTCGATGATTAGTGAAACACAAATTGAATTAAAAGTTGTTAAGTCCCTATTGGAAAACCCTTTAGTAGGGTTATTACAATATTACACAAGTATAATATGAATTTTATTGCTGAAGAAAATGTTCATTTGCTGCTGATTGCAGGGTGAAGTTGACCTTTAATAATGTTTGAATGAAAAGCACTGCTTATTGTTACTCCTCTGTCAATGTAGTGCTCCAAAATGGCCCACTCTACATCCCAGAAGATCTTCTTGGGACATCCTCCATAGAAGTTGCGTCAGTTCTAAACTTCCTACAATATTCTCACACTGCTGTAATGTCAAACACGAATCACCATACTGCGATGAAATTCTATTGGTTGGACACCTTCACTACGCAATAAACGCATAAATGATCGTTGCTCTAATGCGGTGCGTGTTGATAGTCATCTTTATAATAATATAATATACTTTTTGAAACTCAAGGAACAGCACTTTTAAGATTATTTTATACACCCTCGTAAAGAAGCACTGGCTTTAGACATAGTTCTAAATATTATTACTATATTCTAATATACACAAACATCCACGTATGAAACTTTATTTTAAATGCAGGTCAATCCTAAGAAAACAAACAAAACAATCAATTGAATAAACAGTCGCATTATATGTTTCTTCTTAAATTAAATATATCTTTTACTTGACTTATTTTTAAATCACCTGGCCACATTTGTTTACGTGAAAGGCTTTGAAATTGTGACACTTTTAAATTTATGTGTTCTTGGTTTTAAAAATAATTCACATCAGTTAGCTATTATCGTATTTTTATTAACATTTCCAAGACGACTTGCGAAATTACGTATTAATGTTAAAGGGTATTGTCTGTTATTGAACATTAAAGTATAGTAATATTATGTTTTTTGCGTGTTTTAACTTGGAAAATAATGAAAACTATGTACGAAATGTAAACTATTTGAAAATATGTATATAAAGTGTAAAGGAATCAATTACGTTGCTGATATAACAATTTATAATAAAATCTACGTTTAACACTTGTTTATGAACTTAATGATGGGGACTAAGATGTGAAAATATTTACATATATTAGTTTAAATTTTCAAATCCTTATTCTTTTAACAAAGTAGTAAATATCTTAAATTGCCGATCGAATTTCTAATTTTATGAGCATCTCATAGTATATTTTTTAATAATTATTATAATAACATGTACTTTTATTAGATGTTCATGGTATAAATTGAGTCTAGTTTTAAATCAATTTAAAATTAGATGAGAGATTAATTCGCCATACAGGGGTAATTTAAAATACTCCGACAAAACTTTACAACACATAGGGAATAATTGTGTAATTCAGAAATAGTTTTTTTTGTCTTTATTGAATTTTACGCTGAAAGCAGAGGCTTGCGATGGAAAAATTGTTGAAAATATAATCAGTGATTCTTACAGTTTTTTGTACGCTGATTACAGAAAAAGTAACAAAAACATTCCGTCACGCACAGTTTAATAACAAATTTCACTTGAAGTTATCGACAACTAGGCATTTTAGGCAAGTAAGAATTACAATGTTTAATCTTAATAATTAAAATTAAGCTTAGACTGGCCTTGGGAAATATCATTTTAGTCGGGTGGCAACACTGAGTGGCTGCCGAAGCTTTGTTTACTTTCATCATACAGTACGTCTCTTGGTTCTGTACTGTACACATGTTTTCTGAGTTTTGTTGAAGCGGCAAGTTTTTCACTTTATCTATATTTGACTATTGTAGCTGAAACGTCGGAAAGCTTCAAGAATTTGGGCTGCAACTTATTTTCTACCACTTTCCAGATAATCTTGCTACTGTCAGTAGGGACAAGGCGAAAGATTTCACCAAGATATAGAGAAAATCGAAAAGCGATGTCAAGGAAGATGTAATATTAACATGATAGTGGACTACTGCTGGATATTGAATAGGCACGATCCTACAGCAGAAGAAGCACAAAACAAAGTTATGATTGGAAGCGAGAACGATACTACAAGGACTACTAAACAAGAAGATTATTAAGTTTTACTAAGTTTGTGTCGTTTTTGTGAAAAATGATTACTAATGTATCTGTTTTTTGTGAGAAAATCCTACGTGATAGAGTACAACATTGAAAAACAAACAAAAAGGTATGGCGAAAGTTAAAACAATTTTTAAAAAGGTTTTTTTTGCAGAAGAAGAATTTGCTTTCACGGGATAATACCAAGTGTTTAGCTATATGATTTCAGTATAGCTAAAGACTTGTAAGAATAGCTATCTCAGAAGTTGCTCTATAATTACATAAACTAGAACTAGGACAGCTTCAGTAAGAGATAACCAAATATTTTCCGACGTTTAGAAGGTTTCTATTTTATTGACACATTCATTGATTATAAATTGATTATAAATAAATTAATTTGCAATTTAATATAATTAGGGGGATGAAGGGGGGGGCTTAATTCAACTATATGTTTTCGAGTCAACTGCATTTGTAAAATACGATCGGTATATATTAGAAAATTTGAGAAGATTCATCCTCGTGTGTATTCATTGGAAGTATTAACATCGTTAAAAGCTGAACCACTAATGATTATAGTAATTAGCATCTCCTAAAAACGCGGTTTTTCTTTCGACATTGAATTTGGATTAATGATGCTAATTAAATAAAATTATTCGTCTGCTTATGGTAGATTAGAAACAGTCCGTTTTTTTTTATTCGCACATTGCTAGAACACTATTTTGATGTTCTCATATAACTCACCTCAGTTTTGGCGTTATACAAGAAATTAGTGGTGCGACTATCGACTTCAGATGTATTCATTAAATCAATTTGTGTGTTTATTCGTACTAAAATTTCAAAGTTGTTTGTTGAGAATAGTTTTTGTCACTTTCCGTAGACGTCCCAAAGAATTAATTAATAGACATTCGGTACATAAAGCTGCTTCCTAGTTAACAGATCGAAATTAACCCATTCTATTGTATTATGCGCCTGTTAGAAGTAAGTAAGGTAACATTCTATTAATTATAAATTACGTAAAGTGGGAATATATCTGTCTACAAGTATAGTTAATGTAATTTTAGTGAAGTAACTTGTAATTCATAGTATCAAGTTGTATCGTATTATAAATGATGATATTACATTGACACATCTTAAGCTATCTTCCGTGTCGATATAGTTACATAAAAATCTAGATAAATTAAGTAATATAAGTAGCATAACGAGTTGTATATAGGGATGACTTAATTAATCAGCCAATTAGGAATTCGCTTTCTTTTTATATAGTCAGGAATTGTATTTATTTTAATAATTTAGTAATATACAATACATTGGCCTCATTTCCTTTAATACTTAACTAATTTCTTTATTCAGTTAGTAATTCGTAACGTCAATTTTCATCGTATACATTCGGTAATTTGCTTATTTTGTGTTAACCGTTTAGTAATCTCCAGTAGTTTTTCGTCTGTAGTACCTGAAGACCACATAAATTAGATTATGTTGTAAGGAATTTTGATATAAAGTACATGAATTACTGTAATTTATATTTGGGGTAAACTCTTTTAATTATGTCATTGTCGACAACTCTACGTTATTATTTTTATACTATTTTTTTAAATTTAGATAGATACAAACCCCTACTTTGATATAAGTATTTTCTATTAATAGTTGTCTGTACAATATATTTAGTGGTTCTAGTAAATCCGGTTTATATACTGTGATTTCTTTTCCTTTCTCATTATTTAATAACTTATTTCTCCATGTTCTGTTTTACAATTAAAGAAACCCCGTTTTAAAGTAGTCGAATACCGAACGTATTCTGAGGATCCTCTTTGCTTCGGTATTGACAAAGGGCTTTCAGGGAAACAATACTGTGGCGCCTTTTCGATCTTATGTACAGGGAACACCCCCTACTCTCCGAGGTTTCTTTGAGATAGGTTTAGCATTCTGGAGGTTGAGCAAAAGGTCGTTTAAAGTAAGAGTGCGGGTGTTTATTTTTCGATCAATCGCTTGATTGGAGCCTAACAACCTATTTTATAATAAATGAAGGAATCTATCGTATCCAGTAGATGAAGAGGTACGTAAATTTTTATTACAGCTACAATATCGTTTTCGCTAACACGTGACATAAAATAAAGAAGTTGTGCTTGATATTTGTAAATTAGCGTTAATTTTCCTCCAATTCACTTTATCGTTAAGAATATTCCGCATTAACTTTGAAGGGAGAGAAAGAGTAAACAACACTGTTGCTTATTTATATCTGAAAGAGTAAAATTTTTAACATTGTAAAGAATGTTTTGAATAACGGACCAAGCAGCTTTCTAGTTATTAGACGAGGGCTTTATAAGCACTTCTTTCATATTATATTACCTTCTATGTGTAAAGTCTGTAAAATTGTTCATGGTTTTTAAACTCCTGTTCCTAATAATAGTAATAATCATCCATGCCTTTGCATCTTCCAAGAACTAAGTCTAATTACTGAGGACATTGGCAAACGATAAGTTATTACGTCCACGTTCGTGGTAGGACTTGAGAACTTCGTCTGTCAGCACTAGCTTAAACGGAAAAAGAAAATCACGAAAACCCAATAACATACTACTGAGTGATTAGCTGACTAAAAGGTGTAGTGCGTTATGTGACGTGCGGAATTTAAAAGCTTATGATGAAATAGATGTGCATACTGTAACTAGTATAATTTTTGGAATAATGCAAAAGCTATTGAACGCTTGATATCGAATAATAAAATTCTATTGTAATTATTGCACATCACTTAGACGTAATTATAAAGTCACAAAGTTAAAGTTTTACAAGAAAGTTTACATTATTTATTCAAAATTACAAACGAGTCGATCATAAAGAAACAATAAACTGAAATTCGTTTCTTAATTGTAAAAGAATACCAAGTTACCAGTCAATTTAACACTTTGTACATAACTTTGCGTTTAATTTGGAAGCTCGCTCAGTCATTTTCAATAAGGTTATCGGCCGTGATATAATCTGCGCACATTGAAAATGTTTTAAGTATTCATTGATCCGGCATGGATAGTATATTATATACAAAAGTACACTTTTCATCGTTCTCAAGAAAAGAACAGAATGCTAATCAAATCGCAAACTGTACAAATGCCTTCATAAAATATAAACGAACTCTTGGTTCATCATGGATATATAAAATTTATTACTGATAGTCGAAACGTGATCCGGTATTACTTCGAAAGGCTATGAAATTCTATCTTTATTGTCGTTAAAGGAAGACGGTTTATACTTTACTACTCCGCGACATTAAACATGTAATGACAAATAAGAATGAACAAAATGTAAGTGAATTTTTTTCCCTTTTAAATAGTCGATTCATAATTTCCAACAGTATTGTTCTACTCTCGTACTAAGTAAATAGGAAATGAAGTACAAAGGTATACACATTAGACCATTAATTTGTGTTATACATACGAGGGTAGCCGTGTATATTTCGGGAACTGGCAACACTGCTAGTATTGCCTCCGATCTGATGATTGCATCGTGAAGTTTGTCATTTTTGATAACATATTTACCTTGACAATTTTATTATCCGGGCGCTATTTCTATTGTTGATAGTAACTTGGAAATTTGATGTCAGCGAATTTTCGTGTCATTATTTTTCATAACTTTCGGCGTGAATTATTTCAACAAGAATGCATCGATAAGCTGGATTCTTTATATGGTGATGAAGCACCATCGAAAACTACAGTATATCGTTGGTATAGTGATTTCAAACTTGGACGGCGTTCTTTGGACGATGAATTTCGTGAAGGTCGCGCCACAAATGCTGTTGTGTCGGAAAACACTAATGCAGTATCTGAATTGATAATGCAAGAGCGTCATGTGACATACAGTGAGAAGTTAAGTGAGAAGTTAAGAATCTATGTTCACGTTGAATACCACATAATTTGACAACCACTCATAAAAGGACTCTTGTCGATTGGTGCCAATAAATTCACAAAAAATACAATGACGGTGCTTCAAAGAACATTTATAAAGTCGTCACAGGTGATGAATCTTCGATCTATACGTATGAGCCCGATAGTAAACAGCAGTCGACTGTAGGTGTTCTAAGATGAGCTAAAACCAACAAAAGTTGTTCGCGCTCGAAGTACATCAAAACAAATGGTAGCCTGTTTTTTCAGAAAAACTGCTCACGTTGCAACTGAGCCTTTGGAGAGTTGTAGAACGGTCAATTCCGAATGGTACACAACTATTTGTTTGCCAAAAGTTTTTGAAGAAATAAGGAAGACAAACATAAACGACAGATCATACTCCACCATGACAATGCGAGCTCTCACAGGTCGATTCAAACAATTGAATATTGACCAGACAAATCAAGGAATTGATGAGCCATCCACCGTACAGCCCTGATCTAACACCCTGTGATTTCTTTTTGTTCCCTCGCATGAAAAATAAACTTCGTGGTCAACGGTTTTCTACGCCGGATGAGGCAGCTGAGGCCTTAAAAACTCATATTTTGGAGAGACCGCCCTCACAGTGACAGCAATGCTCTTCGGATTGGTTTAAAAGAATGGAAAAGTGCATTGACTTTCAATGAGAATATTTTGAAAATCAATAAAACTATTTTCGATAATAAATTTTTTTTTGTTTGCTATTCCTGAAATACAAACGATTGATACTTCCTGCATATATGCACCATCGATTAGTTTTCAAAATGATATCCTTCAAATGCCTTGTCTGTGCATTGTTGAGAAGAATGTGCAACAGCTTATCTCAATGCACGAATACTCTCTAGTGTTCGAACAACGCGAGTGTACTAGGCGACGTGGTTTTAAAGTTCAACCAGTTCTTCTTATACTGGTGAGTCACAGGCTGGCATCCTAACGGAAGCTTCGGCATAATGACCGAGTTTAAGCTTTCTACGCAATCAACGTCGCGTTGTGATAAGCCAACGTGAGCTACGAGATAAGAAGAGCATTCTTTCTAACTTTTAAATAAATTTTTGAATAGCTCCTTAGGTCGCTTTATTATTTACGTTTAATATTTTGGCCTTAGCCTAGAAAAATTTATATAAAGTTTGCTAGAGGATAGGTGATGGCACTGTGCTTGAAAAGAAACTTAGCGGTAGACTTCATTAATTACTTCACAAACTTTTTCATAGATTGATTAGATCCATTTTGATAAGTTTGATAATTTAAAATATTTTTACATCGATTAATGAGAATGACCACAATTTAGTGGTGTACTCGCACACAAGTCCTAGAACGAATAGGCGTCTGTTAATGTATTTGAAAACATATGACAAGTGATTACGCCAGATTCAACTAACTATGCAAGAGGATGGAAATAGTAAAACAAGAATAGCGTTAAATTTTCGCGAAAACATATATTTGCTAAAAGGATATTATAGGGAATGAAATTGCATCAACTATATTGGCTTATAGGGCGGAAATCACAATTATCTATGGAAAACAAGCTTCTCGTATACAAATCAATCATTATGCCGATTTGGACGTAGGGCATCCAGCTACGGGGGCAGCAAGCGTTTCAAATATAGAGATTATTCAAAGATTTCAAAATAAGATAATGCGAACCATTGTTGATGCCCATTGGTACGTGCCAAATTACGTTATTCAAAGAGATATTCCCATCGCTCCCGTTAAGGAAGTGATAAAGATATATAGCGACAAATATCGTAGAAGAGTTTTACCCAAATAATTTAGCCCAACAGTTATTTAAAGTGAGCAATACAGTGCGTCGCCTGAAAAGAGTAAAACCTTCCGATTTGGGAAATAGACCGACCTGAAATGCCTCTAGTTTTATAAAAACACACAAAATAAGAGAATTCTCTGTTTATTCAATTATAACAGGTTTATAACTTAAGTCCATAGGGAAGTTCGATGGAGCTAATCTATACGTGTCATGTACAGCCAATATAACTAGCTTATTGCCTCTGGGCAGATTGCTAAATAAAGAAGACAAAAAAATTTGCCCAATCCGATACATAGGCAGTTCCTTTTCTGAAAGGTGGTCTGCCAACAATCATTCGTTAATATACATTTAACAAGTTTTCAACTGCGTTTTAACCAAATATATTTTATAAATTTTTCAAAATGGAAGAAATTGAGTAACAAGCTGTAATTAAATATTTTACTTTGAGGGGGTGTGTATTTATTGAAACTTACAAGCGTTCTTAAGGTCTAAGTCGACCATTACTTATGGCATTACTAAAAAATTTCACAATGCAATGTTGAATGATCAGTATATCAAAGTGCGAAAATTTTTAAATAAATGCCGTGATTGCGAGCGATCAATCAAACGATAAAAATTTAACGTTTTAAAATAATGTTTGTAGTTCTTCGAAGTATCTCTCTGAATCTTTTTACCACTTCATAACCAATAACGAGATCTTGGTCCATCGCTATACACCTGAAGTGTCTACACATTTAACAGAAGCTGGTTCAAATACAGTGAAGCAGACGAAAACAGTTCCATGGAGAGCCTAATAACCGTTGCTCTCCGGAATGAGGTATACGATTCGGTAATCGTCGACTGTTCTGGGAAAAGCAAAACTCTCGTAGAAGGTTGTTATGCAGCTGAACAAGTCGGGCACTTAAGTAGAAAGCGAATGACTGAATTTGGTAAAGAATAAAATTATTTTTCATTGCGATAATGCACCAATTCATTTATGCGAAGCAAAAATATTTGAGTAGTCGCTTCTTTTTGTTTCCAAGTTCGAGAGGAATTATTGTCTAGAACAAGATTTAGCTCAAACATTTAGGTAATCTCTAAAGGGGATGCCTCTTTTGAGGGTCTTGAACAGTATTAAAAGAAGAAGCCTATAATATTAGGTCGACGCATCATCTCGTAGCCATTTTATTGAATTTATAATTTATTAATTGTTTAACAAATAAAATATATGAATTAATCAAGAATATATTATCCTCTATTATTTATGGTTGCCTTCCATTGAATTAGCAATTTTTTCGATGCCACGTCTGAAGAAATCCTATGATTTGGAAGTGAAGATGTCAAGTCGTCAAGCTAACTTTGAAGCGCGACATCGTTATTAAAACTATTTCCGTGCTATACTCCCCTAAAATATGTTCTCTTTATTAAATTACAATCTTGTTAGAGCTGTTATAACTTTCTGTAGACGATAATAAACATTTTCAAGGTTGGGATAATCAATAAATTAATCCACGATAGAAAACATACTGGTTTAAAATTTATGACATGTACATTTACGATTATTTTTTGTTGTTTTTGGAGCGTGTGCAGTAATTAATAAAATTCAAAGTGAAATGGATTGAATCCAATTCACTAAATTTAATTCTTGATGCGTTCGTTTATGTTAATGAAACCAATACTGCCGAATTGCGCTTCGCATGTATATTAACATTAGAAAATGAGACATGAATATAGGTAGTCCTTTAGCCAGCGATATCCAATCCAATAATTTGAGGTTAGTGCTCACTGATCAAAGCCGACAGTTCTCCTCATCATGCCCCTTGCTTGAAAGCGATTTTACATTAAAACTAGTTACATATAAACCTATAAAAACTAACACATTTTTGAAATTCTTAAGACTCAGCGATTCAACATTAATAAACTGAATGCACTTATTTTCGGAATGCTTTGGGATAAATATACAGTGCGCGCATTCGCTGCAAAGTGAAAAGCTTATATCAATACGAGTTTATATTTAAGAATTTAATATATTTGGTCAAGCAAAATGACCATCGACGCTGGTCAGGCATTTATAGATATACGAGTTATGTCCTTAGAGATATGAGAATTTTGTAATAATTCCTTTATTTTACTTTCTATTTTTAATGCACTGTAATTTTGCAATGCAACAGTTTAACGTTATACACTTGTGCCAACGCGAAAAGTGTTACTTGTTCATCTTCAATTAATTACTTAGCAAACCCTACTACTGGGCTAGAATCCTTTTTTTTTTTGGTTCTTCTTATTAGTTCTGTATATATTTTGCTTTCTTTAAGAGCTTCAGAACTTTAAATGATAATACAAGACAGAAATATTGTTGTAATGAAATTTTTTTGATTATAGTCTGGTAGATAATTTCATGGCATTTATTTTTCAAATATGATTTCCGGCGTATGTCCGCCGCGGCTACGAGTTACATGGTGCATTCAATCAGTCCAATTTTTAACTACTTTCTCCAATAAATCTGACCGTATGGCGTCAATGGTGGCTTGAATATTGGCTTCCAATGCTTCAAGAGTTGCTGACTTGTCGGCATAAACAAACGACTTAAGATAGCCTCATAAAAATTAATCTATAAGCGTTAAATCGCACAAAGGGGGGCAGTGAACAGGACTATTTCTAGAAATAAAGTTGTATGGCAAGTTGCGCTGTCTTGTCGTCGATGTTTAGCTGATTAATTTTTGGAAACAAAAATTCGGCCAGTTTCAAATGAGCGCAATGAGCAAAAATGCGTCGTTTGGCTTCAATTCTTGCACGAGCTGTATTTTATAGGCACGTGAGCCAAGTTCCTTACGTAAAATTTTCCACGTAGTCGAAGGACAAAGGCCAAAAATTTGATAACGACGACGAACCGACATTTCATCGTCCTCTTCAATACTTCGCGCTACAGCAGTCTTGTTGATGGTTTTAAATCGAGAAGAGTAAAATTAGTGCAAAAAGGATCTATAACTACACGAATTGCTTGCTCACTAGGCCGATTGTGTTGACCGTAAAATAGACGAAGTGGTTTACGAATTTCGCGAATAGATTTTTTTTTTCAAAGAAAATTTTCACTATTTGGAAGCATTGCTCTGGAATTAAACGATTCATGATGACCTGCCAAACCTTACTAAACAAAAATGTCAACACAGTTTGACATTGTCAGTTGTCAAACCATAGTTATTGATATCGATAGTTCTCATGCAGCTTAAAAAACACTAATATATATATATATATATATATATATATATATATATATATATATGTATGTATATATTCTCTATAATTCTGAATAGAATGTACTCAGAAAGAAACAGATGAGTGTCATCGGATGCCAGATCGGATGAATAAGATGATATGAAGGAATAATTTTCACCACAATTCAGGACTTGCATAATAGTTGCTTATGCTATTTTCCAAATTAGAATTTGCAGAAAGATTTTTCTTGAGCAATAATTCACCAAAATTATCCCATTGTAATCCCAAATTACAGTAATATATTAGTGTGCATAGTTAGGAAAGACATCCTTCTTGCCAAAAATTATTTTACCATTTAACAATAAATCTTATCAAACTATTATAAGCATGTATTCATTTCAGCGATTATATATTCATTGGATCCAAATCATTTGTTACCGAGCCGAGTTTTGAAATCAGAAGAAAAAGGGAATAAATCTGAGCTGGTTAATTCAGAAGAATAAGCTTAATGCGGAAGCAGTTCGAAATATAATTAATGAATTTTTACCATTAAAACAGTCGTAGTGTGAACATGTGCATTATCATGAAGAAAAAAATAATCGCTTCTTCTTTAAGTGGAATCTCTTGCGTTGTATTACATGGTGCAGTATATTTGAAAGGGATTGTCCTTCTTGTTTGAAAATATTTGATAAAAAGAATCCCACTGCAGTCTCAAAATATGTATCATATTAACGATAACCCTTTCTGCTGGTTTTTGACTTCTACAAAGTACTTTTATAAACCTCGGTACATTGTTTCAATTGTTGCTTCATTTCTGCTGTATGCATAATATAATATCTAGCTATTAAATTCTTAAATTTGCTAAATTGAGGGTAGAAATGCTTTCTTATTTGCTTCTGTGGTCCGTAGCTATGAAATAAGGCATACATTGTGCACATATTTTTTTATATTCAATTCATTATACAAAATTCAAACTACTGGTTAATATCAAATTCTTGGGGCCTCTGCTACTTCGCGTAATTTTATTTGACGACTATCTAACACTATATCGTACTTTTTTAATAGTTTCTGGAGTACGCATGTCTTTTAAGAGTCTACTGTATTAGTTATCAAATATTCTGGTTCGACTAATTTATACTTAGATGTCCAACATTTTCTGATTGCAATAGATGGGAAACAGATTCCGACTCAGCTTTGATTTCGTCGCTTGTTTCATCCTTTAAAAGTAAGACAATAATATCTGATAGATAATTTAATTTTTCATGTTTCGAAATAAATTAAAAACTTTTTATTTAAAGAATAAATATTTTTATCATCGAAACGAACGCAAATTTTGTAATGTTTTAAAGAATTGGTAAATTGAAAAACAAGTAAGATCTTTTTGTAATTACTGACTAGCCCATTTAATAGATACCTTGATAAATGAGTTTCTTAGATAGATAAGATGTATATATATGAAGTTTCGTCAAATCTCTGTTAGACCTCATAACTTTTTTTCGTCTTTCCTATTTTCCAATAACTCTTAATATAGCATTTTTGCCCTGTCAGTCTTGAGATTTTATAGTGATCATTCTAATCTACTGCCAATAGGAGTAGTAGCAATTAATAAGTTGCTAATACACAAAATAGAAATAATAATATTATTTTGTTATCTGATAGATTGTCGAAATTGTGGATCAAAATTGAAATTAAAATAAAAATACTATATACTGTTTATAGTATTTTTATTTTAATTTCAATTTTGATCCTCAATTTCGACAAACTATTAGATTAAGGATTAAGGGTGAGCTGTGAACGTATTTATTATTGGAATATGTTAGTGAATAGCCAACAAGGGATTCATTCGTTGATACTATATGCTATACTGAGCAGCAAAATTTTTAGCAGCGACAATTGCATAGTAACACATGGATCAATAAGTCCCGAGACTAACCCATAGATGGCGCTCGTAGTAAACCAGTAACCACGTCTTTCTAGAGTACTAACCTTTGCTTGAAACGTGTCAAAATTTTAAGTCGATCGGACCAGAAACAGCTGAGTTATCGAGTATGGAGTAAAGTCGTTTTGTAGTTTGTTTAAACAATGGAAAAAACCGAGTTTCGTGTTCTGATAAAACATTGTTTTTTAATGGGTAAAAACACCACGCAAGCAAAACAATGGATTGAAAAATGTTACCCGGACTCTTGTCCATCAAAAGCAACGATTTGTCGGTGGTTTGCCGAGTTTAAACGTGGTCGTACCGACACAAATGACGCGGAACGCTCGGGTAGACCTGTGGAAGCCGTTACACCGGAAAATGTGAGTGAAGTGACAAAAATTATAATGAAAGATCGTAAAGTGAAGCTCCGTGAGATTGCTGAGATGACACAGATATCATATGGAAGTGTATTTACTATCCTTCATGAAAAATTGAGCATGAAAAAGGTTTTTTCCAAGTGGGTGCCGCGATTGCTTTCGATGGAACAAAAACAGCAACGAGTCGATGATTCAGAAAGCTGTTTATCGCTATTTACTCGCAACAAAAAAGATTTCTTGCGTCGTTACGTGTCCATGGACGAAACATGGATACATCACTACACTCCAGAGTCGAAGCGGCAGTCATCTGAGTGGCGCACAGCTGGCGAAAGCCGTCCGAAACGTCCGAAAACGCAGCAGTCAGCTGGCAAAATCCTGGCGTCAGTTTTTTGGGATACATATGGCGTGAGTTTCATTGACTACCTCGAAAAAGGTAAATCGATCAACAGTGATTATTATACTGACTTACTGGTGCTTTTGAAGGAGGAAATCGCAAAAAAACGACCGCACATGCAGAGAAAAAAAAATCCTTTTTCACCAAGACAATGCACCCTGCCACAAGTCGATGAAAACAATGGCAAAATTGAACGAATTGGGTTTTGATCTGCTTCCCCACCCCCCATATTCGCCAGATTTAGCCCCCAGTGACTACTGGCTCTTTGCTGATCTTAAAAAAATGCTCCAGGGAAAAAGATTTGGCTCAAATGAGGAGGTCATCGCTGAAACTGAAGCTTATTTTGAAGCGAAAGATAAATTTTTTTATAAACATGGTATTGAAAAATTGGAAAAGCGTTGGAACCATTGTATCACCCTAAAATGTGATTATGTTGATGAATAAAAAAAAATTTTGCAAAAAAAATGTTGTTTTCATTGTTAGTCTCGGGACTTATTGATCCATGTGTTATATGTGGACCTAAATAATTTTTTTCATACGCGACAAACATAGAATGTATTAACATATTAGTAAATGGATTTGTAAATATCTATTTTTAGCTTTCGTTCAATACGTAAATATAGAATTAGAAACGTTTACAATTATTACTCTTTAATTTATAGTATAATTTATTTTATGTAAACGCATATTTAGTCTGGCTTTAAACGGTTGTTTATTTTGTTTACTTTGTTGATCATGATGACAAGTATTCATATTTTGACCTAATCCGACAAATATTTATAAGTGTTGTCAGCGCAATTTATCTTTGTACTACAGTATTATAACATCCAGGAAATATCATAGTAATGTATGTTCTTAATGTATGTGTATAATGTATTATCGCTACCTTCCAGTTCGTCTAACAAATCGCCGAACGATAATCCGCTAAAACGAGGACAGACATAACTACCCTTCGTAAGCCTACCATGCTATTAAAAAATATAATTTTTTAAATTTGAATACATATGATTCACCATTTATTATTACATACACAAAATTGCTATCTTTTTCTTGATATAGTACAGGATAAGAACTGCAGCTATCGTCAATAGATGGTTTAGTTAAATTTGTAACTAAAAGGTGTTTCAAAGTTCGCGGTTTTTTATTAGAATAAATAAAACACATAATTTTCATTCACTTTCAAAAACTTTTATTGGTAATTGAAGTATCAGTTATGACATTTATATGCGAAAAATAATATTTGCCAAATGGCCTCTTCTTACAACACGAAATGTCATTGAAAATTTTTACAAAAGAGTGGACATCTACTCTTTTGTTAAAATTTTCAATGATATTTCGACATAATTGAGGCTCTATTTCACCAATGACGAATAATTTCATCTTTCAAAGCAGAAATTGATTGTGGATTGCTTTCATAAACCTGAATTTTCACATAACCCCAAAGAAAATAGTCTAACGGTGTCAAATCACATGACCTTGATGGCCAATTAACATCACCGTTTCTTGATATTACACGTTCAGGAAATTTTTCTCTCAATAAATCAATTAATTCGTGTGCAAAGTGAGGTGTAGCGCCATCCTGTTCAAACCACATATCCTCAAGATCAATATTCATTAATTCAGACCACAAAAATTCGGTTATCATCCAACGATATCGATCATCATTCCAGTCCAATTACACCACCTGATCATAATGCACACCAAACAGTAACTCGTTTAGAATGCATAGGTTTCTTATGAATAATTCGTGGATTTCCCTCACCCCAGATACGGCAGTTTTGTTTATTAACATAGCCACCAAGTTCAAAATGTTCCTCATCGGAAAGCATTATTTTTGGAGAAACTTTAGCTGGTTGTTCATTGATGAAATTGACAAATGAACGACGTTTTAAATAATCTAATAGTTTCCGTTCCTGTGTTATTTGAACGTTATATGCCTTAATTGCTAAATCCTTGTGTAAAATATGCCATGTTGTTGATCCTCTAAGTCCAAGTCGTGAATGTCGTCTAATGAACATTTCAGGATCTTCAGCAACACTTTCACGAACCAAACCAATATTTTCTTGTGAACGACTATTACGACTGTATTTTTCACTTTTTGATCTTCCACAGAAGCGGCCTTTTGAGAATTTTGAAAAATTCGACCAATAGTGCTTTCAGATGGACGATTATGTAAACCATAAAATTCAAGTAATTTTCTGAAAACTCTTTTCACAGAACACTGATTTTCATAAAATCATTCAACAATTTGAACGCGTTGTTGTACCGTGCACGAAGCCACTTTCATAAATGTCATACATCGCACTTTTTAAATGCCCAGATACCCAGACAAATTCAGTGCGCCATCTATATTTTATTTATTCTTAAAAAAACTGCGCAATTTGGAACACTTTTATATTTACGTATTCGAAATGCCAAACAAAATATGTATATACTGTTTATTATCAGTAAATTGGGTAGACTTTATTTGCCGAAAATCACAACTTGCACGTCTGTAATATCTAGCCTTTAAAAATCAAGGCAATGTACGATGGGAATCGTCGTAATACAACACGCGAGAACGTACATACAGAGGCGTGATGTGTTACACTCAAAGAAAGGGGAACTTTTCAAATGCATAGTGACAACCATGTGCAGTTGGCAGCTTTAGGAAATAGGGTCCCTGAGCTACTGACAACGTCATTATTTAATAATTATAGAGTAACCGAAGAGTCAACAGTGTGTGTTCGCGACAAAAATGTTTTACAAAAACAGTAATATATTGGATGGGGCGCAGAAGTGGTTCCGATATTTTCCCGTGCGATCGAAACTTGGATAACAAACTTCGAAAAGAATAGATCCGTTTTTAAAAGGAAACCGCCTGGAAGACTCATGAGTATTTGTACCCCACACAATATTGAGGCTATACATATTTTAGTAATTAAACAAGCAACTACTTTCAGATTGTCTCGAGAAAGTGTTCTCTAGTTATTTAAACTCATCATCTATACAAGTTATAGATTGTACAGAACGATCGCCAGTTGCAATTACAATTTTGTAAATTGTGGAGGAGGTCCTTTTTCATTTTATAGGTCACGCGAACAAACAGAACTATTATTACATGGTAAACCCAATGAAATACATGAACACTCTTTACACAACAGCAAGGTGACGTATGGCACGCAATTCCATCACACTGGGTCATCGAATCTTACGAAACGAAGAACGGATAACAATGACTCTTACTTCGGATCGGCATGTTGACATACTATAATCCTTTGTTAAATGTCTCTTCATTGAATATTTTTCTATAACTTCAGGAAGCCCGGTTTTAACAAGATAGTGCGACTTCGCACACTGCAGCGCTTTCGATATCAGTTTTGGGAAAATTGTTCGGTAACCGTATTATGTCAAGAATCGATGACATTTCCTTGCCCCCAATGTAACTCGATTTGTTCGCCTGTGATTTTTCCTTATGGGCCTTAAGGGTGGGGTATATACAATTAGGCCAAAGACACTGAATGCATTAAAGCAAAGAATTCGAGACGAAATTTGCGATATGCTAGGTAAGATATTGCTGCGAGCAATTCAGTCCCTCAACGGCGGACCGGACGCATACATGAGAAGGCAAGGACGCCAACTACAGGATGTTATTTTTAGACATTGAACAATTTAATTACTGTCTCTTAAAAGCAAGCTATAATGTTCAGTTTTTTTGTTGGATTTCTGATGATAATTATAATGGAGTTTGTGGTTGATTAACTTAATTACTTAAGTTTGATATGTAAGTCCTATTCACATTAATTTTCGTATTTTGTAGACAATTGCCCATCGTAGTTCCCTATTTTCGTTCGTAGAACTTACCTTTGAATTGGGAACAGTTTTGGGATATACAAAGGTTTGTTAATCGCACATATTCCTTTACGTTTTCTAATTCAATCTTCATTTTTATAAAAAAAAATGTTTTTGTTTTAGATATCTATGAAATTTTTATTTTAGGTACGAGTACATATGAAAGCATGTACATTTTGAAGAATAAGGGCCGCGTGTTAAACACTGACATTGGCCCTACCCATAACTCATCTCTATATGATAGACAAGGGAGGGTGTAGTAGACGCATGCAAGTACTTTCTTAGGATAGTTTAAGACTAGAATACAATTTCTTTAACAATTATGTGAAACGAAGATACGTGTGCGTTTTGACTTTCGACGGTACAGATCATGTACGGAATTTATTTTGTGCAGGTTTTGTCGTAGTTTTCCAGGCGTGACACTGTTTGATTATGAGAACTTAGTTGTCAAAATACGTATACAAAATATGAAAATTAATGTGGAAAGGGGTTATATATCAAGCTTAAGTGATTTAAAAAAATGAGTTTCTGATGTTTTTCTTGAGAATTTCTAAAGTGCCCATATTCTTCTGTCACCTTATATATAGATTTCTTGAAAAGAATTTAAAACAGTATGAACTTTATTTAACACAATGAGACACCTGCGATGCTTTCATGTGGTCATGATAGTTTGAATTATGGATATTAGATGTATATTATATGTACTTGACTAGATTAACGTCTTATTTTGTCGTTATCACCTCAGTGGGCCTTCCTGACACAGAATTTCATGAATTACCGTTGGCATGACCGTTCTTGTAGAGCACTGTCACTATAAACTTTGCACAACTTTTCAAAAGGATGGCCTTCATTCCTTTATTTACGGAAGAAAAAAGTAATATATTATGAAAAGTCACACTTCTGTTTTCCATTTTAAATATTTTATGTAATCCCAAATATTCAACCAAAACGTTAATTTTTTTTTCAAAAATGGATATTAATATATATGTAATGGATGTTTTTTAAGCTGTATGAGAACTACCGATTTCGATAACTATGGTTTGATAGCTGATAATGTCAAACTGTGTTGACATTTCTGTTCAGTAAGGTTTGGCAAGTCATCATGAATCGTTTAACGCCAGAATAACGCTTCCAAATTGCGGAAATTTACTTTGAAAAAAATAAATCTGTTCGCGAAGTTCATAGAGCATTTCATCCATTTTGCGGTCAACATAATCGACCTAGTGGGTAAGCAGTTTCTGCAGTTATTCATAGTTTTCGTACTAATTTTACTCTTCTCGATTCAGAACCATCAACAAGATAAAAAATGTTCGTACCGAAGAGAATATTGCTGCTGTAGCGCGAAATATTGAAGAAGACGCCGACTTGTCGATTCGTCGTCGTTCTCAACTTGTTAGCCTTTGTCCTTTGACTACGTGGAAAATTTTACGTAAGGATCTTGGCTTACGTGCCTATAAAATACAGCTCGTGCAAGAATTGGAGCCATATGATCATCGTTTGCGTCGCATTTTTGCTGATTGAGCCCATTTTAAACTGGGCGAAGATGAGCATTTTTATCAAAGAATGGTGTTTAGTGATAAAGCTCATTTCTGGTTAAATGGCTACGTCAATAAGCAAAATTGCCCTATTTGGAGGGAAACAATCCTCAAGCCGTTAACGAATCACCATTACATCCATTAAAATTGCCTGTTTGGTGCGGTTTACACGCAGGCGGTATCATCGGTCCTTATTTTTTTCGAAATGAGAAAGAAGCTGCCGTTACGGTGAATGGCGAGCGCTATCGAGCCATGCTGACTGAATTTTTTTTTTCAAAAATTATTCCAAGAAGATTGCGCAAGTTGCCATACAGCGCGCTTAACAATCGATTTAATTCAAAATCAATTTGGTGACAGCTTTATTTCCAAAAGTGGTCCTGTTCACTGGTCCCCTTGTCCGTGCGATTTAAGGTCTCTGGCTTACTTTTTATGGGGCTATGTTAAGTCATTGGTTTATACCGACAAACCAGCACCTCTTGAAGCATTGGAAGGCAATATCCAAGCCACCATTGATGCCATACGGCCAGGTTTATTGGAAAAAGCAGTCAAAAATTGGACTGATTGAATGGACTGTGTAACTCGTAGCCGCGGCGGACATAAGCCGGAAAACATATTTAAAAAATAAATGCCATGAAATTATCTGCCAGATTATATTACAAAAAAATTCATTCCAACAATATTTCTGTCTTGTATTATCACTAAAAGTTCTCAAGCTCTTAAGAAAACACCCGTTATATAAAATGCATCATGAGTTTCTAACAACTTATTATTTCAACAAAACCAGAATTTGTATATATATTGTTTTTCACTGTGGCAATGGAATATCACAAAAATTTTTCGTTACCCAGAAGAATTATTATAATTGGGCTGGGAAGCTTTGCTTCAGGGTTTGCAAAATTTTTGAAAAGTAAGAAATACATAAATCTTCATGTTAAATTACATTTAGTTTAGTTTATTTAATTTCAACGACACAATATAAAGAACAATAGAAACCATAAATCTGGGTGCAAAGCACCGAATTGAAACAAAAATGAACAGGTGAGGATTCAGAGTTGCTGATGTACCACGTAAATCTTTATCAATATTAAAATTGACGGTTGATGAAAGGAATACCTAATTCTAACACTTAAAATTAACCGCTAGTTCTGCAATGTATGTACAATGTTAACGAAAACAATATTGCTTGACAATTACTATACCAGTGATACAAAATCCTAGTCGCTATTACATAACAGGACTATATTTGACAAAGAGATCAAATTAATTTCTGGCATGTTTAATATATATAAGTAAATAGTGCAGAACCTCTTATATTTTCTTAGCCAATAAAACTTTTCAAATTTGGGATAGGAGTTGTTGCAAGTAAACAATAATTCTGAAAAGAAAACTATTGTCATTATCCTTTAGTACTATTAAAACAGTGAAATATTTTTCGTAAACTTTTTCTGATATATCTTACTGTTTTGGAGATATTAAAGCAAATAGCG
Source organism: Dermolepida albohirtum (assembly GCA_031893035.1). Lineage (NCBI taxonomy): Eukaryota > Metazoa > Arthropoda > Insecta > Coleoptera > Scarabaeidae > Dermolepida > Dermolepida albohirtum. The sequence continues at coordinate 765,097 of JAVIWB010002387.1, forward strand.
AAGGGTTGTGTTGCCGATAGCGCGCTCCACCCCCGAAAACGGGCGATTGGGCAGCTAAAAAAGTTACTCTACGTCAGTCTATAAACCTACCAAGTTTCATTTAAATCGATGAGGGACACTTGCCTGTGTTCCCTTGTAAGTACAATCACCTCCATGTATCAGCCACTTATTCGCAAGTATTAACTTTAATATTACATACAACACTAAATACTCAGTGTTCGATATTTTTAAATATTAATCTCCAGTTCCGTTTCAACTTTTCCGCATAACCGCATTTAACTTTTTTCGTACTCAATAACTTTAATAAGAGATGCTTTCATATTTCTAATTTAAACATCGTGAACAGATTTTCCCTAAATGAAATACATTTTCTTATTGAGACGTAAAAAAATAAATTTTCTTGTCACGAACATCCTCGAAATAAATTTTATTGAATGAAAGGCGAATTTATCCTATTTTTATACAGACAATTTGGTTAAGTGAGAACCATTTTAATTTCTCTTTAAAAAAAAAGTGTAGTTGATGAAGCTGAAGATTATAAGTAACTGCATTGCTTGGAGTAATATTTTTCGAAATTGATAAATAAATTTCCACTTAAGAGAGTATTCTAAAAAACCCTCAAACCTACCTAGATTGTATTTAAATCAATTTTAAATTGTATCGCTTTAAGTCTTTTTTACTCTGAAAGACGTAAATTAAATAACCACGCTAAATAGGTCGCCTGTCTGTATACTTCGAACCCATAATTTCATTATGTTCATCTGAGATTTGTGTAGACACTTCTTAGTTTATTGCTCAATTTACCACGAATATAACAGAGAATACAAAAACTCTTATGTAAAGAGAATTTTTATAGATTTATTAAAAAATAATATTAGTCTAAGTTGAAAAAAATTTAGCCGAAATTCAAAAATTTCTTTACTATACAGCAAAATATTAAATTATTCAAAACTTTAGTGGATTAGTAATTAGTGCGTTCAACGACCAATAAAAAAAACCTTACCTGTTTTTCAATTTAACAATCCATCAAAACATAACTATTAAAATTTGGGTTTATTTCGATTGTACTTACGCTTGCTTCGAAACGTGGAAAAGGTAGTGCCAATTAGTGATTAAGTTCATATTTCTAAATAGGGCAAACAAAGAAGACAAAGTTAAGCTGAGGTCTGTCTACGAGGTCCAATCTTCGTCGATTGCAACCATAAAACGATCGATATTTGAGTTTTAATGTGTCTGGATCAATGTATTTAATGAACAATGCAGTGTCTGTCCAAAAAATGTGTGTATTCTAGAATTTATTAGAAAAATAGGTAATATTTTGCTAGGAAACCCTTGAAAGAAAGTACGCGAAATGGCAGTTTCCGCATATGGATCAATGATGTGTGATGTGTGATGTGATGATGTGTTTTATAATTGTTAACTATTCTAAGAGAAAAAGAGTTTTTGTCTCCATCACTATACAAGAAAGTCGGTGGCATAAATGTCCACTTCAACCCTCAACATCAATGTTAAGAAGCATAAGAGGTCTTACAATCGTATGTACGATGATGTCTCAAAAGTCTTACCAATAAGGTGGCACGATAATTCAATCGTGGCTTTGTGTAACAACTCTTTCAATGTTCAATATTTAGCAGACACAAAGAGATGTAATTAGAAGGATAAAAGAGAAATCCAAATATCTCCACTCCAAGTTATTCAATAGAATATTAAATATATGGGAGGTTTTGACTTTCATGATAATGGAGTTTTCAACTATTGAATAAGAATTTTGGGAAAGAATGGTGGAAGCTGTTATTTTCGAATACAGTTGATAGTACCCTTGTACGTGGGTTGTCTTTTATGTTTTGCATATAAAACTGGAATAAAACCGTAGATAGCTTTTAAAAACTTCATTCTTTTCCGAAATATTCTCCACGAAGATTAATGCACTTTTGTATGCGTTCGAACCAGCTCTGGAAGAAGTTGTCCCACTCGTTTGTTGATTGCATTTTTGAGGGCATCGCCTGCTCCTTCTGACGACTGGAACTTTTGACCACGCAGTCCGTTCTTGTTTTTCGGAAAGGTAAATAAATCGTTGGGGCATAGGTCCAGACTGTACGGAGGATAATCTAACAATTCGACGTTTTTGTTGCGTTAAAAATTTAATTGCTTTGGGTGCGAACTTGCATTGTCTTGGTGAAGAATGATTCGTCGTTCAGGGTTGCCTTTTCGAAGCTCAGCAGTGACTTATGGCAAACAAATGGTTGTATACCAAACAGCAATAACAGTCCTTTGGTCTTGTAGAGGAATTACTGCTATATGACCTGCTTTCGAGACAAATGTCGCGACCATCTTTTTGGAGACACTTCGGTGACGGATGACTTTTGTTGGCTTTTCTTCACCTTAGAACACCCAAATAGATGACTGGCGTTTATTTTCTGGCTCATATGGGTACATCTTCATCACCACTGACAATGTTGTTCACCTGTTTAGAGTTTCCGGCACTGAAGCCGTCTAGAATTTTTTGTTTGTTGATGATCTTGCGCACAGCATCAACGTTTATTTGAGTGACTACCGTTTCTGGCGAACCTGCTCTTGGATCGTCGCTAAAACTAATCAGTCCATGTCTGGATTTTCCATACCAACGAGAAACTGTTGACTGGTGTGGTGTTTCGTTACCGGAAATAGAAACCAACTCTGCAAGGTATTCTTGTTGAGATAATTGTCTATGAATATTATAAAAAATTATTCCGCGAAAATGTTCTCAGTTTAACTCTATTTTTCAACTAACTTGTCAAAGTTGACGGTTCGTTGTAGCTACAACCCTACATGTATCGTACTGAAACTTTGGATTTAGGATCACTAAAGATGGAAGTTAATTTTTACAACTGACATTTGATTAGTAGCGTTCTCTATGTCCCACTATGCAAAACTTAAAAGACATCCCACGCAAAAGCCTGGAAAATATAACATATATTACGATGAAAAATATCACTGCTACATTTTATATCTTATATTGTTTTACAACTATTGAACAGAGAAGACATGTGGTTGAAGCCAACATCTGGAAATCCCCCAGATAAAGTTCGAGTTGGTAAAATAAGCTACGTCTTTGTTCAACACAAGAACAAGAACAAGAAGTTGTAGACTGTGCAAAAATCATGTGCCATAGGTGTAAAGTGCATGTTGACGTAGAATGTCATAGAAAATAACAATTATGTCTTCTTTTATTCTGCCTTCTGCCAGTGTTGCGTATGTGTAGAAAAGAAATTTAATCAAGACAAATCTTGCAATATTCTTCTTTTGATGTATTTTATGTGAATCCAAATGGAATACAAATTATTTATTACAGAACTTAATACCTCGGCCATAAATAGGTAAAATTATGCATGCATAATTAGAGTTTGTAAAACAAGCAGCCTTATTATGACTTATTTTAAACAGTTTTATAACGATAAAATCGTTTGTCAATGTTTTAGGAAAAAGAAAATTTAATATAGAATTAAAATTGATCTACTTTGATTGGTGTATGTTTGATGATTAATTTGTAATTCTCCTTTAACAAACTGAAGTATCTTAGAAAACTTTATTTAATCATAATGCTAGATATCTAGTAACAAAAGGCCAAAATAACGAATACTTTATGGGCTTTGTTAGCTTGGTACTTAAACACAGTATTTCGCGAAATTTATTTATTCACTAACAATGGAAGCTAACTAAGTAGAATATTTTCTAGAAAGCCTCTCATTTCATTTTATTAGTTTATACTTAACGGTATAATACATAATTTCGTTAGTACAGTGATATTACAACTTCAGAACAAAGAGGAATATCACGAGAGAATCGAAGCATTTAAATTTAATAAGCATATAACGTACTGATATTTGAAACTTCATTTCTTAAATAGTATTCCATAAAACTGAATTATTACTAGGGATTTAATTTTAAATATTTCGCAAGTCCTCGCAGCTTTTATAATTTTATTCTCTACTTCACTTTAACTATGTGCCGATCTAATTCGAGCTAGAAGAAAACTAAAATTCAATACAGTCTTTAAATCACTTTTAATATACACTGAAAGTACTAATAATGTAAATTTAGAATCAAGGAAATGTAACGTGAATGCAATCTGATGGTCTATTAAGATTCACAAGTATTTTATATTCATCATAAATTCTATGATTTCATTCAGAAATTTAATATTCCTTTCGCACTTTAAACATTTTTATACATTCGGATTATTAACAAGCGACCAAAGGAAAATTAAATTCTGTAGGTGGTACATTTTCTACTACAAATAATTATTTTGTTATACAAATCTAAAAATAGTATATATCCATTAACTCCCTATAATTAAACCAGTGGCTTTCAAAAATAACAAAAACATTATTTTTTTAGAAATGTTTAACTTACTGAAAGAAAAGCAATAAAACACATTCTGACATAAATTACAAACAACTGTAATAATTGTCTGTAACATTTGGGCCTGCCTTGCCCCAGAGTAAGGTTTTCTGAATGAAAGTTTTATATTTGAAATTGATACTATGAGCTTTTGTCTATACACAGTCTGTCGCAGAGTAACGAAACTTTTTTAAAATAGTAATTATTGGTAGCGCCATCTTTAAAAAAGTAAAAGTGTTTATTTAGCATTGGTCAAAAAATGAATTTTGGACAAAGAAAAGAACCTAAGTTTGGTAAATCATTTACTGAAACGTTTAATATGATGAAACAAGTGTATTATGATACGTGTTTATCAAGTACAAGTGTGTATAAATGGTACCAACTATTTCAAGAGCACGGTTGTGTGGAAATAAATGACGACGAATATCCTGGTGCAAAGAAAACTGTGGTTGAGGAAAGTAACATCGAACTTTTACATGAGTTTATCAGAAATGAGCCGAAATCCCCATTGAGATACGTGAGAATGAAATTAAATATTTCTAAAAATTCAATTCATCGCATTTTGACACAGCATTTGAGACTGGAAAAGATTTGCGTAAGGTTTATACTACACAAGCGAACTGATGATCAAAAATTATTCAGAATTCAAGATTGTATAGATTTGATTAAAGACACAAGAAAGGACGAAAATTTCAGGTATTCTATAGCAACTGGCGATCAGACGTGGTGTTTTTAACATAATTCAGAGACTAAGCGTCAAAGCTCTGAATGGAAAACAAAGAAAGACCTAAAAAATCCTTGGAGAAGTCAAAAGTGAAGACAGCGTTGATTTGTTTTTACGATTCGAAAGGTTAAGTGCACAAAGAATTTGTAACAACTAGTCAATGCTGTATATTATCTTATATTATGAAGCTTCTTTTAGCGGGTATTCGTCGTGTGCACTCATTTTATCTAACTACAAATGGCATTTTAACCAACAACAATTCACCCTATTTACCGTATTTGGTCCCTGTTATTTCTATCTATTCTTTAAATTACATTTACCGATGAAAGGACAGCGTGATGCCGACGTCGAAGCCATTAAAAAGGCGTCGACAGCGATCTTGAAGGACATTGAAGATGCACTTAAGAATTCATTCGATATGTTAACTGACCGTGCAAAACGTTGCATTGAAGCCGAAGGCGACTACTTAATAAATGAATTTTATCAAAATAGTAAGCTTTTGTTTTTAATTTAAAAAGGTCCGTTTTCTCTGAGACGGACTGTGTATTTAGCTGAGATCTATATTTCATCATGTACTCCTGCCCAAAAGCCCAACAGTGATTTATTACTAAATTGTTTTTTGATTTCGTCACTTGCCGTGAAGTCTATGAAAATGTTTTCTGCAGTAATTGTGACATCCAATTCCACATAACTTGCTACGAAGTTGTTGCAATAGAAATTTCAGAATATTCAGGATAAATCAAAACTTTTCGAGAAGCTGCGAGAGTTTCAGATATGGTGGACATAGAATAGAGAGCGATAAAAACACTAATTCTAATTTTATCAATGTAGCAGATCGGTGTTGCCAAATATCTAAAAATTTACTCTTTTGCGGTAATGTAATTAAGGCAGTGTCGTAGTGTGGACTTTGCATCAAAACACATTAAAATAGATAATAATATTAAAATTACAGTACGATTTCACGTGGGTAAAGTATGAAGGGGGAGGGTGCACGACGGGAATTGTAATTGAAAATGGGGTCGAAAATAATAATACGTTGAGGAACGCTGCATTAACAGACATCTGTTGAAAAAGCTCTGGATTTTCTTCAGGCTTTCAGTCAATGACCTGCTGGTATAGCTAGTTCTAACTTTCTAAACCTTGGATTCCAAGGGACAGCTGGACGTAGTTTATACTGTAATTTTAAGAGTATTTGTTCATATAGATCACTCCATTACTACCTATAATGCATGTACACATGTGTATTCAATTACATACTTTAAATATTTTCATACATTCGGATTATTAACAAGGTACCAAAGGAAAATTCAGTTCTGTAGGTAGAATCGTTTCCTTTGCATATGATTGTTTTCTTATGCATATCTGAAAATAGCATGTAACTAAATTGACACTGAGTTCTTCTTCTGTATTTAGCTGAAACCTATATTTTATCATCTACCCCTGCCCAAAATTCAAACAGTGATTTATTACTAAATTGTCTTTGACTTCATCATTTCTCCTTCGGTAGTTGCGAGAAACCCAATATAACTTGCTATGAAGTTGCGATAGACGTTTCAGAAGCTGCAAGAGCAATAAAAACACTAATTCAAATTTTATCAATGCAGGTGTTAATAAATATCCAAAAAATTCGTGATAATGCAATTACGGCAGTGTCGTAGTGTAGACTCTGCGTCAAAACATATTAAAATAGAAATTAATATTACAATTGCAGTACGATTTCAATAGAAAATTAATGTATGTGTATGTAAGTGAGGGGAGAGCGGCGGGCCACGACGGGATTTGTGATTAAAAATTGGGTGGAAAATATTAATAGATTGAGAAACACTGCATTAAACTTTGTAAATTCTATAAAATAAGCTAGAGGCAAGTAAATAAACTAAAAGATGTGAATTAACTGAAATTTTATGTCCATGATATAAGAATTAGCACCATTGAAAATGAATAAGTAATCAAGAAATTCTACATTGGTGTCACGTATTTTACTAATAAGTAATATAGAGTAATTCCATTGAAATATGACTCTATGCATCAAGTATAGCATGTTGATGCAATTGATGTGTGAATATGCCGAATCCCCTAATCTCATTTCAGTACATGTGTAATCCACATAATGCGCAATTCTGGATCTCAATGTTTTCCAGTACGCTAGTTTAATAGCTACATTATTAAATAAATAGCATGAATACACACATATCTTAGTTTATATGCCGCCTGACTTATCTTCTTCTGATTTTGAACTGTTATTTTCATTTAACAACTAGTGGACAATTACAAAAATATATAAATACTTTGACGACATCCCTCTTAAATAATTCTAATACTTTTAAATCGCATGTTCTCAAAAACTTGATTTTACTAGTTTAGTTCAACGCAAGAGTATTAAAAATGTAAATAGTAGCATCTTGGACTTTTCGTATCAAATATTTTGACAATTTTACGTTATGAAATGGAATTTTCTTAAGATGAACTATCCTGTCCTTTATGACTGACTCTCTTTGGTCGATAAACTGACAAACTCTGGATACTCTAACATATTTACTTATTTAGCGTATAGATTCTTTACGATATGATAGAGAGTGTAAAATGTTCGTAGAATACATATAGAATACAGCATATAAAATACCTGTACAAAACAAAATATAACAATGCCAAATATATACATCATACAAACATACGTAAATCAATACACACACAAAAAAAAGAGGCAAGAATATGTTAAGAGACAAACTATACATCGATATTTGAGGTTTCTCTAGAGTTTCCTAGGTAGGTGCGATGTGGGCAGTTAGTGACTATATGCCGGATGGTCAGCCTTGGGAATCAATAGCCGCAACGCGAAGACTACTTTACCCCATTCATATAAGGCATCAGCACATTTGCCACAGCCTGTTTGTATGCGATTCAACTTTACTTATAGAGAGTATTATAGTTGATGTCCGTTGAAACCAGTAGTAGAATTAGTTATTCGAATATAATCTTGCTTCGAGAAAGGTTTGTAATTATTAATAAACTCAGTGACTGGAATGTGTCGATTTCAAACGTGGATGTCCTCCGTTAAGGAGGAAAATATCTTCGTGGATTAATAAGTTATCATTACATACAATTTTGTAATATTCCCTAGCCAAAGATCGTCGGATGTCGGATGGGTGAATATTGCCTAAGAAAGGAGCAAATTGTTATGAGTTGATCTTGTAGCTCCCATTAGAGTGCGCATCGCTTGATTTAACTGGATGTTTATTTTGGAGATATGTGATCTATTTACCTAAATGGATGTGCAGTATTCTGCCACCGAGTATACTAAGACTAGCGCTGTGGTTCGTAAAGTAGCTGCTTTGGCGCCCCAGTATGTGGGGGCATGTTTAGTCATTATATTATTTCTTGTTTTGAGTTTATCTACCATGTTTTCAAGATGGTGTTTAAAAGTTTGGCTAAAAATTAGCTCCTAAATATCTGGGACAATTTTGATTGAGAGGTATGCCATTGAAGGTCATGTGTAAGTTGTCTCTCGCTCATTGATTTGTCAGACGGAAGTAGTATGTTTCTGTTTTATTAGTGTTAAGATATAGTGTCCAATTCGTTCTAAACTTTCCTTGACTCTATCTTGACACGCAAGAGCCAGATTAGTAGTATATCCAAATTTTCTTGACTTCGTCTTAGGTTGATCTGGGATATATACATTAAGTAAAAAGAATTCAAGAATTGAGCCCTGCGGAAGTCCGTTGTTCAATCATCTAACATTATTTATCTTATCGTTCATGTAGACTTGAAATAATCTGCTAGTAAAAAGTCCTTTATTAAATGGCATGTCTGAAAACAGGCTTTAATTTAATATTTTTTTCATTATACACGCAATTGATTGTATAATATTGTTTATAAATTTTTTGATCGGAATATTAGACTGAAGGAAATTTGCCGAAAGCAATAGAGACTCACTTCAGAGCAGAACTAAAACTAAAATACAGATATCGTTAGATACTTGAAAGTGAAATTGAAATCTGATTAGAAAACAATTTGCTGAAGCACAGTTATCCATTTAATTTTCAGAATTGCATCGCCACAGGTACTTAAAAACCTATGATTGCAATGAAAGCAGTCGAAGGAGGTTAAACTAAATGAATCACGATCTATTATTAATTGTTTCTTTGGCTATTTCAAATATATATATATAACGGGTGTTTTTTTAGAGGTATTGAACTTTAAGTTGGCAACACTTTTTTAATTGACGGCCATTTTGTCAGCTGTTAAGTGATTTATATTTAGTTTGGTTTGTCATTTCAACATGAATAGACTGACGCCTGAACAACGCTTGCAAATTGTGCAAATTTATTTTGAAAATCATGGTTCTATTCGAAATACGTATCGCGCACTACGTCAATATTACGGTCAACATAATCGTCCATTCGAGCAATTAATTCGATTTACTATGGAACCTTTTCGCACCACGAATACTCTAAATGATAACACGCATTCAGAGAGACGTCGTACAGTGCGTACAGAAGAAGTCATTGCTGCTGTAGAGCGTAGCGTAGAGGAAGACCCGAATCAGTCTATCCGCCATCGTGCACAGGAATTGGATATGTGTCCATCCACTTTATTTGCGGAAAGATCTACGTTTGCGTGCTTACAAAATCCAACTCGTGCAAGAATTGAAGCCACACGATCACCTAGCAAGGCGTAGATTCGGTGAATGGGCCCAAAACAAGATTGCTGTTGATCCCGATTTTCATAATCGAATTTTGTTTAGCGATGAAGCTCACTTTTGGTTGAATGGATACGTCAATAAACAAAACTGCCGTATTTGGAGTGATGATAATCCTCAAGTGTATGTTGAGACACCGTTATATCCAGAAAAACTGACTGTTTGGTGTGCTTTATGGGCTAGTGGAGTAATTGGTCCGTACTTCTTTAAAAACGAAGCTGGCCAGAACGTTACAGTCAATGGTGACCGCTATAGAGCCATGATTACTGACTTTTTCGTTCTTCAATTGAACAATCATGATGTGCAGGAGTTGTGGTTTCAACAAGACGGCGCAACATGTCACACAGCTCGTGCCACAATTGATTTATTGAAGGAAACGTTTGGTAAGCGCATAGTTTCACGTTTCGGGCCCGTGAATTGGCCTTCAAGATCGTGCGACTTAACGCCGCTTGACTATTTTCTGTGGGGATAAGTGAAGTCGCTAGTCTACGCCGATAAGCCCGAAAAGATTAACCACTTGGAGGACAACATTTGCCGCGTTATTGCCGATATACGGCCACAAATGTTGGAAAAAGTCATCGAAAATTGGCCCTCCAGATTAGACTACGTCCGAGCCAGCCGTGGCGGTCATATGCCAGAAGTCATATTTAAATTATAATGCCAGAAGATTATCTTTCGAATAGTGTAAATTTCATGTCAATTTAAAAAATCATATTTGTTTTATTCCATTTCAAAGTTCTATACCTCTAAAAAAAACACCGTTGATATATATATATATATATATATATATATATATATATATTCGCTTTTGTCCTAGGACCTTCTCTCTAGATCTTTCTGCCTCATTTAGGTCTACATCTGTCGACCTTTACCAGGTGTTTTGAGCACATCTTCCGCTTCTTTTACTAATTAAGGTCAGGTTAAAGCATATTTTGTTGTGCTCGCACCAACCTTCCTCGATATATGTCCAATCTCCATTTTCTCCACTTCAATTGGTTTCTAATTGATTCTCTCCCCAAAACTCAATGTTGAAAATTACGTTGGGGCATAATATTTGGAGAATCTTTCTTAGACGTCTATTGACAAAGGTCTGGGTTATTTTCATGCTCTTGTTAGTCAATGACCAGCAGATACAGCTGTTTTTTTACTAAAATTGAAAGGCAAAACGTCTTTGGTTAGAAATTGTCGACGTCTGGTAGATAATATTTTAGATAAGCTCTTTAACTTTGTCGACTTCAAATTATCCTGGCATTTGGAAAATCGCCGATTATATCCATAATGGAAAATGAAGTTTTGGAGATCTTGACATGCAACCACTTTTATACACAACAGAATCTCCCATTCTCATTAGAATCTATCAATCATATTTAAGTTGACTACTTACTAAGTCAATTTGTTTCTAAACCTTGGATTCCAATGTTCATATAAAAGACTACATTACTACCTATAATGTATACTTGTGTCGACAATTTTTTTCTTACATGTTTAATCTGCTTTTCAACATCTCTAATTACATTTGTACAAAATATGTACATTTTATTCATGTTACTGCAAGAGATAAGATGCATAAATTGAATTTAAATAAGATTATTGTCATAAACGTCGTTAGTATAGAATCAATATATTTCGTATTAACGCCATTGTAGTTCCCTACCAAGACAATGTTGTGAGGCATCTTGAAATAATCCTAAGTGCTTTACGTATAAATAACATTTTTGGCTCTTGGACAAAAATTCTGTTACTTCCACACTATGAAATTTTATTATGTCTAAGTTATAAAACGGATTTGGTTATATGGTTACAGTTGTGAGAGTGTATTAAACTAACGTCAAAACTACAGAGCTGTCTCAGAACAAGGTGCCAGGAATATAATAAAATATAGACAACTTGGCATATCAATGGTAACTGATGAGATTAAAAGATTTACTGGTAAACATGAAGTTAAACTTCTTCAACATGTCAATATAAAATCTCTTCACTTACTTGGCAGTCAGAACTTGGTTCAAAAATTGAAGGAAGATAAACTTTTCGAACTAAAGCATTGTAGTGTTGTCTAGTATAGAAATGTGAATATGTGTCTTCAACCTGTTAATTGTAAATCTAGGAAATACCAGCTGATGAAGTATTTAGGTGCTTGGTTTTAAGTGTTTTACAGTACGTCAAAGCAAAGTCAGTGATTGTTCTTTAGACCAATTTTAGTTTATTTATATTGGCTACCTATTGTTGAATGTAAAAAAGAGTCTTTTAATTAAACGTTCCAAAAGTGGGTAACTTTTATTCAACAATAACAACGCAAACGGTCAAATTAAGAAGCCGACAATTGAAACTCTTTGAAATATCGGAACTATTGCTTGAGAATAGTTATCTTAAGATAAGAGGACGAAAAGCTTTTTAGTATTTAAATAATGGTTCGGGATTGAGTTAAAGTAAACGCAACTGTAAATATAAATAGAATTAAGCATAAATGATAGCTTACTAGTATGAAAAGTAGTAAATATGCTTAGGCAGACGACATAAAAACGTTTAACCTAATTAAATTAATTAATTAATTTAATGTAATTAATTAATCCAATTTGATATATTGTATAATATAAGTTATAAAGAGAAAGATAAATATGAAATATATTACGAGAATGAGAGTACCTAGGGAAGTGAATGGTAAAAAGATCAAATAAAGACTAAACCTGCAGGATAATTTGGAAAATTGCTATGTAAATAAAACAAAATATAAATTGTTTACTTTCCCGTAGAGATCCTGTAAACCTCGGTTAACAATGAAAATATAAATATTTAAAAATGATTCAAGAAAATATGACCTGAAATAAGAAACTCAAAGAAAATATTATTATAAATTAGATCTTCTAAATTGTTTATAGTTTACTTTAGGGAGATTCATTCTAAATTTAAGGTGTATTCAAAGTTAGAAAACTGAAGATAGTAAAAGTAAGAAGGTAAGTAATACGAGGGTAGTTTGAAAAGTAGTGAGAATGGAAAAGAAAAACGAATTTTTTACATACAAAATAATTTTTATTTTTCAATATATTCTCCTAAAAGAACAATACATTTATTTCAACGGTGCTCCAATGCCCTTATGCTATCTCTAAAATGCGATTCCGGAAGGCTTGCAACATACTCATTTACGAAGATGATAAGCTCGTCGTTAGACGAAAATTTCTTTCCACCCAGTGCCGTTTTCAATTTTGGAAAAAGGTGGAAGTCGGAAGGGGCTAGATTCGACGAATAAGATGCATGCGGTACTAATTGGAAATGCATCTCGTAGATTTTGGACATCGCAAATGTGCTGGTATGCGAGGGAGCGTTGTCTTGTTGAAACAGAATCTTTTTCTTTGCCACTGCTAGCCGTTTAGCAGGAATCTCAAAATTTAATTATTGTAGAAGTTCTGCATAATATTAAGCAATCGCGGCACCCATCTTGCCGAAAGCTTGGAAAGGCCCAATTATTTCGTTAAAATGTGGTATACGCATTCTGTTGAAATGTTTGCCATGTCTGCTATCTCTCTCACTTTGAGTCGTCGATCTTGCGTAATAATATTATCGGTTTTTATAATCATTTCCTTAGAAGTCACGATTTTGGGTGCGCCAGTGCGCGCTTCATCAACACAGCTTGTTCTACCACGTTTAAATTCATTTACCCATCTACTTATTGTGTCGGATGATGGAGCAAATTCACCGTTTCCCGTAACTCATCTTTTATTTCGGTAGCTTTCATACCCTTTCATACCATTTTAACAAAACGATGTGTTGCTTCTTTTTCAATCAGCTGTCAAAAATAAACTAATCAACCGATTTATCTAAATATCGGAATGTCAACATATAAATAGCCAACCTAAATTACAGTGCATTAATGGTGGTGCTCTAATTGGTAAAACAAATTAGAGCGCCACCTATGTGCCATTCTCACTACTTGTCAAACTATCCTCGTAATAAGATTAAATTTGTTAAAATTACGAAGCAAAATACGAGAGTAAATGTGAAAAGTTTGGTATTATATTGTAAGAAAGAAGATAATACAAACAATAAGAATAAAAGTAAAGTAAAAAGAAGCAGAAGAGCACTAAAATAGTTTGATAATCTTTTCTATTCTTCAACTCGTAAAAGTATCGTTTATTTTGCATTGATAATGTTTTCTTTAATGACGAATTGTGACAAAATTTTTCGGGGTAACAGATACAGGTATCTTGATAGCAGTATTGGCTGTATTGACTTTAACTACATCTTTTATGAAAAAAATATTCGGAAATCAATACCGAAGTGACGTATATTTTTCTAATAGATTGCTTCTCTAGGGTTTCATTTTCGAGTTGTTCTAGTGCCTATAAGTACTTTGACATTTTATAAAAATATTTGGTTTAGATGTGTGTACCGTTATCATGTTACCCCTGAGCGATCGCATTTCCTATGCCATTCATTGCAATCATGTTACTGTTCACGGGCAATGTATCTGTATTCCTCAATAGTCGACGATATGAAACGTGAACGTCGACACAATGACGTAATGCATGTTAACATTAACATCGGTCGTATATACTCGATAATCTTATATACCTTCGACAACTACGTTAGAAATAAGTTCGAATATGTTGATCGGTCTGTGTCAGAACCTCATATACTTTTAATTAAGAAAGCACATCGTTATCAAATATTTGCTTTTCTAGTATTGAAGCTGTTCGACCTGTTGCATAAATAACACATACATCATTGGCACGAAAAACGGGCCACCTAAATTTAAAAGATAATCACACAGATTATTGATATATCAAATGCTGTATTTGTCCACATCGACATGGTTTCATGGAAAATAGGCCAACAGTTACGAGCCTGATATCTTTCGCAGAGTTTGAATCAAATGTGATAGAAGCACGCGGACAGCAGATACTAATGGAGCACTTCTTTGGATTCAGCAACAATTGTATTAGTTTCTCATATCTTACTTTCAGCTCGAAACCAGCACGCCTAATGCAATAATTATCACAGCATCATCTTTCCTTTATTCTGTTATTCTGTGATTAGTAATCAGCGTGATCATATTAATTGCAAACATAATTTTGTGGATAATACATCCCAATTGCATACACGAAACAAACTGCATACAAGATGTGGCTATTAAATAACGAGACGGACGCTGTAAAACATTTTATTTTGATTTCATACATATTTACTTATTATCACCTTCAATATACACCCGAAACAGTGCTGGTCTTCTTCTGTCAGCTCCTTCAGGACGTGTGCCACTTTCGCCTTCACAGCTTTAAATTTTGTTCCTTTTAATTCAGATTTCACCTTAGGAAACAGATAGACGTCACACGGCGCAAGATCCGGCAAATAGGTCTGATAGTCTAACACTGGGATGCTGTACTTGGCTAGAAACCTCTTGACTGACAATGCAGAATGACCCGGTGCATTGTCTTGGAGGAGAACCCATGACATGTCCTTCTACAATTCGAGTCGTTTTTTCCTTATTCTTTCACGGAGTTGAACAAGAACGTGTACCAAGTGAAGGTACACAATCCTATGAATATCGAAAGAAACACAATAATTATTGTTTTTAATTTGGATTTGCTCATTCGGGCTTTTTTGGTTTTCGGTGAAGATGGGCTTTACCAGTGCATAGATTGGCGCTTCGTTTCGGGAACATAAGTAAAAAACCACAATTCGTCACATGTTATTATCCTTTCCAATAAGTTTGGGTCATTTTCAATGGTATTCAAAGTGTCAGTACAAACATGTTTGCGAGTTTCTTGTTGTTCAAAAGTGAGAATTTTAGGCACCATTTAGGCACATACTTTTTGCATGTTAAAATTACTATGTGAAATATGCCGTAGGAATTCTTTATCAATTCCTAAAGTTACAGCAATCACACGAATACTTAACCGACCGTCAGATTGAACCAGATTACCGATTTTTTCGATATTGTCATCCGTCTTTGACGTAGAAGGGCGATCCGGGCCCGAATCATCTTCAATGTGTTGTTGGCCATCTTGAAAACGCTTAAATTACTCAAAGACACGTGCACGCGACAAACATTTATTGCCCTACACTTCTTTCAATAAATTACATGTTTCAGTAGCGGTTTTTCATGTGAAATTTCACAACAATTCGTTGTTCTATTGTTACACCTTTTTTTTGGCGAACTCTAATGCAAACGAAGGCTACGGCTATACTGATTTGTTTACACAGGCGAGAGGTACTGCATTCGAAAGAGAATGCTTCACCATAAATAGCTGTCAGTGCGCACTTCTTCTGTACCAGCGTCAGTCTCGTTATTTAATAGCCACATCTCGTGCAAACGCCTTTAACTGTAGTGTTATAACACATACTAGAAAAGCTCATCCAAGGCGCTACGATAACATCCAACTTAATAGTTGTTCGTTTATTAAAGACATTGGCGCTATTCTACTAAGACACACACTTTGACGATTGAAAAAATGCAGTAAAAACCTGTAAAGTGTCTATATTATTTAACCAGAAGGCACCTCCACCTTCTATCTTGCAAGTCAAATATTTTAGAAATCTCTTCGGAATCCTATCTAAACAATTTGATAAGAAACGTAATGCGGATATCAATACACAGAATTATATTCCAATTTAATACGAACGAATGCATAATATAATGCTTTCAAGGTCTCCTGATTGTTGAAGGTCCCGCAGTATAATAGCAAACAGTCTAAAATTTGTGTTTCTAAATTTCTGACAAAATGTATGTGATTTGCAAATGATAATTCCCCGAAATTCCTCATTAGTATTTACCTTAAAATGATAGCTTGATCCAGAGAAAATTGAAAGGTGCAAGCATTCTTATAAGTACTGTAACCCATCACTGCAAACTTGTCCAAGTTTAAGAGTATTTTATTCTGCTTACACCAAGCGTTACTTGAATTCAAATTTTTCTGTAAAACTACCCAGTCTAACTGAGATGCTATATTGCAGTTGATCCTCATATCACCTGCTTAAGCTAGAGCATTAGAGTCCAATTTCTGGAAAGTTTTTTAAATATATATTACATAATAGATTAACCAAATTTGACCCCTGTAGTACGTCTAAGGAAATAATGAAGGGATCAATTGTAAAACTAGAATCCTTCGATCAGGGAATAAATTGATTAATTTATTCATTGATCAAAGCTAACTGACCGGCATTTGTTCAGGTAATATTGTACATTTCTCTATTACAGTCTGCTCTTGATTGAGCTTTTGATGTGCCTATGGAGGTTAGTCCTAATCCCAGTTTTATTCTTAGAATTTCGTACGAAGACAAGTGGAATGGATAAAATTATGGTTAGAAAAATTAAACGCCAAGTTTAGCATAAAGACATGGAGTATAAGCCACTTCCTAATTCGCACTAAACTAGTTTTATATGTATAATCTACAATATAATGTAATATACTGTGAACAGTTTTAAATACAGAATAGCTTCAATAGATCTTGATGCTATTTATGACTCGATTAATAACGTTTCTCTTGAAAATAAGATCTTTTTTTAATTTATTTAAGACATTTTGCGATCCTTGTCCATAAGTCTACCTTATAAATTTTTAATTAATTAATAAAAAATGACGATGAATTAACATTAAGGAGGAAACACGAGGGAAAAGACACCTTTATACTTCGGAGAAAAAAGATATACAGAGTTGTTCATTCTAGATTTAGAATTGGCAGTTTCGTTTTCTCCCACTTTTGCATTGCAAACAACTTCCCCTACTTTCTCGCGTGTTACGCGTGAGAATGTCTGAAATCAGTCTTCACCAGCGACATGATGTGCGTAGGTCGGGGCTATAAATCATTATGCATTGACAATACGTACCTACATTTTTGAATTGTATAAATTATTTGATGCATTTTATTTGAATCTTTTAATAAAATGCAACATGGCTATTTTCTTGAAATGTTTTGCCGTTTGGCGTGAAACTAATAAAATATTCTTGAAATAAATGAAATAGAAAATTCTAAAAATTGAAAAGATTTTCAACCTAACCTACGGACAATATTCAAAACAGTCTGAACAGTCGGTACGGGTCTATTTTCAAACGAAAAAACAAATCGCCCAACAATTTCTTGTGCGCTATGGCCACCATAGTACCATTTTATAATTTGTATTCGTTCTTCGTGTGTATAAGTCATTTTTAAAAGTAAAATAATAAATGCTTAGTACACCGCAACGGCTTTAACAAGAATGACTTATTTTGATTATCAGTAGGGGAGGTTTATCGTAGCAGCGCACGCACACACGAACTGTGGTGTGGTGAGAGATATTCTATCCTCCTTTCTCGCGCGCTTTAACCTAACTGCACTCTTTCCACTTGTGGACAGCGCATATCTAATTCTAGAATGAACAAGTCTGTATACAAAGAATTTTAACCGTATATAAATAATAGAAACAGTGACTAAGTACTCGAGCAGGTAATGGAAACCTCTTACCATACTAGTATTTATTTTCTTAATATGATTTCGACAACTTCAGTACGAAGTGTGGCGATCTACTAGTGTTCCACTGTTTGCTTTTTTACGAAATATGTATGTATCAACGAAGCAAATGCCAATCAGGAAAGAGTCTTTATTGTACCCGTTTAAGTATTATTCAACTACAAAGAATTCATGTAAAATATCTTCCTGTGTGTGTTTTAGCAACTGCATTATTTATAATATATATTAACGACAAGTTAATACTGGAAGTAATTTAAAATTCCTAGTTCTAATATATATAAATATAAATATACTAAAGCAGCAGTGATATAAAACAATACTTGTAACTGACTCGAACTTTTTTCAAAAATGTTCAAATACCAGATAAAAAGTTTTTATAAGAAATAGTAAATTATTATAGCAAAAGTATGTGTATATATCTATTTTAGTAATCTAAACTGTTTTTTAATAAATAATACATTTGGATATTATCTTTCCTATCAAACGGAACGAGTATTACGTGTATGATCAGTTCTCAAAATATATCAGATCGAATTACATTTTCCTCTTTTAAATGGAATTTTGTTTATGCTTTTTGTATAGCTTTCGGACTGGAAAAATATTTACATTATACCTGTAATACACTCTCGTAAGCGGTTTATGTATACAATATGTTTGAATGTGTAGTTTAAATTGATTTAAAAAACAGAAGAGAAAGTAAAAATATATATTTAGCAATTAATTGGGTATTTACTCAATGAAATTTCTGTAGTAACACATGAACAATTTGAAAAATATTTTTCAATAAATTCGAAAAGCTAAACATTCAAGTTAATTAGATAGACAGAAGAACTCGAAGAGATAAAATGTTTACGTTTTTATTTTGAGTCCGTGGTAAAATCAGATGTGGCCGATAAATTTCCTATTGTGCTGTATGTGCCGATAAATGTCGTATTGAGTTTTCAGGTTATCGATCGAGTTTGTTCATTTTAAAACTGGAATTCTTTTTCAAAAATAATTTACATCATTTTGCTATCATTCCCTCCAGATATATAATTTTTCGGATGCTTTTTGTTGCCCTTTATATATATATATATATATATATATATATATATATATATATCCGTTCCTAGAATGTTTGTTCTTTGAAGGAAACGAGTATCTCTTTAGAGGAGACAAAATATACAAGTGTTTTATAATGGACAAGTTAGTACCACCGAAATCTTTTTCCAAGCTGTTGTCACATTCCTTGTAGAAACATGGACAGTAATGTCTAAAACTAGATTTAAGATTACATAAGGTGAACTTTTTAGAACCATTGTTGGCGTCGTACTCCTTTTGAGTCTCTGGCTTCCCTCCAAATTACCTTGATTACAAATCTTTTACTCACTATGTACGAAGGTGGTTCCATAAGTACCCGGCCTGATCTAGAGATAGCAGTAGTTGTTTGAAAAATATCACTGTATTAGAAAATACACAATCTACAAAGCATACGTTTTAAGTTTGAAGACGCCACGTTGTTTAGTGTTTGTTTGGCAGCCATCAATAGTAAACGTTTTCAGCGAAATCGTAAAAATGGAGAAAATTGGACATCATTATGTGATACAATACATTTATTTGAATGGCCTCAGCGCAACCGATATAAAAGTTGAACTGGATTCTATTCTGGGTGAGTCTACTCATTCGTTTCCAATAGTGAAATATTGGGTAGCGGAGTTTAAACGAGGCCATACGAGCTGCGAAGACGAGCATCGCTGTGGTCGACCAAATGAGGTGACGACTCCAGAAATGGCGAAGAAAATCTGAAAACGGTACTGGATGATCGTCAACTGAAAGTGCACGAACTAACAGACATAGCAGGCATTTCAAAAAGTGCGGTACATCGCATATCTGAAAATTTAGACATGAGAAAGAAAACTGTGTGTAACATGGGTGCCGCGTTTGCTCAAACTAGAGCAAAAACAGTGTCGTGAAGATGTTTCAATTGAGTGCTTAGCGAAGTTTCACATCAACAAAGCAGAATTTTTGCACCGTTTTATAACCATGGATGAAACATGGGTCCATTACTTCACACCCGAAACGAAAAAAACAATCAAAACAATGGACTCAAAAGGGAGAACCGGTTCCAAAGAAGGCGAAGGCGGTTTCATCTGCAGGTTATGGCATCGGTTTTTTGGGATGCGTGTGAAATAACTTTCATTGACTATCTTGAAAAAGGAAAAACTATCAACGGCGAGTATTATGCCAACTTATTGCAACGTTTCAGCCAAGAAGTGAAATAAAAACGGCGGCATTTACTTAAGAAGAAAGTGTTGTTTCATCAAGACAATGTGCAAATCCGTTATTGCAAAGAATTAAAATTTGAATTGCTACCTCATGCACCCTATTTGCCAGATTTAGTCCCCTCGGATTATTTTTTGTTCCCAAGCTTCAAAAAATGGCTCATTGGTTAAAGATTTTCTAATGATGAAGAAGTGATGTCGACAGTTAGTAGCTATTTTGAAAACACAGTTCTTATTATTAAAAGGGTATCGAACTTATTGAACATCGCTGGGAAAAGTGTATAGAGCTCAAAGGAAATTATGTTGAAAAATAAATGTATTTCCTTCCAAAATTTTTGTGTTTTCTTTGTTGGGTCGGAAATTTCTAGTACCACCCTCGTAATTTTGTCTCAATTTCGCAAATTTTGGATTTTGGCCTTCCAGTTTACTCAGCCGATCAGATCTTTTGTCGGAATTAAACTTTGCTTCCTTTACGGTGTCGATCCTCACCGCTTTATGTAGATTCATCATTTCAATCAGGTGCTAACAATCGCGAAATCCGGCGAGTACAAACTCTAAACATATTAGGTGGTCAAGCAAGGGTATAAAAGCACTTCCATCAGATATTTCAAGAATATGAAGTGGTTACAAGATAGTTAAACGTGGATATGTGAGAATAATCACTCCTGTGTTGGGGATTATTTTCTTAGTTTGCACACTAATTAAAGCATTGGATCGCCTCGCAAATTGCAGCTTCTCCTATCTTTAACCTCCCTATTCAGGCGAAAATGAATAGATCTTAGCGCAAATTATTCGCAAAAGCAAATGGAATAAATTTCTGTTGAGGACTCATAAACGAGAACAAAATTTAATCAAGTAATTTTGCGTTTTCATCTCATTCATCAGGATTTTTAGGTGAACGATAGCAATTACGAAATCTGTGAAACGTAAGTGTATAATTTGTTACAATTGCCATTTATCGAACGAACAAAGCCTGTTTAGACAATATTCTGTTTTATAACTCATCGCACAGGTCCGTAATAAATTCAGTCCTAGTCTTACTGAAAGGCCCTCGTAAATTGGAAACCGTATCTTAAAATTTGTACGGAATGATATTATTGAATAAGTCTTATATGTAACTAAACTCGAATAGAATATTTCTTCTGTTCAACTATAAGCTATTTACTAATAAATTAAAATCCACTATTTGGAGATGCTTGATGAAAATGTAATTGAGGTAAAAGTAAGGCATGCAAGTTAGCAATTTACATTTTATATTCACGTTTATATTATTAAAGCACGGCGGATAAAATTCTCTCGTGTTCTAATACACGAGTGATAAAAAATAGCAATTAAGTATTTCCCATTTTATGCAACTGTCGTTATGTAGGTGTTCTTTTAAATATTTGAAAGGTAATTTTACTTTTATTGTATCCTTAAGAAACAATAAATATATTGCGTTGTTATATAGAAAAGCTTGTTATTTGAAGTGGGAGTCCCACTGCATATTGCGTCATTCTGGTCTGAATAATCGGAGCGAGAATCTTAATTTCGTTAGTACAGTTTTTTTATTTGTAAAGAATAAACTACTATATTCTTCTTTTTGAAAAGGTATGTTTATATTTCGAAATAAAAGCTTTATAAACATTTAACACATATATTGATATATGAATATTTACATAAAAAAAGTTTGAAAATTCTTCAGTAACTTAAAAATACAATATATTTCAATATTTCTCGTCTTTAATAAATCAATATGTGTGCTTTCATATTAAAATGCTACAAACACCGTATCATATTATATTCGGGTCTAGATACCGAATGCCGATCAGAATGTAAAGTGGTAGGGCGCGAGTCAGTCGAATCACAACAACGTCTGACTACAGATTACAGATTAAGTAGTTGTTCGTGTCGCTTACAGTCAAATTAGTGGTGGGGTTGCAGCTAGTATGATCAGTAGTCCCACAACTTTTCATTCTGATCGGTATTCGGCAGCTAGACCCGAATATAATGTGGTACAGTTTTCGTAGCGAGGTAAAATGAACGCATATATATATATATATATATATATATACATATTGTTACACTCTCTATATATAATAATTTTTTATATCGTTTTTAAGATTAATTTATTTAATTTAAAATACAATTCGATCTTGAATTCCTAAATTATTATACTGTCATTATTTGTCGGGTCCTCGTATATATATTCAGATGCAGAGTCCTTTGTGTTAGTCACGTACGAATGGTCAAGGCTGCAATAAACACCGAAATCAGGTACCAAAAACTGTACTTGAAATGACCAACTTTTCACTGAATTCGATATCAATTTAGTTATATTGATTTCTAAATGCAATTCGCGATTCAAATACCAATCCCAATTTGGTATTTCTTTTACACAGAATACACGTCCACTATTCTGTGTAGATAATTTGCTTAATGCTTATATTGAAATTAAGATCACAATTTTAATATCTGTGCCTGTCCTTGTTGTTTGCTATTGGTTAATTCAAAAATGACCAATACCCCCTCAGTTATGGGGTCGGTTCCTTATAAAGCCATAACCGTAAGAGAACCTCGCTCTTCGCTTTTCTGTCGTCATTGAGACTACACGCGTCTTTCACGTGTTTGTGCCGCGAACCTTTATTCGCGCTTCTTGTGACCTCGTGTTTTCGCGTTCGCGGAAAATACACCTTCCTGATCCAGGATATATACACATACACAAATACGCAAGTACATATATGCACCGCCCGGTGCACATTTTAATTTAACCTTTTATTTTATACTTTATTAGCAGCCTTCGTACATCCAGACTGACCTTTTATTGCAGCTTTGCTATTACGTTCATCATATTTTATTTGTTGCTCTAGTTCTTGTTAACTATTTCTATTTAACACATTCAAGCTTTAAGAATTCATTTAACTTGTGAATAAAATTTAAAGGCATTTCTGTCGTTTTATTCCACTAATAATCTTTCTTTCAGCTTGGCACGCGTCCTGGACTTTTGGTGCTCATTGTACACAACTATTAATTATTAACTCCTCACCTCACATTACATTCAATTACATATATTACTTTCTTTCATTTGTTTATTTGCATTTATTACAGTGCTTTAGCTAGCCAAATACGCGCTCGTAATAAATTGACTAACCAACACGTGCAAATAAATATTCTCTATTAAATAATATCCCTATTATTATTTATTAAAACGAAGGAGGTAATAAATTGTCTCCATCAATCATCCACCTTACACTAACATTGAATTAACCGTCATATATTTCATATATTCATTCATTTCTTTTTACATTCTCATTTATTTTATTTTTAATAAAAAGGAGGAGGTAATAATATATATATATATATATATTACTGTGGGTAAAAGATAGTGAGACGTTTTAATTTAAATTTCGCGCGAAGACCCATTCGTCGCAATATTTTTTTTCTAGGTTGATATGTCTGTCAGTAACATCTATGCCAAATGTCACATCAAAATAAGCATTAGTGTTTAGTATACGCTTGTCTTTCTGACGTACAAAAAGTGCATTCGACGATTTTTACAATGAGCGAAATTATTCAACAAAGAAGTTCCATTAAATTTTGTGTACGGAATCAAATTTTTGGTGCCGAAACGTTCAGAATGTTGCCAAAGGCCTTCGGTGATAATTGTTTGTCGCGAGCAAGTGTTTTTGATTGGTACAAATTATTCAAAGAGGGTCGAGAACGCGTTGATGACGAACCACGTCCAGGACGGCCATCAACATCAACTGACGATCAACACGTCAATAGAATCAAGGAATTGGTGCTTGAGAATCGATGATTAACAGTCAGAGACCTTACTGGCATCGTTGCAATATCGGAAGGATTAGTGAAAACCATTTTGAAAGATCATTTGGGCCTAAGAAAAGTGAAAGCACGATTTGTTCCAAAATCACTCAATTTTTTCGAAAAATAGCGTCGCGTTGACGTCTGTGAAACAATGCTTTCCGACTATCAAGACAAAAAGAAAGGCATCATAACTGGAGATGAGAGTAGGATCTACGCTTATGACCCGGAAACAGACGATCAATCGGCCGAATATCGTATCAAAGGTGAGCCGAAGCCCAAAAACCCACGTCAAAGCTAGTCAAAAATCAAGGTTATGTTGACAGTTTTCTTCGATTATCGAGGTGTAGTGCACTCCGAATTCCTTCCGACCGGCCAAACTGTCAACAAAGAATACTATTTGAGTGTTATGCGTCGTTTGCGCAATGCTATTCGTAAAAAGAGGCCAGAATTATGGGCCGACAACTCTTGGTTTTTGCACCACGTTAATGCACCGTCGCATACTGCATTAATTCTTCGTGAGTTTTTCGCCAAAATTTCAACCAATATCGTGCCGTAACCACCGTATTCGCCTGAGTTAGCTCCCTGTGACTTTTGGCTATTCAGCAATCTCAAACGACTGCTCCGGGGAAACCGTTTTGAATCAATTGAAGACATTAAACGTGAATCGCTACGCGCATTGAAGGCTACTCCTGAAATTGACTTTAACAACTGTTTCGGGAATTGGAAGAAACGTTGGCACAAGTGTATTGGGGCCAGGGGGGATTAATTTGAGGGGGACGAAATAGATTTGGAAGAATAAATTAAGAATTTAAAAATTATGAAAAAAGTCTTACTATTTTTTGCCCACAGTGCTATATATATATATATATATATATATATATATATATATATATATATATATATATATATATATATGTAAGGATAGATACACAATAAAACAATAAACACCAATACCGTCTGTATAAGGGGTTTGAAACTTCGCATATGTATCGATTCTTAATAGACTTCTACCTGTTTGCTGTTAAATATGCTGCTATGTTTGTCACGTTTATTCTATTAATTTGCAGTTAAAAATAGTGCTGCCATGAGGAGACGTTTTATTGTACTTCATATGCACTTCAAATATACGTTCAGTCAAAGTAGAATACGGTTTATTCACGAACCAGTCTTACAGGACTATATATGTAAGTTATGTTGTATGCAATAATGTATTACGTAGGCATAAGTTCAATTTAAGCAAGGATAGATTCTGTTTGATTTCCGACAGATCTTACACTCCCCTAATCGTTCTAAATATCAGTGTTGTATACATTATGTGACTTTCAATAATTGCTCCAGCTGCATACGTTTTGTGGCTATACTATGGCACGAGGAACGGAAGCCTAAACTAGCGTTCTGAAGTGGTTGAATAGTTACGCAGATACCAAATTTAAATGCAGACATTACCAGACGTTGTTTTGTTGAACATACAACGATAGTTTGACATGTAGTGAGAATGACACATAGGTGGCGCTCTAATAGGTAAAACAAATGCACTGTAATATAGGTTGCCTATTTACATGTTTACATTTCGATATTTAGATAAATCGGTTGATTAGTTTATTTTTGACAGCTGATTGAAAAAGAAGCAGCACATCGTTTTGTTAAAATGAAAAAAGCAGAGTATCGTGTGGTGATTAAATACTTCGTAATTAAGGGTATGAAAGCTACCGAAATAAAAGATGAGTTACGGGAAACATTAGGTGAATCTGCTCCATCGTCCGACACAATAAGTAGATGGGTAAATGAATTTAAACATGGTAGAACAAGCTGTGTTGGTGAAGCGTGCTCTGGAGCACCCAAAATCGTGACTTCTAAGGAAAAAAAATCCATAATATTATTACGCAAGATCGACGACTTAAAGTGAGAGAGATAGCACATTTTAACGAAAGAATTGAGCCTTTCCAAGCTTTCGGCAAGCTGGGTGCCGCGATTGCTTACGACTGATCAAAAGTTCCCTCGTTTGCGCATTTCCAATGAGTGTTTGCACCTTTATAAGCGGAATCCGCTTGATTTTTGTAGGCGATTTGTTACTTGCGATGAAACTTGGATACACTACAGTACACCCGAAACCAAACAGCAGTCAAAACAATGGTTAGAACGTGGTTCTGCACCTCCAAAGAAAGCGAAAACCACTTTATTGGCAAACAAGGTGATGGCATCAATTTTTTGGGATTCGAAGGGCATTTTGCTCATTGATTACCTTCAGAAAGATGCCACAATAAACGGACAATATTATGCAGAACTTCTACGAAAATTAAATGTTGAGATTCGTGCTAAATGGCCAGGAATGGCAAAGAAAAAATTCTGTTTCACCAAGACAACGCTCCCTCGCATACCAGCACAGTTGCGATGTCCAATATCCACGAGTTGCAATTCCAATTAGTACCGCATGCGCCTATTCGCCGGATCTAGCCCCTTCCGTCTTCCACCTTTCTCCAAAATTGAAAACGGCACTAGGTGGAAAGGAATTTTCGTTTAACGATGAGTTTATCACCTTCGTAAATGAGTATTTTGCAATCCTTCCGGAATCGCATTTTAGAGATGGCATAAGGGCATTGGAGCACCGTTGGAATAAATGTATTGTTCTTTTAGGAGAATATATTGAAATACAAAAATTATTTTGTATTTAAAAAATTCGTTTTTCTTTTCCATTCTTACTAGTTATCAAACTACCCTCGTATATACTGTTTTAGATGTATACCTAAAATTTAAATGCAAAGAAAGATAATATATGATTAATTTGTACAACAAAACAAAAGTAAATATAAGCAAATATACACATATGAAATTAATAAACTATATTGTAAATAACAAGTGAAAATGTAAAATACCTAAAATCCTTGCTTATTGCATATATAATTTATATTTTTCCTGAATAGAAAAGTAAAAGTAGTTCTCGTTTTACTTACTAATGACTCTAAATTGCTTTTTGCGTGAGATATTATCGTAACTTTACAGTGTATTATATCCAAGTGGATATCACAAAATTTTAAATAATTTAAATTTTCTATTCAATTTACTAATCAATAGTTTGGAAAGTAGACATGATGATTCTCCGTATACTGCCAGTTATTACCGCCCTAGTAAAAACTGTTGCTAACATGAACCAACTATGTGGTATGCAGGAGATATTTGTTTTTATGACAAATAACACAAATTTCTTATTTTATCTCATCCTATATCTGTCTTGCCTCTGAAGGGCATACAGCTAATATATAAGTACGAGAACTAGTACTAACCAGAGACTCGTCCTAAGCTTAAAGCGAAGCTTAAGATAATGTACCGAAAAATGCATAGCTGTAAGGAAGTGCGAAGTTAACGTTGTCTTGGGTGAAGCAGCTCGCTTTCATTTAATCTTAACAAATCAAGTAGGGCTCTGATTGGGTGGGTTGTTATTTTTCTTAATGCTCGTGAGAATACTATGAAAAAAGATACAAAACAAAATCAAAACGAACATGTCAAAGGTTTAAAGCTGCAAGGCAAGAACCCTCCATGGTAGAAACAAATTAGGACAGCAAGGATAAACTATGGTCATCTACATAGATAAAAATATGTTCAACCATGGTCGTCCACAGTGACACAGTGTGCTGTTTTTTGAGGTTCCTGGTTGAATAAAGTTGGGGAGAGGGGATCAACTTGCTTCACTTTTTTATTGGTTTTAAATTCTTTTGTTGTTACTTCTTGGAAATGTATCCTTCTCTTTTACACTTGTCGTACTCAGTTTTCTTAGTACCTTTAAAATGTACAGCCCTTCGATGATTAATTGTCTCCTTACTTAATCAAAAGCACTTCTAAAATTAATAACGCTGCACTTCTTTATTGTGTTGTAACTTTCACATTTTCTGTCCTCTCATATTCATTTCTAATTCTTTTTGAATGCTTCTCCTACACTCAAATCATGATGAACGCGTCAGATTTGTGTTTTCTTGGTGTCCTCTATGCCGAATAAACAACGTTGTTTCTTCTATGTTTTTTAATTAAAAAGGTCGTTCTACGACAAACTAAATTGTTTCTAGAATTAACATGCAGAAACCTTATGTGCACACGCCGACTACGTGTTAAATTTTCAAACAGGTTGTACTTAACACGCGCCATTACTATTGATCTACGGATTGTAACAGCGTTGTTCATGATTAAGAAAGTGGATTTCGTGCATTTTCCAAATTACGAATAACGAATTTCATATAGGTGCAAAAGCGTTTCATTTTGTAAGGCTTAAATGCTAAACAAATAAAAACGGAATTATACGATATTCAGGATGTCTTCTCCTGTGTCGGTTACAGATAGAAACTGGGTTGCTAAATTTAAATGAGGTAGAATAAGTATGTAGGGTAATGCTTCACATTCTGACAGACGAAAAAGCTACCGATGAAGAAACAATTGAAGAAGCCTATGAAATCGGGATCGGTGATGACTGAGTTTAGGAGAATGGCAGAGAGAGTAGGCATTCCATACGACTGCGTACATTGCATCTTGTATCTATTCTTGGATATATTAGTATTAGTCTACCAACAATCCACTAGAAGTGGCCGAGGATAATTCGCAGCAATGATCAGACATCTTCAAAAGTAATTAAAACAACTTTTTGTGACGTTTTATAGCTGACATAGACAGTTCTTATTATTTGGAAGGGTAGAAAGACTTTTAAAAGTATTGGACTAAAAGGGTAGTGTTGAAAGAAGACTATGTGGAATATGTACAATTTTTGCCAGAAAGTTATTTTTCTGCCTTTTTCAAGAGATTTTTTTCAATCTATCCTCGTAAAGAGTAATGAGAATAATTAAATTTTAGGGCGACTGCAACACTATTCAGAAAATTTTAGATGAGTTCTTTAGTAATTCAGCTGACTTCTTTCCTATTTTATTTTTAGATTCTCTAAATGTTATAGCCTACTAGAGCAAAATATTCAACATCCATAGCCCTTCAAACCCACTTTGTAGAAGACGATTAGTCGTCTGAAAATACACATAAATTTAACTAAATTTGAAAGGAAATACTTTCCTTGCTTTTTTTTGCAAAAGGACCAAAACTTCTTGTTACTGGCGCCATCTTCACTTCTATGATGAACTTCTACGTACACATATTTCTGGGCGTCGTTTATTTAATAATAATAATAATAATAATATGCCTTTATTTTCCAAGAAGTAATTATACAAGTAATGTAAATATAAATTCAACTGAATGGAAAATCCTAACGGGTGGTTCAAATGGATGACTAGAAGTCATCCCCTGCTCTGCCACCAAACCCTTAAAGTTATAAAGAAATATAAATAACGAAGTAATTGCCTAATACTAAGAACTAATAAAAACCTAACCTAATTGAATTATTCTGCCCGTGCACACAACTGTAACCCAACAAAGTCATTACAATTAAACAAAGTAATATAAAAAAATTCCCTATCATACAAGAATAAGTTAACAATGGAGAGACATCACACACAAGACTGCTTATCAAATAGGTAATTGAATATAGCACGCCTGAAATGCACCAATTCCATGGACCTGAAGTGATCATCCAAAGAATTGTAATAGTAATAAATATTATACGTGAAAGATCTTCTAAAAAAAGTTGTGCGGTATCTAGGTAGACCAATCATATTCTTCCTTCTTACATTGATATTATGCACATCGCACCGAAACCTAATTTTATACAGCAAGTATGGAGGACACTTTGTCAAAAGTATTTTATGATAAAGGTTCAGAGGATGGAAAGCAATGCGATTTCGCATATTCAGCCACCGCAAAGTTTTTAATTTATGTGATATTCTTTCATATTTACGAACACCAAAGATGTATCGCACACACGAATTTTGCACTCTCTGAACCTGTCCCACATCATCGAAATACAAACAAGGGCCATACACAGGTAGGCAATAGTTAAATAACGAAAGGACCAGTAAGTTACACAGAGCCTTTTTTAATTTAGTGTTAAAAATAGATCTAAATGCATAAATCATCTTCAGGTTACAGTAGGCGGTCCTTATAACTTTCGATATATACAATCGGTAACGGAATGTATTGTCCATAATCAACCCCAGATTCTTACACTGTGCGACGACTGGAACCCTACAACCGTTCAGCGTAATCCCAAGCCGATCCCCAGACACCTCCACATGTTTCTCCCACCCAAACACCATAACACAACACTTGTCGGGATTCAAGAGCAGGGAATGATTATTGCAGTAAGAACTGATACGCACCAAGTCATTATTAATTTTGATCACTGTCCTGGGTAAATCAGAAGGCAAACAATTCAAATATATTTGGGTATCATCAGCATACATGCGTAATTTACAAAGTTTGACGTTTGCGAGCAGCATACTCGTGTACACTGAAAAGAACAGTGCCCCCAAAATTGAACCCTGAGGTACACCCCTCTCAACAGGCAATAAAGATGTATCCCGATTTTCCAACCGAACCATCTGGTACCTGCCAGATTAATATGACTTTATAAACTCCAGACAAGCCTCTCCACAACCCACATACTGTAAAATGGCCAAGAAGATATTGTGACTCACCGTATCGAAAGCCCTACTGAAAAACAATAACACCAGAATGCACAGTTCACCATTATCTCTGGCCCGTATGATATCATCAGTCACGTCTAGAAGCACTGTGGAGCAACTATGCCCAGGTCTAAAACCCGGCTGATGCTGGGGAATCAAGCCATAGCTACTTAAATGATCGCTCAACTGGGTGTACATAATCCTTTCTAGAATTTTGCTAAACGCAGGAAGTATACTTATGGGACGAAGGTCTCTAACACTAGATGGTGAGGTAATTTTCGGCAATGGTAATACAACAGCTAATTTCCATTGTTGTGGAAAATAATTAGAACACAAGCAGCAGTCTATTATATGAGTGAGATAGGGAAGTGCAAACGATAAAATCAATTTAAGCAAATTAATACAAATACCATCAGCACCCACAGCACTACTATCAATCTATGAAACAATATTTAAAATGAAATCCTGGTCAACCGCACGGAAATTGAATAGAGATTCGAACTTTTTGTAAGTGGCACCCGTATAAAAATTAATCATGTCTGGACTAATATTAGTTGGTGGGACATTACCAAGAAATGCGCTATTAATTTGATCTGCATCCGCAAAATGTAATGGTAATTCCCTTCTGGACTGACACCCAATACGAAATTTTCTGAGTTCACTCCAAAGGTGTTTTGAACTTCTCTGGGCTGAAATACTTTCAAAATAACCCCTTTTTTCATTACGAATAGGGAGTGTAGTGAAATTTCGTAATTGCTTATAGTATTGCCAGTGCGTATCCAATCTAGTCCGTCTGAATTTGGTTTTGGCTTTGTTGCGTAGCTTCTGCAGTAGTTTTATATTATATGTTATCCAAGAAGCTCCCGACTTAGTCATTCTCACTGTTCTTATAGGAGCATGACGATCAAACAAGAACAGAACCACTTGATAAGAATAATAATTTACTATCAATGTCCATGTCAAACATGTAATTAAAGGGTATACTGAATAGATCTTTATTAAACTCATTGTAATCAAAAACAGAGAAGTCTCTAAAAGTATAGAATCTAGGTTTCTTGTTAGGACATTCCGTCATAATTCTACAGTAAACAATATCATGATCAGAGATCTCGGAACATAAAACACCTGAATCGCAGACCAAAACTGTGTTTGATACAGCGATAATATCGAGAAGAGTAGCGGTGGTATTTGTTACTCGCGTAGACTCCTTAATCAATTGAGTCATATTAAGTGATAGGAATAAGCAATTCAGGCGAATGACGTCATTATCATTAATATCAAGCATGTTTATATTAACATCACCCAGGCATACCACCATATCGAAATCCAAAACAAACTCTGGAAGCAGAGATTCTAACTCATCCGAAAACATTTTGCCATTAAACACAGGGGCCTTATATATACAACCGAATAAATACTTTTTCGAAGTATTACACGATTTAACCCATACCTGATCAGAGACAACATCAATGTCAATCACACTCTATTTGGTTTCGCACATATGTATATACCTACACCGCCACCACGACCTACCCTGTCATTACGAAAAAAATTGTACTCGTGTATCTACAACAACCGAATCTCAATCTCCGACGAAAGCCAGGTCTCGCACAAACAAAGCACATCCAGATCGTAAGCATCCAATAAACAAATTACATAAGATAACTTAGGTGAAAGGGAACGTATGTATATTCAGGTGTGCTACTGTAATATGTCTCTTCATTCTTATAATTTGGAAGATATAGGTATTTTAACCAAACTCACAATGCTCATATAAATAAAAGTAATAAAAATAAAAATAATGACAAACAAAAAAGAAAAAAATGATGACATAAAAGATTGTAAATAAAGTTGTGTGAAAACAGTTCGAGTTACAGATGTTTAGTTTTTCAGTTGACCCGCACCTCATCTCTCCTCACCAATGCAAGAATATCTTCGGATGATTGTATTTTTAAAATTTTGTCGCCGCTTTTTGTGTAAATGAATCCGTTGTTAGTCCATACCGCTCTCAACCCGAGTTTATTATTCGCCAGTTTTAATAAGGATAATTGCCTGGGCGTTAGGTCATCTCTTATGATTATTTTAGATCCTTTTAACTTTCTTTTATTAGCGAACACATTTTTCTTAGTATTGCGATTTGTAAATCATACAATAATCGGACGAACACCATTTTCTTTCGCCTTGAGGCGGTAAGATACACTAATATCACTCGGTAACACCTCTATTTTAAGTTTTTCTCGACACATTCTAATCACTTCCTCATCCGTGTTTTCGGTACGACTTTCGATTAAACCATATATTCTTAAGTTGTCTTTTCTGGAATACTGTTCAAGTAATTCAATTCTATGGTTAGCGTCCTCTAATTGTTTCCTTATACCAGATATTTCAGCTCTAGCAGAATTTAAATCTTCACGGAGTTTCAAGGCTACCTTTTCACTGATTTTTTCACAAAGTTTGTCGATGAATTCACCAGATGTAAATATACGATCGAGTGCTTTTTGTAAGACAGCTTCTTCATCTGGTACAGATGGAACATTTTTGTGTTAGTTTATAATCACTCATCTCGAAAACAAAGAAGTAAATAAATAAGTAAAGAAATATCGGAGACGATGAACACACGTCTATACGCGATCGATGCACATGACAGATGATGTGTACATTTTGCTAATTAAACTGAGTGTTTTAAAATTGCAACAGAAACAATGCGTTTCAAATTAAAATTTTTACAATAAATTTACTTTTACTTCGCTTCTGTATATTGTGAAATGGAAACGAGATAATCCAAATACACGATTTGAATTAAAAGCACATTATTTTGTGATTGACTCTATTACATTCATGGCTCGTATTTTTCTTGATAAACTTGTACAATTACAGCATTACCTGTGGGAGATTCAGTTCGAAAAACGGTTGCCAGGCAGCAGAAAAGTTTATTGGAAATATAAAGCCCATACGTGATTACATAGGAATATAGCGAGTGGAATCTAAATCTCTTTAACTGTTTCCGAAATATGTGAATTCTATTTTCCAATTATCTTCAAAATTTTCGTAATTATGTGTACAATACTGTATATAATTAATAATTTCCCATATCATACAATCGTGTTGGAAATGGTATTGGATATAGTAATATAAATTGTATTTTTGAAACTAATTATAACTAATAGCATGAATTTTATATTTTTTTTTAAAAATGGAACTTATAATTTGGTAGTATTTGAATGATTTTGTGCGACAGTGACCCATCTTTCTGCTACTACTTGAATCGTAAGCACTTAAGGCTATTTCAAGAACAAGGTATGTAAAGTCTTTTCTTTTTCTTTTTCTGTCTCTTTAACTGTTTCCGAAATATGTGAATTCTATTTTAAAATTTTCTTCAAGAGTTATATAACACTGTATATAATCAATAATTTTTCATATTTTACAATAGTGTAGGAAATAGTGTTGTATGTAGTGATATAAATTGGGTTTTTGAAACTAATAGAAACTAATAACATGAATTTGATATACTTTTTTTAAAAACGAAGCTTATAATTTACTAGTATTTGAATGATTTTGTGCGACAGTTACACATCTTTCTGCTATTGCTTGGATGTTAAGCATTTAGGGGTATTTCAAGAATATCCTGGGTACGGAAAGTCTTTTCATTTGAATAAATTTCCGTATGCCTTAATTTTGGAAAATATGCTGAATATATTGTCAACCCAATATTGCCAACTTTTTTTGAATCGCTAAAGGAATATATGATCAGGCATTATTACTTGTATTGAAAATCAATGTCTTCCCTATTGGTCGCTTTTCTTTCAAATTTCTTAGTTGACTCTGTGTGTTTCAGTTTTCCATAGAGAGGTCCTTCAAGATCACTGTCGACGTCTTTTTAATGGCTTCCACGTCGGCATAACGCTGCCCTTTCATGGGCGAATGTAGTTTGGAGAAAACATAAATCACAGGAGGCCAAATCCGGTGAATACAGTGAATGGTTGATGGTTAAAATGCAATTTGTAGTTAGCGAATCAGTGATAAAGGTCGAGTGATGAGATGGTGCATTATCATTGTAACGAACGCCAGATTTCATTTTCACGAAATTGTGGGCGCACACGACGAGCACAAGCGAAAGGACGCTTCATCACACCAAGCTAATATACAGCATCGACTGTTTGACTATTCGGTACAAAGTCTTTCGAATCATAAAAACAAATCAACACTGTCTTCACTTTTGACTTCTCCAAACGGTTTTTTTCCGTCTTTCTTCGCTTGGATGCTTCCTTGAGAACTTTGACCCTTGGTCTCTGGATGATATTGAAAGCATCATGTCTCATTGCCAGTTACAATAGAATACCTGAAGTTTGCGTCCTCTTTCGAGTCTTTAATCAAGTCTTTACAATGTTGAATTCAGTTAGATTGTGTGGTACAAGCCTTCCACAAATCTTTCTCAGTCCCAAATTATGTGTCAAAATACGATGAATTGAGTCTTTGGAAATATTTAATTCCATTCCCATGTATCGCAATGGGTATGTCGGCCCATTTCTGATAAATTTACGTAAAAGTTCAATGCTACTTTCTGTAACCACAGATTCTTTTGCACTAGGTTGCTCGTGGTCATTTATGTCCGTACGACCGTCTTTAAATCGTTTGTAACACTCATACATACTCGTACGTGATAAACACGCATCACCATACACTTGTTTCATTAAATTAAACGTTTCAGTAAACGGTTTACCGAGTTTAAAACATAACTTGATATTTGCTGTTTGTTCAAAATTCATTTTACAATGCCAAATACACACTGTTACTTTATGCGCAATTTCTCTGCTTTTAATGGTGCAACTTTTATGACATTTTGATGAAACATTGACGAAAGATCTATCTTAACGACGCATATTTTTGCTAATAGATGGCGTCCCTAAGAATTACTATTTTAAAAAAGTTCAGTTTTCTTTGCGACAAACTGTGGAAACAAGTAGAAAATATAAATAAACAAGTCAGTACCTGTATATACAGGGTATCTGCAAAATGCTTGGACATGGCTTAACCACAAACTCCTTGCATTAAAATAAGATGATTTAACCAAACTTACCTATATCCAAAATCGCATCGTTACGCCGGTATTCAGCTTTAAAGTTTTTCGAAAAAAACAAAAAAATTCTTATTAAAACATAACACTTTGATCGATTTTAATTATTTTTGGTACAACATTTCAAGTAAGTGTAAGTCGTGTTTTGAGATGATTTGGGTCTTTATAAGTAGACCGCAAGTGTATGAAACA
The DNA here is from genome assembly GCA_031893035.1 of Dermolepida albohirtum. NCBI lineage: Eukaryota > Metazoa > Arthropoda > Insecta > Coleoptera > Scarabaeidae > Dermolepida > Dermolepida albohirtum. The sequence continues at coordinate 801,221 of JAVIWB010002387.1, forward strand.
TCGATGACGTGGCACATTTCTGCCTGTAACTTTTTGATATGAAGGTTAAAAGCTTTAATTTTTTTTTACCCGAGAAGATACATTTCTTAGTGACATTTTTTGTATCTTTGTAATTTTTGATATCTGTTACAGTTTAGTCACAAAAAATAATATCCGATTCGAACGTAATCTGCTTTCCTGGCAACACGCATAATCTGGTTGGCTTATTATTTAGTAAAAACGATTGCCTTTAGTTTTCTACAGCTGTCATAAAAGAAACGATAGTGTGCGTTTTGTGATCTTTGATTACGGTTTCTTTATTGAGTGTTTTTGACTATTGTCATTTTGATTGTGTAATTGTGGTTGTATCTTCGATTGATAATAATGGCTTTCTCTTTCGCTGAACAAACTGATATGTTGCTGGTTCTCGGGTTTTGCGAAGGAAATTGTCGGAGGAGTGTGACAGTATACCAGCAAAAATATCCTAATCGTCGTATACCAAATCGACAAACATTTGCAAACATTGAGAGGCGTCTTCGGGAAACTGGGAGATTTCAACCAATGACTGCTGATCGTGGACGCCCTCGTGTAGTTCAAAACCCTGACTTGGAAGAAGAAGTTCTAGACAGAATAGGAGCTCATCCATAAAAAAGTACTCGTGGCTTGTCTCGTGAATTAGGAGTCTCAAAAGATATTGTTCATAAATTTTTTAAAGAGCAACTCCTGTATCCATATCATTTGCAAGTAGTACAAGAACTTTTACCAGCAGACCCCGATGCGCGTCTCACATTTTGCCGATTTATTCACAGAAAAAGGCTAGCGATATTTATTTTCACAACAAAATTCTCTTCACCGACGAAGCATGCTTCACAAGGAGAGGTGTTACAAATTTACACAACGAACACGTGTATGCAGATCAAAATCCACATGCTTTTAAACAAGGCCGCTTTCAGCAGGAGTTCCGAATTAATGTATGGGCAGGTATAATCGGCAATAACATCATAGGTCCTGTCGTTTTACCTAATCGACTAAATGGAGTGAATTACTTAGATTTCTTACAAAATACTTTGCCAGGCTTATTGGAGGACTTACCACTAGATCTAAGACGTGACATGTGGTTTCTACATGATGGAGCACCACCTCATTTTACGCTGAATGTTAGGAATCATCTTCATGCACAGTTTCCTAATAAATGGATCGGCCGAGGAAACGACGCACCTGTAAAATGGCCTCCTCGCTCGCCAGATTTGAATATCTGTGATTCGTTTTTATGGGGAACACTCAAGAGCATCGTGTATTCTACTGCTATAAACACGGAGAATGAGCTTTGGGCTAGGATACAAAACGCCACTCAATCAATTAGAAATAATGAAGAAAGTTTGCAAAGAGTGCAATTCAATTACTTGCGCAGAATCGCTCTCTGTATTCAACAAAATGGCGGACATATCGAACATTTGTAGTAATTTAGTTTTTGTTTATTTGCCGTTAATAAATTTTTGCAAAAAAATTTTTATTCGCCACTTATTTTACTAAATAATAAGCCAACCAGATTATGCGTGTTGCCAGGAAAGCAGATTACGTTCGAGTCGGATATTATTTTTTGTGACTAAACTGTAACAGATATCAAAAATTACAAAGATACAAAAAATGTCACTAAGAAATGTATCTTCTCGGGTAAAAAAAAATTAAAGCTCTTAACCTTCATATCAAAAAGTTACAGGCAGAAATGTGCCACGCTATCGATGTTTCATACACTTGCGGTCTACTTATAAAGACCCAAATCATCTCAAAACATGACTTACACTTACTTGAAATGTTGTACCAAAAATAATTAAAATCGATCAAAGTGTTATGTTTTAATAAGAATTTTTTTGTTTTTTTCGAAAAACTTTAAAGCTGAATACCGGCGTAACGATGCGATTTTGAATATAGGTAAGTTTGGTTAAATCATCTTATTTTGATGCAAGGAGTTTGTGGTTAAGGCATGTCCAAGCATTTTGCAGATACCCTGTATAGGTACTGACTTGCTTACTTATATCATCTATTTATTTCCGTGATCGCAAATAGGAAAGTAAAATCAATATCATAATGCAGTACTTTCCATATCCAAATATTACAAACTAATTCAATTTGAATAGAATGAGGGAGAAATTATACACTTTCTGAATATCGACATACAATCATTGTTAAATGTATTAAGTCACAGTGGAACAATAGTTTAACTTACTATGGTGAAATATAGTACGTCCATTGTTAGTTTGAAATTTATAGTTTATATATTGTTTATTACAAAGCATTCTATTCATTAAAACTTTACTGAACAACAATGAACTAACGAATGTAGTGGTATACATTTACAATTAACAAGGAAAATTTACTGAACAGCATAGAGCTTCTCTCAACATATATCTTCTGTCTTTAATATATATTTAGTTTTTTAAACTACTTTTGCAGTAAAATTCAATGAGATATATACATCTTCCTCAGGCAACCACGTACTAGATTTCGATTCCTAGAAACATACACTATCAATCGTTAAAAGTTCCAGTAGCAAGATTTAAGTTACCTGTCCCGATTCTTAAAGTGTATGTAAACCTATAAAGCAGTGTAAAGCAGAAGTACGTTCGTCGACAAAATTTCTCCTTCTTAGTCGAGGAACTGTGTGTCGTTGCGACGGAAAACTTATGCAGTGTTTCCGGAGTGGAAACGGATTTAGGAAGTTTAAGAAAGCTAAATTTAGTAGTTATGATGAACTTCGTTGCGGTCGACTTTGAAAGGTTAATAATGTTTTACGACAAGAACTAGAACAAAATTCATATTTAAGGTTAGTAGCGCTTGAAGAAGTTTATCAAATCCGACAACTCTAGAATATATTCACAGTTGAAAATTCATTTTGAAGTGCGTCAGACGGGTGTCGCATTAATTAATGGAACGTAATCTATACATAATGAATAATCATTGCCTCCCTCTCTCGTCCTACACAAAAATGTATTGAACGACAAAGGGAGAACGCGCCTATGTCGCTTGTCGGTAACAATGTTTCCAGAGCGTATATAGACTGACGCTTGCACCACGGCAATTTGCCGAATAAAAGAATGTAAAAAGGAATCATTCCAATGTTAATAACACCCTGTCTACTACATATGTTTTAGATAATCACTCATCTTCAGGCAGACTTTTGTTATTAACGAGCGATTCCTTCGTAGAGTTTATATCATTTCGATACATAACACAAGTCTGCCTAACGATGAGTGAATTCTCGGAAACATATGTATTAGACAGGGAGTTATTAACATTTTAATGATTCCTTTTAACATTCTTTTATTCGGCAAATCGCCGTGGTGCATGCGTCAGTCTATATACGCTCTGGAAACTTTGTTACCGACATGCGAGATAGACGCGTTCTCGCGTGTTAATAACACCCCGTCTGCGGTGTTACTAACATTGGAATGATACATTTTAACATTCTTTCATATATACATAGATTAGAATGAATTTCAATAGTAAAAAATTATTTTAGTACAGCATTCTTATTTAAGAAGAACACCGTACGCCAACAATTACAAAACTATATTTGTATCAGATGAAGGAAACACTGTGTATTTAGTGGGCTGAAGAAGGTAGTGCTTACTGTAAATTTTTGCTATCAAGAATGACCAAACCTGTTGCTAACGATAGACAAATTTGTTAACTACAAGCAACCGAAAAACATAAACAACAATTAGATTTTATCAATAGAAAACTTCTTGTCTGCATAACAACTTTAGATTGCATTTAGCGACTTAAAGAAGGTGGGTAGAATGTCTTATCATATGCTTCATATCCTCTACTACATTCTTCAGCAGTCGCAAAATTTGATCAAACCCGATAACTGTTATTTATAATCGACAAACTTGAATATTGAAAGTATCTAAAAAACGTAAAAAGTGATCAATTTCTGTCCATAGTGAAATTTTTTGTAGATTTCACCCTTTTTCGTCGACTTATAAAAACCTGGCAGAACTAGGTTAGAAGGTCTTACCATGTTCATCATAGTCACTACCACGTTCTTCAAACGTCGCTAATTTTGAACAAATTCGCTAACTTCGTTTGTTAATAAATAAATATGAGTGCTGAAAGCATACCAAGAACTTCTCCTTTTGAGACATAAAGAAAGTTGGCGGAGCTAGGCTAGAAAGCTTTACTATGTCTATTATATTCTCAACTATCTTCTTCTGTAGCCCTCGCAAAATTTGTTCAATGAAAGCAATTTCGCCACTCCAATCTGCATATGGAGATTTAATAATAATAATAATAATAATATCATTATTACCAAAAAATTCACGCAACTTACAGAACAAATTAAATATTGCACAAAGAACAGTGTAATGAACAACAAAACAAAAATTTAAAAAAGCTGGTATCATATATGGACATAACAAGCGTGAAACAGAAATTTATAAAAACTATTTCTTAACGTAGACATTGTTATAATAATATTACTTAATATATTCACATATACCCACGAAGAAGGTATTAGCATTTTCGACTACGAGTTAAGAGGGCCTTCCAAAATATGGAATAATGAATGTAATCCAGAAACCTGAAAAGCCTCCAAGGAACATATATTACAAGACGAGATTAAAAAATTTAACTGTAAGAGCAAAGCAAGATAATTAAATTTATATGCTAAAATATTTATTAGAAATTTAGCGTTGTCTTCGTCGCTTCAAATAAATAAATTTATATCTTTTCTATCTTCCAAAAATCGTTTTTGTATCTGTTCAAGCCTCAATTCTATGTTAATATATATATATACTGGACACCAAATATAAGTTTACTTCATAACAGTGTGTAATAATCTTTTTAATACTTATAGATTTTAAAAGCCATAACATTTTCTAATAAAAAAAACCCAAACTTTAGAATGCTGAACGACAAATTAAATCAATGTATCCAGATCATTAAACAGCATTTTCTAGGAACTGAAGCACGTTCAATAAAATATTGGTGTATGACTAGTGATTTCGAATAAGTAAATTGCAAATTTTTCAATATTTAATTTGTCCATTTTGCAAGCATTTCTGATAAATAGTACTAAAATTGGCCTGCAAATCATTGCAGTCGCAGTTATTTGAAACTTCTCTTTATATTTTCAAACCATTTCCATAAGCCAACAATTTAACAATAAAATAAAGAGGAGTGGACCCAGATATAATTCTCGACTTACTTCATCCAGTAAAGGGACAGAGTGTTGGATGTATACCCACCATAGTTGACAAAATTAGGAAAAATTTTACGAGAGTTAAGCAAAGAAATGGCACCTGTACCACTGACATTCCATTAATTTCGGCATAACTTTAGCACATGATACTTAGATATATTATACAGTGTATTGATTTGGCGTCTCATTTTTGATAGTTTTCTAATAAATGCGTTATTTCGATGATACAGAGCGATAAATATATTCGAGAAGAAAACTATACTTTATTGCTTATTATTACATGAAATATTCTTAACCTACAAGAATTACGTAGTGCAAATAACTACCACCAACTAGCATACATGCATCTAATCTTCCCTTTAGTGAATGCCGAACTCTTCAAAAACTGAAAGGCTTTATCTTATTACATTACATCCACCAATTATACAATTTCTCAAACCTTCTTCATTTTCCACTGGAGTAATATACATTAATGTCTTCGAATTACCCTATAGAAAAATATTCAAGAGACTGAAGTCTGAGAATCGAACAAGCTATAAGTAAAAAATCCATGTAGACTAATCCAGCAATCTCCATATGTTACGTTTGAAAACTTACGAGAAATGCGTGAGTACACAATCTCCAATAAACTATGGTGTACCACCCAATGCAGAATACCTTAGTTTTACTTAGGCTACATTAATAATTTTAAAAATACTGAAACCATTATCATCTGAGGAAAAAATATTAACACTGCCTCATGTTTGGTAAATAAATTGTGTATAAAATGCAGTGATGCATCGTTTCCTTGAAACGGTATTTGATGGTTTTATAAATTAATTGTGTATATTATGGTTTCAGCATGTAAAAATTTTGTGGCTTAAAAATTATATTTTAGAAATTGCTTGCTGTGCAATTACTGGCAGATGGTGAAAAAATTATGAAAATTAATCTTCGAAGTTTTCAATAAAAATATCTTTAATTTTACCAAACACAAGCCTGCGTTGAATATAACTATCAGACATATGTAATAGATTATCAATGTAAAATGTATAGCTTATAACTTAATAACTTTAAACTACAAAATCTAACGCTAATTACTACAAAACAAATTACTGTCGTTACATGCCTTCGATCAAAATTATTAAAAAATTTTATTACGAATTTTTCTGGCTTACTAGTTTCAACTAAATAAGGTGTGAAAATGCTTCTGGGTAATAACCATAATTAATTTGCACCATGGTAGAATCAAATGCTTTTAGTAAAGCTTTAACTCAAAGCTCGTCTTTCATGTAGCACAAAAGTTTAAAAAGTCTAAATATAAAAGCAACGCTACGTTAAAATGAATGTAAATTCTTTAAAATATTCTGTTACTTGCCGATCGTTTTAAAGAATTATTTATGCATTTTCAAATACACCTCGTTTTCAAAATCTTGGTATTATTTTATAGTGTGTTCCTCCCATGACGTTGTGGGCATTATAAGATTAAATATTGGTTTCTCTCCCAAGAAATTCCGACTGAATTCGAGAAAAATCTTTTCAATTTTATGAAATATATTTCATTTCACTTAATTCTTAGTTTAATTTACTCTAAATTATTATTAAATATTTAGATCATATATTCAATAGAAACGGTATCTATCATCTGCGTGAAATCACTTATTCGCCGCAAAGACCCATCTTGGCATGTTCTCACATTTACATTATAAATACAACCTACATCAAACTGTGTGACGTATTTGAAATTCTTTTCGGGGTCAATTTTTTTACCAATAAATATCTCTTTCGAATCTATCGAAACATTTTTAACAGTTTTATAATGTTTCATATTTTATTTTTTTCTATTATAGCGTGTGTTCAGTTGCTTATATTAACCATTCCTTTCTTCATTAATTTCTCTAAAAACACTTTATCAGTTCTCAGTACATATATTACATTCTTTACGCAATCTTCGACCTATTCACGTACTTTTATTAATTCAATATTTCTATTTTTGTTGTTTATTTATTAATTTGGCTATTTCAAGAAAGTTTGTCAAACTTATGTTAAAATTCTTAAGTTGTCTAATCTCTGCTCATCATTTCCTTTTTTATATAACATACATTTTGCCATTCATAATTTTTAATCACTTATTTTCATTTTTAGGGACAGCCTAATTCCTTCTCTAATTTTCTTATATTTTTTCACATAATTTAGACTTTCATATTCATAAATATAATAATTCTTAATTTATTTTCATTTTAAAGTTAAAACTTATTCAAGACTGTTACGCGGGCTGATCAGTAATGAGTGATCCTGGCGCAAGAGGGCAGCACTAATAAAAAGTATTTGTTTTGGAATTGGTAATCCTTCAAAATATACTATCAAAATTTGTGTTCATTTCGATCGCAAGGACGCTTCTTATTTGAATAGAAAGTGAAGTTAGCTTATTTTGAAACATGAAGATAGTGAAGCACCGATTAGTAATTAAGTTTTCATTTTTAAAGAACGAAACGAAGAAACCAAAGCTGATCTGGAATCTGCTTACCTGGAACAATCTCCACCCATTGTAACCATAAAACCATGGATCTGAACTTAAACGTTCTGGGATCAGTATAGTTGATGAATAACAGCGACCATCGAAAAGACATATGTACATACCTCAAAAATGCATTGAAAGAGTACCTGATATGGTACTAGATGGCCGTAGATAAAATTATGTGAAATAGCAACTCTACACAATTCATATGTTTATTATTATTACTATATCCTAGATTTCCCGCACTTTTTCAGCCTAACGCCCAGAAACTTCCTACTCAACCCACATATCTATAAGATTAAGCTCAAAATGTACGAAGCTAATACTGCGGTGTTACGCATCTAAAACGCTAAGTAATTGAAAGCTTTATGACATTTGATTTTCGAGTCTGTTGTAACCTGAATATTTTGGAATTTTGACTGACTTTACTTAATAGATGTATGTAGCTTCTTTTGGATCGAATTTCAAAACCACGTTCTGTATATTTTCAAGATATTTATAATAGTAAAGCGCTACTTGTAACTATGTTCCTCAATGTGTAAGAATCGGCTCTAGTGGTTCAGTGATACCGGGGCACAATTTTGTACTACCAAATTCTGTTTAATGACACCTCAAAACCTGTAAGCGGAAGCGACCAGTAATTCATTTTGGTTGTTAAAAGTAAAGGCTGTATCAAATTGAACCCAGATCAGAAACTGGATTTGTTGTGGTTGTCTATTTATTTTGTATTACGTAGATATAGGAGAAGGAGAACGACAATTAATATTTAGTTTGAAAATAATACACAAATGGATTGAAATTATCAGGTTGCGTTGTAATTCTATAGCATCATCGCTCATCATACCGCTTTCTATCATCGACATAAACTCATACAGGGTAAATTAAGGAACAAAGTAAGTTAATAATATAGATAACGACTAAAAGTAGGTCTAAGTTAGAGGACTCAAGAACTCCAAATGTAACAGTTAATTTATTTGAACTAAATCCATATCCGTTGTAATACATAACATTTCCTGCTACTTAAATACGATTCTATTAAATTTAAGAACAGAGGCGGAAATTTATACAGAAAGATATTGTGATTGAGAGCAATATGTGGAGAAAATCCGGACAAGCGACATCTATGATACCAAGATTTCATACGTATATTTCGAAAAATAAAGATTAGTAATAAATATTAATAACACGGTACAAAACCGTGTAAAGTAAACGAGAAGGAACGTACATTTTTATAAATACAAGAGTACATAACTAATTTAAAAACCTTAACAAAATTCGATAAAATTGAAATAGGCCGGTAAGTGGATAATCCGACTGAGGAAAGTAGAGATGTAAATAAAACAACTATCAGGTTGTTACAAATGTAATGTCCGTTTTTTCCTTCAGTCTGAACTGAATCGCACCTGTGTGAAGAAGTGTATGTTTTTGGTGAAAATTATTATTGTATTTGTAGAAAAGGGTATTTATTTTGAAGTGTGTACCTGTTCCATTTCTTGGAAAGATTAATACACCTGTCCTTGTCTCGCCTATGGAATGCTGTCGGCAAGAGATATTCGGGCAATTTTCCTTTCAATTTAAAAAGGGATTAAATGCAGCTGCAGCAACGCGAGAAATTAATCAGACGTTCGGTGAAACCACGTGCAATGAACGCACATTACGGCGATGGTTTAAAAAATTCAGCGAGGGAAATTTTGATTTGGAAAATGAACCTCGCGGATATGCGCGTAGCACCGTTAATGACGACGAACTGCGTGTAGAAGTTGAAAGTAATCCGTCGACAACAGTGCGTAGCCTTGTAGAAACATTTCAAGTGTTCATTGCCACCATTAGTCGTCACCTTTCTTCGATTGGCAAAGTGAAGAAACTCGATCGATGGGTGCCGCACCAATTAACGGAAACCAATAAGCTCCGTCGATTAGAGGTGGCTACCTCTTTGGCTAATCGACAGAAAGTTGAACCGTTTCTTCATCGAGTGGTAATTTGTGACGAAAAGTGGATATTTTATGATAATCGAAGACTGTCAGGACAATGGTTAGATCGAGGTGAGGCACCAAGATAGCATGCATGAGCATCACTTCACCCGCGAAAGATTATGGTGACTGTATGGTGGACCAGTAAGTGTATTATTCACTATTCATTTTTGCAACCTGGTGGAACCATCACGCCAGCGTCCTATTGTGCCGAACTGGAAACTATGCATGGAAAATTGAGCCGCTTGCGGCCCTCACTAGTCAATAGACATGGACCCACACTTCTTCATGATAATGCAAGACCTCATGTTGCACGACAGACAATCCAAAAACTTTCGGAATTTGGTTACGAAATTCTCCCTCATCCACCTTATTCACCTGACCTTTCGCCAACTGACTTTCATCTTTTCCGAAGTTTAGACAATCACTTAAAAAATAGGGACTTCCCTGACCGGGAGTCTGTAATAGCAGTGTTTGAGCAATATGTGAGCCGTCAAAACCTAGATTTCTTTTCAAAGGGAATTTTTCAACTTCCAGGCCGTTGGCAACAAACTATTGATGTAAATGGAGACTATTTTGCAGAATAAATATTTATATTTTTTTAAATTTAGACTTTTTTTTATTCCTTACAAAATCGTACATTTCATATGTAACAACCTGATATTTGATACTTAGTACTCTCCACTCGTTGTGAGACAGTATAGACAGACGCTTGCGTCACGGCTTTTTTGCCAATTAAAGAATGTTAAAAGGAAACATTCTATTATTATTATTCTATCATTCCGTGAAACATATGTAGTAGATAGGGTGTTATTAATAATAGAATGATTCCTTTTAACATTCTTTAATTGGCAAAAAGCTGTGACACAAGCGTCTGTCCATTACACACTGAAAACTTAGTTACCGACATGCGAGATAGACGGGTGTTTTAATAATAGAGTGATTCATCAATTTTTAATTCAATTCGTATTTAAACATATTTCAAACTTTTGATTGTAAATGGGTTTATGTGCTCAAACAAGAACTATTCCTAGTAAAAATAACTATTGCTATTAGAGTCTAAACACAGATAATGAAGTCTGTGACGGCACTACTATTAGTGTCCAATTTTAGTTGAAATTTACACGTGCTCACGTTAAGAAGTATACTTACTAAAGTGTTTTAATAATAAATTGTGACTTATTATTTGTTTAATTTTTTTGATGAATTTTTAAACTTTGTAATATATTCGGAATGGGAAAAGTGAAAGATATAATAATAATAATAGCGACTTTATTTTTCTATTATTTTTATTACCTATATTCCAACCGACAAATTACAATTATGCAAAACATCGAGCGGTCATAATCTGCGTTATCTTTTTGTGAACTAGAAAAATTTTTAGTACGATTCCAACTACTAGGAAAATTGGCAGTTTTTATTGCACAGCTGATAATTAATGATAACAATTTATCTAAAACATGCTGATATTTTCGAGCAACGAAACTAGGAATTGAATAACCTCCAAATGTAAATTTAGTTGATCCATAATCATTAGAAGAACATTTTTATTCACAAGACAGATAGTGCTAAATAAAATTTATTTAATTGAACCAGCAGGAATCAAGTAGCAGTTATTATTAAAAACTATGAAGAAGTGTCTTGTAAACCCATTAATGTGGAGGGGTACAAAGTCATCGCTAGGCAAGAAATGGCCTTCCAAATATTCTCGTTGACCTCTGTTAGATATTCAAAAATTTATATAAATCAAAATGTTTCGTTTTGTACATTTTTCCGTCCTCTGTATGTAATTATAATATCCTGTGATGTCCTATAAGTGAACTAGTGTTTCTAAATACACAAATTGCTCATAGTTAGAAAGAGTGTTAAGTTAACAACCATTTTTTCCGATAATATTGCTTACTTGGTAAGTTACATCTATTGATATATGAAGGATAAGCATTCAGAATATCCCATTTAATCTAAATGCAGAATAAAACAATTTAGATCATTATTTGTTAGATTTTATGTGATAATTCGTGATAGTTTTCAGGGATTTTAGCATACGAATTCTCGCATCGTTAAACCTAATAATGACAGAACATATAACTGCTTAATTCGTTTTAATAGTGCGTGGGTCCATAGTCAGATGGTTTCTCGCACAACTAAACCTACTACTAATATAATAACAGTAAAAGCTGTAAACTTTTGTTGTGTGATTATAGTGAGGTTAACAATTTCAATTTCCAGACGCCTTTTCTTAGGCATTAAAAGGGATGAAATACTTGTTTTAAATGTTATAGTAATTATTATTTTCTCGCGCCTATTTTGCACCGATTTCAAAGCTATTATTTTAATGAAAATTTATATAATTGTTATTAGTCATTTTAGCAATTTCTATATTACAAAACTGAAAGACAGATGTTCAAGTTTTGCGTCAACCATACTTTATTTTTTCAGTGCCACTACACTGTGGTCGTTATTCTACTGAAAGCTTTCCTTTCCAGTCCAACGACGACAGCAGCAGCAGTTAAACCTGAGGGTGTCTCATATAAGTGAAGACGAAATGTCGGCAGCCGAATAACCGAGGATGCAGTTCCAAGCCGGAAGTCGAGATGAAATAACCGTCTAATTTCGATTAGTTTCAATTACTTTTTAGTCTTATCGTCGATATAGAACACATGTAAAATTGGACTTCACATCAAGTGTTTACACTCTGGATAGTATACCAAATTTAAATTCGTCCTGAGCTCTATAATTGTCGAAAGAACTACAAAATATAATAAAATTTTAATTAATAAATAAACATATTACAATATGGACGTAATTTATTTCAATTGGTTCGGCCTTTACTTAAAATTGATATCGATGACCAATATTTCAAAATATAGGAAAATTTTAACAATCTATGTGTGTCACTCATTAATATGCATTTTCATCAAGTAAATGTTGAATCAATTCAAAACCCTTAAAGTATTAAAGTAAATTTCGGTGGATTAGTGTTCCTCAAGACGCTTTTACGAAGGTAATTGTTTTGTTTATACGCACGTGCTTGTAAAACTTTCCTCGCAGAACGTCTTTTAAATGCGGGACGGATGTGATATAGTACTACTTAAAAATCCGGAGGCAACAAAGTTAATTCTCTTCAGTGCCGTTTTTCTGACAGTATTTTTAAATTATTAATATAACATAAACTCAACTTAAATAAACTCAAATATATTAAACCTACTTATAGTCTTACAAGTGGATAAATGTTGTTGAATGTCATGTATTTGTTAAATTATATTAATATTAAATCGGTAATAATTAATAAATGCTTAATATTTTAGTAACAATATTGTAAGAACATTGTACCAAATAAATTTTAGTACTTTCCCCAATCATTTGCGTTCTTATTTTTATTATTTTATAGAAAAAATACTATTCTGAAGTGCTACTTTGCTTCGAGTTTGCTTACTTGTACAATAGTAAAAACGTCGTGTACGAGGGTAGTTTGACAAGTAGTGAGACTGGAAAAGACAAACGAATTTTTTAAATACAAAATTATTTGTATTTTTTAATATATTCTCCTAAAAGAGGAATACATTTATTCCAACGGTGCTCCAATGCCCTTATGCCATCTCTAAAATGCGATTCTGGAAGGCTTGCAAAATATTCACTTACAAAGATGATAAGCTCGTGGTGGAAGTCGGAAAGGACTAGATTCGGCGAATAAGGCGCATGCGGTACTAATTGGAAATGCAACTCGTGGATTTTGGATATCACAACTGTGCTGGTATGCGAGGAAGCGTTGTCTTGGTGAAACAGAAACTTTCTCTTTGCCATTCCTGGCCCTTTATCAAGAATCTCAACATTTAATTTCTGCAGAAGTTCTGCATAATATTGTCCGTTTATTGTGGCACCCTTCTGAGGGTAATCAATCAGCAAAATGTCCTCTGAATCCCAAAAAATTGATGCCATGATCTTGTTTGCCGATAAAGTGGTTTTCGCTTTCTTTGGAGGTGCAGAACCACGTTCTAGCCATTGTTTCGACTGTTGTTTAGTTTCGGGTGTACTGTAGTGTATCCAAATTTCATAGCAAATAACAAATCGCTAACAAAAATCAACCGGATTCCGCTTATAAGGCTCCAAACGCTCATTGGAAATGTGCAAACGAGTGAACTTTTGATCAGTCGTAAGCAATCGCGGTACCCATCTTGCCGAAAGCTTGGAAAGGCCCAGTTCTTTCGTTAAAATGTGGTGTACGCGTTCTGTTGAAATGTTTACCATGTCTGCAATCTCTCTCACTTTGAGTCGTCGATCTTGTGTAATAATATTATGGATTTTTATAATCATTTTCTTAGAAGTCACGATTTTGGGTGCTCCAGCGCGTGCTTCATCAACACAGCTTGTTCTACCACGTTTAAATTCATTTACCCATCTACTTATTGTAGCGGATGATGGAGCAGATTTACCTAATGTTTCCCGTAACTCATCTTTTATTTCGGTAGCTTTCATACCCTTAATTACGTATTTAAATATTTAGTCACCGCACGATACTCTGCTTTTTTCATTTTAACATAACGATGTGTTGCTTCATTTTCAATCAGTTGTCAAAAATAAACTAATCAACCGATTTATCTAAATATCGGAATGTAAACATATAAATAGGCAACCTAAATTACAGTGCATTTGTTTTACCAATTAAAGCGCCACCTATGTGTCATTCTCACTACTTGTCACTCTATCCTCATATATTAGCATGATATTGCTTGCAAAATAGCTTTTGTGTACTAATCAAAATCACAAAGAGAAACTTCCTTTGAAGAGTAAATGCTTCACAGAGAAAGTATCAGAAAAACTCCTCATGTTACAGCTTTTACATTATGATTCTTGTAAAAGGACACCATCAATATTCTCATTTGGTCTGTCCGTTTGCCAGACCTATTATCCATAGAAAATGTCTGTAATATGATAGGCCGGACAGTTAGCATGCTTTCTAACCATTCAATAAACATACAACAGCTACATGATGTACTACAATTTGCTTGGGATGAATTTCCACAGGACATCATAGGTCGGTCTATGCGAATAGCAGAATTATTAGCTTACTTGAAGCGGTAACTGCATTTGTACAAAATTTAATTTAAGAATATATTGGATAATTCGCTTTTTTTGTTACATAATGTATATTTGAGAATAACGTAGTATTGGTGTTTAGCTATACATAGATTTCTCATTTTACATTATGAAAAATATGTGTAATAACTGTTAGATGCTCTTTGAGATTTTATTTTGCTTAGCGTTTATTGAGTAGTATATAGGCGACATAATATTCCAAATTTAGACTATTTTAGCGAATTCTTTTATAAACCTGTGCGGGTTAAGCTTCAGTTCTTTCGAATAAGCTAAATCTGGCATACAGTGTTATACAAAAACATCTATATAAATAAAACGACTAATTTTAACTTACAAACTAGGATTTTCGTTAATTCAGCATGGTTAAATGAATATATTGGTTAAGAGAAATTAGTAGTATTTAATGCGTGTTTTAAAGATATAGGTCAAAAATAGGAAATTATTACAAGAGTAGCCGTTTATATCTCGGAAATAGCAGACAAACCAAAATTATCGAAAGAGTTTTATTGCTTTTCAAAATATTCTCCTTGAAAATCAATGCACTTTTGCATTCGTTTAAACCAATCCGAAAAGTATTGCTGCCACTGTGAAGGCTGTATCTTCAAAATATGAATTTCGAATGCCTCAACTGCCTCTTCTGGCGAAGAAAAGCGTTGACCAAGAAATGTATCCTTCACTTGTGGGAACAAAAAGAAATCACGGGGTGCTAGATCAGGGCTGTACGGCGAATGGCTCATCAATTCAATGTTTTGCCCGGTCAAATATCCAACTGTTTGAAGCGACATGTGAGAGCTCGCATTGTTATGATGAAGAATATTCTGCCGTTTTCGGATTGTTTTCCTTATTTCTTCAAAAACTTTTGGCAAACAAATAATTGTGTACTATTCGGAATTGACCATTCTACAACTTTCTAAAGACACGGTTGCAAAGTGACCGCTTTTTCCGAAAAAACAGGTGACCATTTGTTTTGTTGTGCTTCGAGTGCGAAAAACTTTTGTTGGTTTTGGCTCATCTTGGAATACTCACACAGTCGACTGCTGTTTACTATCGGGCTCATACTTATAAATCCAAGATTAATCGCCTGTAACGACTTTATAAATGTTCTTTGAGGCACCGCCATTGTATTTTTGGGCATTTCTTGGCACCAATCGACGCGAGTCCTTTTTTGGGCGGTTGTCAAATTATGTGGCTAAATGTTCATGCAGGATCCTATGCACGCTGGTGTTACTAATACCTAGTGATGCCTCGATCTCACTATATGTCACATAACGGTCTTGCGTTATCAATTCAGACACTGTATTCATATTTTCCGACACAACAACATTTGTGGGACGACCTTCACGAAAATCATTGTCCAAAGAAGGTCATCCAAGTTTGAGTTCACTATACAAACGATATAGTGTAGTTTTCGATGGTGCTTCATCACCATACAAAGAATTCAGCTCGTCGATGCATTCTTGCTGAGAAAATCCACGCCGAAAGTTACGAAAAATAATTGCACGAAAATGTTCGCGAGTTAATTTCATTTTTTTGCTGACATCAAATTTTCAAGTTACTGTCAACAATAGAAATAGCGACCGGATAATAAAACTGTCAAGGTAAATACATTGTCAAAAATGACAAACTTCACTATGCAATCATCAGATCGGAGGTAATACTAACAGTGTTACTATTTCCCGAAATATAAACGACTATACTCGTATGTATGAATATATTGTATATGACAATATATTTTCTCGGATCTTAAGTCGCGTGTGAGTTGTGTCCTGGGAAGAACCCTTGTCTCAACGTTTCAACGAGATCTCACTCGTCATCTTCTAGAGATGGTCTGTCGCTGTCGTAGGTTCGCGAAAACATCAAATGGAACACATTTATTGCTTCCTATCAGCTTAATATATACATGATGTATTCCTATTTCTTATACAAACTTATAAAAATTTCTTTTTCTAATATACGTAAGTATATGACCTTACTAAATAATTATATAAATATATTTTTATTTCTTTTTAATATTATTTTATATTTATGCAATTATATCAGTTCATAACAATATATATAAGAACATTGTTTTCATCGTTGATGAGTGAAACGCTATTGGAAACATACCAGATGTTGCAGATGTTTAGCTAAGTTCAATGAGTTTGATAATATTTCGCGTAACAGTTAATTTTTCACAATTTTCTATATAGTTTTAAAATAAAAAAAAATTCTGACATTTCACAAATGTCCATTAAACATATGAATGGAACTATTTTTACTACTTTGCTGGGTGAATAACAAGAATTTACGCTATTAATACCAGCGACTCAGATGTTCATTGATCATTTGATTTGTTTAAACAGTTATTGACGATTCCCTCTTATGCATAAATATTTTAGGAGATTTAAACCATGGTTCCCATTATTACGTATAATCTATTGCTAATTATTTACCATGATATAGACAGCTATGGCGTGCCGCCCGACTTGACAGCTCTACATATGAGTGTAATATATTTTAACGTGTTAGGACAAGTTCTAATGTTATCTTGTTGGAAGAGTATAAAATGTTGCATTTTTAGTGTAGGAAAATTACAGAAATATTTAATTTTACAGAAATATTTATTTATTTATTTTTAATAAGAAAACGAGGATTAATAATTTACACGGCCCTCATGAATATCTTTGTAGTGTTTAGTCTTTAATGAAATATATTTCACGAATCGTTACTTAATCTTTTCGAAAAATAAAGACTTTAGAGCTAGTCTTTAGATTGCCTCTAATGCCTATATGTAACTCCTAAATGACACTATTGCCGAAACATATTAAAGGCGATTCCTAACATTCTAATTTCGATCGAAAACCACTCTAAGTTCTTTAAGCATATCACCTATATATGAAACGTTATATCAATGTGGTATCTAAAGGAAATAGCTGCGTTTTTGCGATTGTAAGTGATCCGACATTTATTGACGTTTAATTTCAAGCTATTCTCTCGGCACAATTGAAATTGAAATAGCCATGGCGAAACAGTTTCTTGGGAAATCTAAAGTTAGTTTGTATAAAAGTGTTGAAATATTGTTAAAAGTGCTCTGAAATCAGAGGCACATAGAAAAGTAGTAAATAATTGTTTTTCTGTAAGTATTTGTATTATATTGCAGGTTTTCAATGAATTATTTTATATTTTAGGTCTTCTGAAGATATAAAATTATTCTTGGGGGTAAACATACATTTATATATTATTTCTTGAAAGTATTATTCTTATTCGTCAGATATGTAATCCGATAACAAAAGTTAAGTGAACTTAACAGTTGTAAATAGAAACAAATAGAAGTAAAAATTAATGTATACTACCGACAAAAGTTTCAGAGCAGAGTACTTTTTAAATGATTCTTCAAAATTTAGTGTAACTATGAAAAGTATTATTTTCTCATCTTAAGTAAAATAAGTAACAATACAAAGGATGTTTCAAATTTAGCGGTTTCTTTAAAGAATAAATAAAACACGTAATTTGCATTCACTTTCAAAAACATTTTATTGGTAATTGAAGTATCAGTTATGACATTTATATGCGAAAACTAATATCAGCCAAATGGCCTCCTCTTGCAACTCTAGAGACGTCCACTGTTTTTTTAAAATTTTGAATGACATTTTGGCATAATTGAGGCTCTATCTCACCAATGACACGTATAATTTCATCTTTCAAAGCAGGAATTGATTGTGAATTGCTTTTATACGCCTGACTTTTCACATAACACCAAAGAAAATAGTCTAACGGTGTCAAATCACATGATCTTGGTGGCCACCTAACATCACGGTTTCTTGAGATTACACGTCCAGGAAATTTTTCTCTCAATTAGTCACTTGATTTGTGTGCAAAGTGAGGTGCGGCGCCATCCTGTTAAAACAACATATCCTCTAGATCAATATTCATTAATTCAGGCCACAAAAATTAGGTTATCATCCGACGATATCGATCACCATTGACAGTTACAGCTTCACTAGCAGCATTTTCAAAGAAGTAAGGTCCAATTACACCATCTGACCATAATGCACACCGAACAGTAACTCGTTTAGGATGTATAGGTTTCTCATGAATAATTCGTGGATTTTCCTCACCCCAGATATTGGCAATTTTGTTTATTAACATAGCCACCAAGCTTAAAATGTGCCTCATTAGAAAACATTATTTTTTGAGAAAAATCAGCAGGTTATTCATTGATGAAATTGACAAATGAACGACGTTTTAAATGATCTAACGGCTTCAGTTCTTGAGTTATCTGAACTTTATATGCCTTCAGAGCTAAATCTTTGTGTAAAATACGCCATGTTGTTGATCCACTAGCTCCAAGTTGTTGTGAAAGTCGTCTAATGGATATTTCAGGATCTTCAGCAACACTTTCAGGAACCAAACCAATATTTTCTTGAGAACGACCACTACAACTGCATTTTTCATTTTTTTGGTCTTCCATGGAACCGGTCCCTTGAAATTTTTTAATAATTCGACCAATAGTGCTTTCAGATGAATGATTATGTAAACCATAAAATTCACGAAATTTTCTTAAAAACTCTTTTCACAGAACGCTGATTTTAATAAAATAATTCAACAATTTGAACGCGTTGTTGTACCGTGTACGAAGCCATTTTTATAAATGTCGTACATCACACTTAAAGGCCCACATACCCAGACGAATTCAGTGCGCCATCTATATTTTATTTATTCTGAAAAAAAAACCCGAAATTTGAAACGGCCTTTATATTAACATTTATCGTAATTTTATTTAAGAAAATGACGGTTTCACAGATCCTGGAAGTTAGGGGTATTAATTTATGAAGAATACCGATTTTGATTTCATTCCATTTTGTTTTTAAAATATCTCAAATAGTGTTTGCAAAGAATGACTGGTCTTATCTCACTTTCCGGTCAAACTCCTTCCGGAATAAAATTAATATCAGGGTATTGAGGAGTCCAGACCGTTATTTTTAAAATAATTACGTTTTTCTAATTCCTGTAGGTAATTTTCACAAACTTGATTAGTTTTGAATCAATGTCTGGCACAAAAACACAGGAACATTCAAATAAACTCCTCCAGATGGTAAAATTTGTTCTTTTTGGCCATCAAAACATCCCCAAATAGTTACTGAAATACCTCCGTGTTTTGCTCTAAGCACTAAAGGTTCACCGGAATTTCTTTCTCCAGCAAATCTCCGTCCAAAAATTGCTTACTTCGAACCGAACATTTCGAACTTTAAGATGGATATTCCTCCATTAGTTTACAGCCCATTATCGATGCGTGAGTGCCCAATTTAACTCTTTTATTTTATTATTTAGCTTGAGTAAGGATTTTCGAGCAAAATGCGACATCGAAAACCAAATTTCTTTAAACAGTATTTTACTGTTCATATACTGAGTTGTGCTTCTTTATCTTGGTTGTGTAAAAATCTAATTCTCTCAGCAGTTAATTTTCTATTTGACAAGGAAATGTTTTTTACAAGTGTAACCCCCAGTTTGTGAGAAATTGTAAAATTTTTTAAACGCAACGTGATATATATTCATTTTCTTTCCAGTTTGAGCTTAGGTATATGCCTCTTCGGTATAAACAAAAATTCTCTCGGGTTCTACAACTCTAAGTTCTTTTATCCATTTTTTTAATAAAGAGGTGCTTTTTCAAAACGACGCTAAAAAGTTTTCCAGATTTCCCTGAAAACTGTATTAGAACATAAACAAGAATTCACTACCAAAAAAAAAAACTGACCTATTAAATTATCTTTATAAGGTATAGCCATGGTATAGCAGTAACGTACATTTATGTATTCATATGTTTAGTTTTAGACAAATTATACTGCTTGCCCCAAACTATCTACCGGTTTTATATATATATATATATATATATATATATATATATAACCGGTCTTCCAATTTTCATGAAAAAATCATCTTCAGCAATGAGGCCCATTTCTGGATGAGTGGGTACGTCAACAAACAAAATTGTTGAATTTGCGACGATATGAATCCAGGCCAGGCCATCACCGTCGACGGCGAGCGCTACATGTCTATGATAACCAACTTCCTTTAGCCTAAATTGGAGGATATGAACATCAACGACATGTGGTTTCAACAGGACGGTGCTACGTGCCACACAGCTCATGCCACATTGGACATTCCGTAGGAGCGATTTGAAGGCATCGTCATCTCACGTGGAGATGATGTGAACTGGGCACCGAGATCGTGCGATTTGACTTTTTCTTGTGGGGTTATATGCGAATAAGCCACAAAATAACAGCGGCCCTCAAAGCCAACATAACCCATGCCATCGGTCAAATTCAGCCTGATTTATACGCCAGTCATGGAAAATTGGACATTTCGGATACGCGCCACCCAGCGCACATTTGCACGATGTTTTGTTCCATACATAATGGACATTTGCACGACGTTATATTCCGTATATAATGGCGTCGATGGGCCTTTCAAACGAATAAAAAATTTCGATGATATCTCACACACCCTTGTTTTATTTAAATTTACAAATAGGAAGCGCTTAATGAGAGACCCGTTATATACGTTTGTACCTCGCTGTTATAATGCACTTAATAAATTAAATCTGTATGGTTACCTATTATTTAAATATATTCTATCGTCTGCAACAGATGTAATAAAGCACTACTAATTTACTTTTGATGACTTGTCTAGACTCCGAGTGTAATTGCTTGCAATGAGCGTTTAATTAAATTTCAAAATTAGAAAAGTTTGTTCGAGCGAATTATTTATGAACATTCCTAAAATTATAAAAAGTTTGATTAGTATTCGTAATTAGTAAGTATTTATTGCAATTAATGTTCATATTCTCTTTAAAATTAAACCTATTTTCGCTATGCAAAGTTTAAATCATGTTTGAACTCGACCATTTGCTAACTATAATTTTATAAAAATATTCAGTACATAGCTTCTTTGATAATAAATTTATGATTACAAATTTTTTCAAGTTATTTATTTTCTTGTTGAATATTGCAAATTTATTTATTCCTTACCATATATTACTATTTAAACTGCGTTCATGTTCATAAATTCTTTTTTATGAAGAACAATATACTAAAAAAAAGAAAGAATAAATAAAGTTATGTACAAATAATCCAAGGCTGAATATCCGCATGGGTATTTCGCAGTAAGGATTTACCGTTTAGAAGGACTGAAAATACTTTATCTGTCAATTATCTCCTCAACTTATGCCAAATAGTCTTTTCCGTGTGAGATTAATTAGTATTTATTGAAAGAGCAGTGGAAAGATATTGGAAAGAAATTTCCTCTGTATCACTTTAGAAATGTCAAGAGCGATACCTGCCTTGAAGATGTCTCCTGAAAAATTTGACGAAACGTCAAGTGAAGTAGTAATATCACAGATGCGGTTCCACACACGAAATCGATTAGAGACAGAAAACTCCCACAGAAGTCTACAAACAAGATTGGAGAGGAAATTCTTGTCCTAGAAGAAATTTAGATTAACTGGTATACTATAGCTGATCAATAATAGAAGATATAATAGTAACCTTCTCAGCTATAATTGGAGGTGTTGAGGACCATGGAAATGTTTAGATTGTCGAGTAGGATTAGATTTGGAAAGTAATTTTCTATCTGATGGATACACTGGTTCCATTTCAAATTTCTCCTTTCGCCTCTTTTTGAAATTTCAACACCCACGATTGAGATTCACTGATATAGCTGGCGAATAACTGAGGATTTAGTAGTAATTCTCTCAGCTATAATGGTAGTGTAGAAGAATGGAAATGTTTAGATTGCCGAGTGGGTTTAGATTTGGAAGGCGATTCTCATTTCAAAATTAATTTTAGAATTGCTTCCCTGACCTTTGTCTGACATTTCTTAATATTAATGATTGAGATTTACCGACATAACTGATAAACAATTGTAGAGTGGGTTTGGATTTGGAAAGTATTATTTCGGATAATGCTTTCTTCTTGATGGTTTCTAAAGCGATATATCCTGCAGATGCTGCTGCTCTTTATATCAGGTTGTTACAAATGTAATGTCCGTTTTTCCTTCAGTCTGAACTGAATCGCACCTGTGTGAAGACGTGTATGTTTTTGGTGAAAATTATTATTGTATTTGTAGAAAAGGGTATTTATTTTGAAGTGTGTACCTGTTCCATTTCTTGGAAAGATTAGTACACCTATCCTTGTCTCGCCTATGGAAATGTTGTCGACAAGAGATATTCGGGCAATTTACCTCTTTCAATTTAAAAAGGGATTAAATGCAGCTGCAGCAACGCGAGAAATTAATCAGACGTTCGGTGAAACCACGTGTAATGAACGCACATTACGGCGATGGTTTAAAAAATTCAGCGAGGGAAATTTTGATTTGGGAAATGAGCCTCGCGGATATGCGCGTAGCACCGTTAATGACGACGAGCTGCGTGTAGAAGTTGAAAGTAGTCCGTCGACAACAGTGCGTAGCCTTGCAGAAACATTTCAAGTGTCCATTGCCACCATTAATCGTCACCTTTCTTCGACTGGCAAAGTGAAGAAACTCGATCGATGGGTGCCGCACCAATTAACGGAAGCCAATAAGCTCCGTCGATTAGAGGTGGCTACCTCTTTGGCTAATCGACAGAAAGTTGAACCGTTTCTTCATCGAGTGATAACGTGTGACGAAAAGTGGATACTTTATGATAATCGGAGACGGTCAGGACAATGGTTAGATCCAACTGAAGCACCAAGACAGCATGCACGAGCATCACTTCACCCGCGAAAGATTATGGTGACTGTATGGTGGACCAGTAAGGGTATTATTCACTATTCATTTTTGCAACCTGGTGAAACCATCACTGCAGCGTCCTATTGTGCCGAACTGGAAACTATGCATGGAAAATTGAGCCGCTTGCAGCCCTCACTAGTCAATAGACATGGACTCATACTTCTTCATGATAATGCAAGACCTCATATTGCACAACAGACAATCCAAAAACTTTCGGAATTTGGTTACGAAATTCTCCCTCACCCATCTTATTCATCTGACCTTTCGCCAACTGATTTTCATTTTTTCCGAAGTTTAGACAATCACTTAAAAAATAGGGACTTCCTTGACCGGGAGTCTGTAATAGCAGTGTTTGAGCAATATGTGAGCCGTCAAAACCTAGATTTCTTTTCAAAGGGAATTTTTCAGCTTCCAGGCCGTTGACAACAAATTATTGATGTAAATGGAGACTATTTTGCAGAATAAGTATTTATATTTTTTTAAATTTAGACTTTTTTTTATTCCTTACAAAATCGGACATTTCATATGTAACAACCTGATAGTAAATCTCACTCGTAATATTTTGACTTGCATAGAGAAACTCGTAACGTTAAAAGAGGCTGCGTCAACATTAGAAACTTTTGAAAGAAAGATTATGACTCTACTAAAATTTATATGACAGTCTTTAGTTTGTATGTAAAAACCGTTCTTAATTGCGGGGTTTAATTTGGTAGGTATTTAGAAATTTAATATAGTAGTCAGTCCATGAACTATCTTTAAGCTAGAACCATCTTGAACGAGATAAATTTTGTAGTAATTCGGTATCAAAGCATGTCTGTCTATGTATAGTGTGTCCTATTATCATTATATTGCTCAGCTTCTAACATATTCCGTAAATTTTTAAAAACATCAACCCAAAGGTACTCCAATTTCATAAGATCGGATTGCATTTTAAAAATGCATAAGAAATTCCACTTAACAGATATGCATTTAAGATGTATTATAATGCAAATAGAAATTAAATATCTGTAAATCAAAATAGGATAGAATACCAGGTGCAATGGAAAGTCATTACAGGTTTCTTCGTAAGAAAACTACATAATTTTCAAGAAACTGAAAAATGTATTTAATCAAAGTATTGGCCATTAGATTCTACATATCTTGCCCATCTTTCAGGCAATTTATGGATCTCATCCCCAAAAAAAACTGTTTGTCCTTTGAGCAGAATCCATCGAGCCATTTTTTATCTTCTTCGAAATTGGCGAAGTGCTGTTCTGCAAGCGCGTGTCCCACTGATGCGGAAAGGTGATAAGTGGACAGGTCAAGGTCTGGACACTAGGTGCGATATTGTGTCTCATCAAGTGCTTTCAATGGTCCTTTGACCGGTTTTGCTGTATGAGACGACGGGTTTTCGTGCTGTAAAATCACTTTACCGTATCTTTAGGCCCATTTTTGACGTTTTTCAATTAAGGCATGGTTCAAATTGTTAATCTGTTATCGGTAACGATCAGTATTAACTATTTCACCAGGTTTCAACCGTTCGTAATACACTACGCCAGTCTGGTTCCACCAAACAGAGAGCATTGTCTTGTGACCAAAACGATTTGGCCTTGGAGTCGTTGGGCCAACGTCCCCAGGTGATAACTATGAATGTTTGCGCTTAGAGTTTTCGAAATAAATCCGTTTGTCATCACTCGTCGCTATTCATGGCTGAAATAACTTCCGATCCTATCTTTGAAGCAGCATTTCGTAGACGATTTTTCGATTTTCCATTTGCCTATCATTCAATTGATATGATACCCATTTTCCCTTCTTTCGGATTTCTCCCATTGCTTGTAATTGGTCGCTAATCGTTTCTCTTTCCATAGTTAACTCTTCTGGCAGTTGTTTTTGTGTTTGGGTTAGCTCATAATCCAATAGCTCCTGCAGTTTCGCATCTTTAAACTTTTTCAGTATACCAGAATGTTCTTTGTCTTGCACATCGAAATCACTACTTTTGAATTGTCGGAAGCACACTTCACATGTTTTTATGATGGGAGCATACTCTACCAGTAAATGATGACTTTCAGGGGCTTTCTTCTTTTGATTAAATAGGAAAAGTAATGCGTGCCGCAAACGCACTTTTTCAGACACGAAACGCGACATTTTCATAGAGATATAAATCAATGACAGTCTTACTGTCGCAAAATATAACATGTATGGTTTTGAAGCTTGATGTAAGTAGAAAAAAGTGATATATGTGTCAAATCATAGCATTCCATACTTAAATCTAGAGACATCTGTTAGAAAAACCTGCAATGACTTTCCAGTACCAAAGAGATGATTAAAACTATAAGAACTCATTACTCACAGAACTGAATTCAGTCCAAGCATTGCTGTAATTGCAATGACGTTAACAAATAATAACATTATACCGTCTAAACCTCTGCAAAGTTATTCACATTTGAAACTTGTTAAACTAAAAATGGTCGTTGTAGATAACAGCATACAAGAATATCGAGTTACTAAATTATTATTATATAATTATAGTTTTTTAGCATTATCTTATAAACTTCAATACATTACATTATGATGATCACATAAAGCGTAATGGAATTACTAATGAACAGTTAATAAGGGACAAAAGGTAAATGTTTAAAATTATAATTGTACAATTGCAATTCTATAATTCCTATTATCACTTTATGCAACTCTTCACAACGTCGAATATGAATGACTTGAAGGGAACAGTGTAACACGTAGCGAGAATTGAAGGATAAAGTACATGCGTAATATGACCATTTACCTGGTATACACGTACAATCTGTGGAAGAAGTAATGTTTCATTAAAAAATATCAATGCCACTAAAAAAACTATTTTAGGTTTAGTTTTCATAAAAGCGTTCTTTGACATCCAGATTTCTGTTTTACTTGGGATGCACAAATACATAAGTTCGTATGCATACATTGAAATGCATGAATGCATGAGGTATTGATCAAAACTAAAGCACAAGTTGGATAGGTGGCAGAGTATATTGTATACCGATGGAAATATGAAAATTTACTAAATAAAAAATGCAAATTTTATTGAGTATGAACCAAATACATTATTGCATTTCATAAATTAAACTTAAAACGTATTTAATAGATTTACGCAAAGATAAATGAAGTAAGTCAATTTTAAAATGTAGTTCAAATCGGAAAGAATGATTCCGTATAATCAAGAGAAGAAGATGCTTCTTACTTTCCAGAAATACGTGCGTAAAACGGTTGAGCCATCAAGACGTAAGATCCTCATTATTTAGATATCTACATTATATTATCGAAAATCGAAATGATTCACGATATTATATTGCATATATCTAGCGAATATACGTTCAATTTTCATTGCTGTATTTTGTAAGGCAATATAATTAACGACATTGAATGTCGTGTTTTCATAACAACGTCAGATGCGGAGCTAATTACCTACTTGTGTATTGTGTAGGAAGTAATATACGGTGTATACAATTGAAACTAAGTAAAATAAATGCCGCGTTTAAAAGAACGTGTTAGCAAAAATTATACATCAACAACCATCAAGTGAATAGACAAATTCTTTTTATTCAATTAGTGATGAACAAATAGGGATACAACGAGAAAGAAGATGACTAAAACAGGAAATCTAAAGGCGAAAATTGCCATAAGTAAAACTAAAGTTCGAAAACCAACAACTAAAATTTGCAAAATCGAAAGATAAAAGTTGCCGTAGATAAGTCACAAAAAGCGCAAAATTGAAAGGTAATAGTTGTCTTAGATAAATTACAAAAGCATTGAGAAACGACATAATAGTATTTACAGTTAAGATGTACATATGTACATATATTGTATATAATTAAACTTATAAATGCATCTGTAAATGTATATATAGTATATATGGTACACAGTTTGTCGCAGAGAAAACGAAACTTTTTTAAAATAGTAATTCTTAGTAGCGCCATATATTAAAAAGAATATGTGTTGCCAAGGTAGACTTTTTGCCAATGTTATGTCAAAATATCATATCATTTGCATCATTAGAAGCAGAGAAATTACGCATAAAGGAACAGTGTGTATTTGGCTATTTGGCAGAAGTTTTTTTTTATACAGTGCTATTAACTCGGGCATATTACCAGACATGTGTTCACTTTTACAACTCATCTTTGTAAGACGTAATTTATGGTTTACGAAAATTTTATAAAAAGTGTATGGAAATTTTTAAAACATTTAATGTTAGAATTTATAACAAATTGTTTTGTAGTTGTAAATAATAACGCTTTTGAGAGCTTTAGATATTTTTAGAGTTTTCTAACGTTGTCGAATTGAAGTAAATACGTTTATAATAGCAAGATGTTCACATTTGATAATATTCAGCATTTATGGTGCGCATGAACACATTACTATCTGTCTGTACCTGTATTTACGAATGTGGTCCTAGAAGTACCTGACCCAACAAAGAAAACACAAAAGCTTTGGAAAGAAATATATAATGTTTATTTTTCAACTTAATCTCCTTTCAGCTCTATACACTTTTCCCAGCGATGTTCAATAAGTTCGATATCCGTTTTATAATAACTGTCTTGCTCCTCAAAATAGCCACTAACTGCTGACAACATTTCTTCATCGTTGGAAAATCTTCGACCACTGAGCCATTTTTTCAAGTTCGGGAACAGAAAAAATCAGAGGGGGCTAAATCTGGCGAATAGGGTGCATGAGGTAGGAATTCAAACTTCAATTCATTAATTTTGGCCATCGTAATAACGGATTTGTGAGCAGATGCATTGTCTTGATGAATCAATACTTTCTTCTTAGCTAAATGGGGCCGTTTTTGCTTGATTTATACGCTCGAACGTTACAATACTCGCCGTTGATAGTTTTTCATTTATCAAGACAGCAAATTAAAATTATTCCACGCTCATCCAAAAAACGGATGTCATGAGTTTGCCTGCAGATGAAACGGTCTTTACCTTCCTTGGAGTCGGTTTTCCCTTTTAAGTCCATTGTTTTGATTGTTCTTTTGTCTCTAGTGGGCAGTGGTGGACCCATGCTTCATCCGTGGTTAGGAAACGGCGTAAAAATTTTGCTTTGTTGCTGTGGAACTTCGCTAAATAGTCAATTCGCGACACTGTTTTTGTGTGTTTTGTGTGAGTGAACGTGGTAAACATCTTGCACACAACTTTCTCATGTACAAATTTTCAGGTAATATGTGATGTACCGCACTTTTTGAAATGCCTACTATGTCTGCTAGCTCGCACACTTTCAGCTAACGATCATCCAGTACCGCTTTGTGGATTTTCTTCACCATTTCTGGAGTCGTCTTAGCAGCTCGTACGGTCTCGCTTAAACTCTGCTACCTAATATTTCATTATTGCAAACGAAGGAGCAGACTCACCCAGAGTAGAATCCAGTTCAGCTTTTATCTCGGTTGGGCTGAGGTCTTTCAAATAAAAGTATTGTATTACGTAACAAATTCACTGAAAACGTTCATTATTGATGGTTTGGCAGCCATCAATACTAAACAACGTGACGTGTTCGAACTTAAAACATATGTTTTATAGATTGTGTACTCTCTAATACAGTGATATTTTTCAAACAACTACCGCCATCTCTAGATCAGGCCGGGTATTTATGGAACCACCCTCGTGTGGTGTATATGCATAAAACGACATGAAACACACTAGTACTGTGAATTTGGTACGTAGACTTCCGCGGTCGTGGTCCATGCTATCTGCTTCTGGGTTTCCGGGCTGGAACCGCGTCACTAGTATATCTGCCGACGTTTCGTACCCATTTGTATGGGACATCTTCAGGGCTGAACTACTGCACTGAAACTGGTGTAAGTCGATGGGGGACGTGTTTATATATGGATAATGGGTCATGGGTCAATGGAGCGTTACGGTTACGGTTGGGTCGATTAGAGATGCAGGATTGCCAAGCGTTATGTAGGGGGTAGCCATCATCGCGGTTAAGATTATTGGGGTGCTTAAAGATCTCTATAGTTTCACGGATTTTGCGACCATAGAAGTGGTTAGTGCGGGATAGGATCTTGGTTGAATTAAACTGAATATGGTGCCCGGTTTCCAGTCTATGCTCGGCAAGTGCAGAACCGGCTATGCGCAGCAACCTAGTACAACGCTCATGTTCAGAAACACGAGTGCCGACAGACCGCTTTGTTTCACCAATATATGCCCTGCCGCATGAACAAGGAATCCTGTACACACCAGCTGATTCTAAAGAAACATGGTCTTTTACGGAAAAAGGGTCAGATAATTTGGAATGGGGTTTGAAGATGGTTTTGATGTTGTTTTTGAGAAGAACCCTACTGATGCGGTCAGTAACACCTTGTATATAGGGTAGGTGGGCTTTAGAGAGGGGGGGAGATGATGTAAGCTGTGTATTAAGTTGTGAGATTTTGGGATTAAGATGTCGATCTATGGTTCGCTGAATATTATGGTTGGAGAAATTATTATTTATAAGAGCTTTGGTAACGTGACTTAATTCCTGGGATATAGAATGCTGGTCAGATATGTTCACAGCTCTTTGGACTAAGGAATTGATAACGCCCTGTTTCTGGGCAGGATGATGATGGGAGAGGGCATTGAGATACCGATCAGTGTGTGTGGGTTTGCGGTACACTGAATGTCCTAGTGAACCATCCAGATGACGAGTTACCAAGACGTCGAGGAAGGGAAGGGAACCTTCAGATTCAATCTCCATGGTGAAATTTATGGAATCGTGTTGTGAATTTAAGAAAACGAGGAAGTTGTTCAAGGAATCCCGACCATGGGGCCAAATAACGAAGGTGTCATCCACATATCTGAACCAACATTTTGGTTTTTGGTCACAAGAGTGAAGAATTTGTTGTTCGAATGCCTCCATAAAAATGTCAGCGACAACAGGAGAGAGAGGAGACCCCATAGCTGCACCCGATACTTGTTCATAATAATTACCACGGAACTGAAAATAGGTGGAGGTTAAACAAGTATTCACCAGGTTGGCCAAATCATCAGGTTGGTTGTCAGTGGAAAGGATTTGACGGATTATTTGGATAGTGTCGGGTATAGGAACTCTGGTGAATAAAGATTCGACGTCAAAACTAACTAGTAGATCATGAGGATCTACCGTTAGGCCATTTAGTCTTTGGACAAAATGTTTGGAATTTTTAACAAAAGAATCACTATTGCCGGTGTAAGGTTTGAGGATGTTCGAGAGATATTTAGATAATTTATAAGTGGGACTGTTTATGGTACTCACTATGGGACGCAGAGGAATGCTGGGTTTGTGAATTTTTGGGAGACCGTAGAGTTTTGGGGCTTTGGAGTCGCTGGGTAATAAGGTTCTGTGAGAATCGGTAGGGATAGAAGAGGTTTTGATAGATGATATGATGGTACGTTCTATTCGTGAGGTGGGATCTCGCTTAAGAAGTTTATACGAGCCGTCCTGGAGAAGAGTTTGTATTTTAAGCTCGGACCACGACCGCGGAAGTCTACGTACCAAATTAACCAGCCTCTACGGGGAGGATATCCAGAAGAAAACCAGAGAACTTGGAAAACTGCGAGTGAAATTGGTAAGTCTGATTTGTTCTTTAACATTTTTACTTAGATGTCGTGATTATAAAATTGTTCCTAAATTTTTACAGGTCAAACACCACATTATCT
This sequence comes from Dermolepida albohirtum, assembly GCA_031893035.1. NCBI lineage: Eukaryota > Metazoa > Arthropoda > Insecta > Coleoptera > Scarabaeidae > Dermolepida > Dermolepida albohirtum. The sequence goes on from JAVIWB010002387.1 coordinate 832,346, forward strand.
CTCCTTCTGCCAGATCCATATATCAACGAGCGGGTCTCGCATTGGTTCGAGAACGCATCAAACATACCAGACGTGATCTCAATTCCCTTTCTAATAAACTCCTTCACATACACCTACAACTTGCTTCTACTTTAACCCAATCTGATTGGGATCTTCTAGACCGCATAACCTTTCAACAAGCGGAAAACATCAAACACCATATTATCCAAAGGCACATCCGCAAGTTCCAGGCCTTAGTACCCAAACCTCGACAACATAATATTTCTATGTCACACACTGTCATCAATCTCTCTAAACGACCCTTATCCACTGATGAGATTTCTGTTCTTTCCAAAGGGCCCAATTTTGCACCCACTCCCAAATACATCCCTACGGAAGACATCATCACTGGCATAGAATCGGCTCTTGTCAAAATTCCTCCGGCTATCGCCGATCCCATCCGTTTCGAATCTTCAAAAATCCTCACGCAGGCCAAACCACCGAAATCTAATCTTCAAAGATCCGAGATTCTAGCCCATAAAGTCCTGAAATCTGACCCCACCATCGTTGTACTCAGAGCTGATAAAGGTAACGCCACTGTTGTCTTGGACAGTGATCAGTACGAGCTTAAAATACAAACTCTTCTCCAGGACGGCTCGTATAAACTTCTTAAGCGAGATCCCACCTCACGAATAGAACGTACCATCATATCATCTATCAAAACCTCTTCTATCCCTACCGATTCTCACAGAACCTTATTACCCAGCGACTCCAAAGCCCCAAAACTCTACGGTCTCCCAAAAATTCACAAACCCAGCATTCCTCTGCGTCCCATAGTGAGTACCATAAACAGTCCCACTTATAAATTATCTAAATATCTCTCGAACATCCTCAAACCTTACACCGGCAATAGTGATTCTTTTATTAAAAATTCCAAACATTTTGTCCAAAGACTAAATGGCCTAACGGTAGATCCTCATGATCTACTAGTTAGTTTTGACGTCGAATCTTTATTCACCAGAGTTCCTATACCCGACACTATCCAAATAATCCGTCAAATCCTTTCCACTGACAACCAACCTGATGATTTGGCCAACCTGGTGAATACTTGTTTAACCTCCACCTATTTTCAGTTCCGTGGTAATTATTATGAACAAGTATCGGGTGCAGCTATGGGGTCTCCTCTCTCTCCTGTTGTCGCTGACATTTTTATGGAGGCATTCGAACAACAAATTCTTCACTCTTGTGACCAAAAACCAAAATGTTGGTTCAGATATGTGGATGACACCTTCGTTATTTGGCCCCATGGTCGGGATTCCTTGAACAACTTCCTCGTTTTCTTAAATTCACAACACGATTCCATAAATTTCACCATGGAGATTGAATCTGAAGGTTCCCTTCCCTTCCTCGACGTCTTGGTAACTCGTCATCTGGATGGTTCACTAGGACATTCAGTGTACCGCAAACCCACACACACTGATCGGTATCTCAATGCCCTCTCCCATCATCATCCTGCCCAGAAACAGGGCGTTATCAATTCCTTAGTCCAAAGAGCTGTGAACATATCTGACCAGCATTCTATATCCCAGGAATTAAGTCACGTTACCAAAGCTCTTATAAATAATAATTTCTCCAACCATAATATTCAGCGAACCATAGATCGACATCTTAATCCCAAAATCTCACAACTTAATACACAGCTTACATCATCTCCCCCCCTCTCTAAAGCCCACCTACCCTATATACAAGGTGTTACTGACCGCATCAGTAGGGTTCTTCTCAAAAACAACATCAAAACCATCTTCAAACCCCATTCCAAATTATCTGACCCTTTTTCCGTAAAAGACCATGTTTCTTTAGAATCAGCTGGTGTGTACAGGATTCCTTGTTCATGCGGCAGGGCATATATTGGTGAAACAAAGCGGTCTGTCGGCACTCGTGTTTCTGAACATGAGCGTTGTACTAGGTTGCTGCGCATAGCCGGTTCTGCACTTGCCGAGCATAGACTGGAAACCGGGCACCATATTCAGTTTAATTCAACCAAGATCCTATCCCGCACTAACCACTTCTATGGTCGCAAAATCCGTGAAACTATAGAGATCTTTAAGCACCCCAATAATCTTAACCGCGATGATGGCTACCCCCTACATAACGCTTGGCAATCCTGCATCTCTAATCGACCCAACCGTAACCCCCGAAAGAAATCTTTAATTTATGAAAAATTCTAAATGTAGCCGCTTTGTGCATCGAATATTTAATGCAGAAACTTATGAAAAAATATATTTTCAGCTTGGGAATATGGTCTAACCATTAGACCACGGAGACAGCCAGTTCGAGTCCTTCTAATTTTCCATAAATTGCATTATACAAACAGTTATTAACTGAAAGTCCACGGTAAATTACTAATTACATATAATTATGCGCTTTTTCAATGCGAAACTAAAAAATTTTAATTTAACCGCTTTATACATCGTATATGTATGTAATAGATTTTTGAAAAAAATTTTTGTTCTCCGCGTGGGATTCGATCTCTAATTCTGTCCGGAAAACTGTTTTCATATGCAATTTATGGCACATTAGAAGAACTCGAATTAGCTGCCTCCGTGATATAATGGTGTTCTCGAATGCCACGCGAAAAATAGAAATTCCTCAAAAGATCCTCGTTACATATACTATGTATAAAGTGCTTAAAATTAGAATTTTTCAGTTTAGCATCGTAAAAGCGCATAATTATATGCGAGCTTTAATCGATATTGAATATTTCATACGGGCTTTTCTTGTATTGCCATTTAAAAATAGAAAATCAATTATATCACTGCCGAATTTAATGTGGAACCTATTTTTGAATGATTGTAGATATTACGAAATATAATCGAATTGATTCTTCCAAAAAGATTTTAAATTTATTCAAATATGATTTTTTTTGTGATTAAAGTAGATGTAATCTGATCAAACATTCTTTGATTCGGCAAATCACGAAATTTGAAACAAGGCAAAATTAAGTCGAATAGAATGGACAGGGTTGGAAGTATAATAGTAATAAAAATACCCACACGTAGCTTTTGAAAATGAAATTAAATTCGTACAATGGGTACATTCTCGTTCAGTATTTTAAAACTTAACGAACTAATTCCTGTAAGGGATTATTAAATTCATATTTGGTATGTGTATGATTTATACATCATGTTTTTTCATTTATAATCGTATTAAAGAGGGCGCGTGAGGGATATATTAGATTTATGAACAATAAATAAAAACAAGGCAATCAAAAAATGATATCGTATATATATACATATAGGTATGTATAGATATATAAGCTGTGATAGAACATTTTTTTAAAATTATTTGCTTTAACAAAGGAAGTAAAGAGAAGTAACTGTAATTCGAAGAAAACTATTGTTGATGGTAGTAAATTAAAACACGTTTTCAAAACATTAAATATTTTGGTAAAATACCAAAGATCGTGATACTGTAGAAAATTTCTAATTACGAAGGGGGTCTCATAAGTACCCGGCCTGACCTAGAAATGGCGGTAGTTATATTAGAAAGTACACAATCTATAAAGCATATGTTTCAAGTTTGAAGACGCTATATTGTGTAGTATTTATTTTCAGCCATCAATAATGAACGTTTTCAGTGAATTTTTAAAAATGGAGAAAATTGGTCATTGTTACGTTATAGAATACTTGTATTTGAAAGGCCTCAGCCCAACCAATATAAAAGCTGAACTGGATTATATTCTGGGCGAGTCTGCTTCTTCGTTTAGAACAGTGAAATATTGTGTAGCGGAGTTTAAATGAGGCCGTACGAGCTGCCAAGGTGAGCATCGCAGTGGTCGATCAAATGAGGTGACGACATCAGGGTATTGGATGATCGTCGACTGAAAGTGTGCTAGCTGGTAGACATAGTAGGCATTTCAAAAAGTGCGGTACCTCGCATATTATATAAAAATTTGGAGATGGGAAAGATAAGTGCAAGATGGGTGCCGCGTTTGCTCATACTCAAGCAAAAAACACTGTCGTGATGATGTTTCAATTGAGTGTCTAGCGAAGCTTCACAGTAAAAAAAGGAGAATTCATCCGACGATATCAATCACCATTGATAGTTACAGCTTCACCAGCAGCATTTTCAAAGAAGTGAGGTCCAATTACACCATCTGACCATAATGCACACCGAACAGTAAATCGTTTAGGATGCATAGGTTTCTCATGAATAATTCGTGGATTTTCCTCACCCCAGATATTGGCAATTTTGTTTATTAACACAGCCACCAAATTTAAAATGTGCCTCATCAGAAAACATTATTTTTTGAGAAATATCAGCTGGTTGTTCATTGATGAAATTGACAAATGAACGACGTTTTAAATGATCTAATGGCTTCAGTTCTTAAGTTATCTGAACCTTATATGCCTTCAGAGCTAAATCCTTGTGTAAAATACGCCATGTTATTAATCCACTAGCTCCAAGTTGTTGTGAACGTCGTCTAATGGACATTTCAGGATCTTCAGCAACAGTTTCAGGAACCAAACCAATATTTTCTTGAGAACGATCACTACGACTGCATTTTTCACTTTTTTGGTTTTCCATGGAACCGGTCCCTTAAAATTTTTTAATAATTCCACCAATAGTGCTTTTCGATGGACGATTATGTAAACCATAAAATACAAGTAATTTTCTAAAAACTCTTTTCACAGAACGCTGATTTTCATAAAATAATTCAACAATTTGAACGCGTTGTTGTACAGTGTAGGAAACCGTCTTTATAAATGTCATACATCGCACTTTTTAAATGCCCACATAGCCAGACAAATTCAGTGCGCCATCTATATTTTACTTATTCCTAAGAAAACAGCGCAATTTCGAACACCATTTAGTTACAGTTCTCAAGAAAATTGACAAATTTTTAAATTTTCGACGAAGGTATTATTAGTAAATATAATAATAACTATAGTCTCTGCTTTATTTATATCAGTTTGAAATTCTGTCTTGTTTTAGATTGCCGGAAAACCCTTTAAAAATCTAAACATATAATGTTTAAAAACAGTTACAAAATACTAACAAAGTAATGTAGAAATAATTATATATAATTATATATTCTTTCAATAATTTGATCCCTGTATATACAAATAGGCCATTAAATTTTTAAAACCGAACTTTTCTTGGCTTACATAGTTAGCAGATTTAGGCAGAAAGTCCGTCATCTTACTACAATAAATTATATTTCAGTAATAAATACCGGAAATTGTTTTTCAAAAAAAAATCCAGGCAACAATAACAATAAAAATTTCCTATGAAACCTATTTATAAACAGTCGTAATGTGGGCAAAACAGTTTTTAAAAACTCTCATCTATTAATCAGTTATCGCTTTTAAATCTAAACATTTGTTCGTTTGTTTATTATGGTATATACTGGAATCCGATTATTTATGAGAAAACCAGTAATCTTCATTGAAAGTTTACGGTTATTACTACTAAATAGTAGGCGAACATTTATATGTTCGTAATTTAAGAAATACGTGCTAGTCAAATATTTTTGTTTTGAATCGTGGAATTTAATGAGTTCTAGTGCTATCAGTAATGTAATTTTTGGCATAAAAATCAGAATTCCGATTTCAATCCTAATGATTAACTACACTAAAAATAGGAAAATATATCTTTATTTAAAAGAAACAATGTCAACATCATTTCTGAGTATCAGCACTTTGCATAATACTTTGAACAGACATTGTTCTTTTGATGTTTTTTGCTAATGACATCCTTCTCCTCAGTGCTCAACTTCTTCATAAGAGATGCGCCTTTTTAGGAATCTCTAAGTTCTCTGAACTTAGAGAGAGAACAATAGAACTCTCGCTATTCATCTGGCTATTGCATGTAAAGCTTTTAATTCAAACCAACTTGTTTTGTTTTCATTATTTTGACGATTTCTGTGCTATCTAAAATTCTTATAGCATTTTTGCCAAAAATTCTAATTATTTTTAATTACATTTTGCTATGAGAATATAACATGGTGTCAGCTTCTTAAATATTCGTGGAATACAAAATATTTTACATCGAAGGCATAAAGATATGAATTTACTCCAAAATGCAATGAATCTATCTAATTATAACTATATGGTTCTTGTATTTCCCAAGTCGTTAACATGCAAGCATAATTTTTTTTGACTATTCATGTATAAGATATAGAATCGGAGTGGAACAAAAGTCTGTTTTCGACATACTTTAATGCTTTTAATAAAGAATGAGCAAAAGTGACTGGAATTTAATGTAAAGTGACCTCGCCCAAAACGCTGACATTTGTCAGAAATGGTTTATTTGCTTTGATTACCATAATATGTATCTTGATTAAGTCTGTGTCAATCACCCAAACATGACTGACAGCGGTCAAATCATGGCTGTATTTAAAACGGGTTGTCGTTTAAGAATGCCATAGATTCCGTAGCCTTCATTTCAGCGTACCACTCAATAGCTGAACAAAATTTAATATAAGGAAAAGGCACATGTTTTGAACTCATGTAAGTGATACGTAAGCAATCACTTGGACCGAACGATAGTATAGGTATTTCTTGTAAAAATGAATTCTGGAACTGTCTCTGAAAGGAGTAAAAGAATTGAAAGTTTACCAACAACAAGACAACAATATGAAAACGGTAGTGAAGCTGAGCAAATATTTAGTTATATGGGGAATATGTAGTTTTTATTAGCTGGCCCAATGGTATAAAATCATCCAAGAGGATAATTATTCGTCGAAATCGAAAGATGCGTTTGCATCTTGCAGTGTGGTCTTCTGTTTAGAAGACCACACTGCTTTAGTAGCTAAGCTAACACTGTTAATTTTATGATAACAAGCATCTACCATTTCCTAAATCTAATGCCAGTATTTTAATAACAATATACGTTAGTAATTAAATAGTATTGATGAATTAACAAACAAGTGAATCGTCTTTTAAAAATATATAAATTTGTTAATCAGATTGATCTTCTTCAAAATTCATATGAATACTTTTATATTCGATCAAATTGATGAATAAGTTTCAAGCATTTTTATTGATTTCAACATTTATTAACTTTGATCAAACTAAATAAATGAACTGATCAAAAATGTACTCCTCGCCGTTATTGAATAACATCCACTTTCAAATTGAAATTACACAATCATGACGCTTTTCTCTAAAAAACTATAGACGCTTGCGGAATTAAGTATTCCGTATCACGATTATACATATTGTTAATTTAATGTACTGTAAAATGCGTTGCAAAATTACAGTGACATCTTTGCTCACTATAAACCACTTACACAATCTAAAGCATTTCTTTATTTGATATAAAGCAGCCTTCCCAACTACAACTATGACAATGGGAGCTACATATGTATGCCGATGATGCGTCAGTCCTTTTGCACACTGACTAGCAACCGTTTGAAGAGATCTTCAAACAAACTTAATAGTATCCAAAGCGGTCTCAACAAATAGTGTATGCGAGCCAATGAAATCAAATCTACCCATACCACCTCTATACTGCGCCGAGGAACATGTCCACCTGTTAAAATCAACAATAGCGAACTCCCTCAAACTAATGCAGATCATTTAGGTAATCACCTAGATAGGTGACGTATTTGGTAGACACATCTTCAAAAAACGAAAACAGTTGTCTATAGTATTTATCGAAAGTAAATGATTGCTACACAAAGTCTTACTTGCGCTGATATGATTACATGTCATTCGGCTCTGGAGAACTGCCAGCAATTCGAACATTGTGGTATTGAAAAGACTCCAAAACAAGGCAATACATATAGGTCACGGTCATTGCCCTAAGATATGTGCCCGACTGGGCTAATCAACGAAGTGTGGAATCAATATGTTCAAGTCATTTAATTTCATATCAATAGCTTACTACTCTGGGTAGATTGCTAAATATAAGGAGTTAAAAAACTTGAGTGCTCTCTTCTATTCAGATTTTAATAAGTCTAATGTAGTTATAGGTTATACTATTCCAAAAATACCTCAAAGATCCAGATATTATAATTAATGTGCGATAACAAATATATACGAGAATGGCCACATAAGTACCCGGCCTGACCTAGAGACGGCAGTAGTTGTTCGAAAAACATCACTGTATTAGAATGTACACAATCTATAAAGCATAAGTTTCAAGTTTGAAGATGCCACGCTGTTTAGTATTTGTTTGGCAGCCATCAATAATGAACATTTTCAGTTAATTTGTAAAAATGAAGAAAAATGGTCATCGTTACGTGATACAATATATTTATTTGAAAGGCCTAGCACAACCGATATAGAAAATGAACTGGATTCTACTCTGGGTTAGTCTGCTCTTTCGTTTAAAACAGTGAAATATTGGGTAGCGCAAATTGGACGAAGCCGTACGAGCTGCCAGGGCCAGTATCGCAATGGTCGACCAAATGAGGTGGCAACTCCAGAAATGGTGAAGAAAATCCACAAAGCGGTACTGGATGATCGTCGACTGAAAGTGCACGAGCTAGCAGACATAGTAGGCATTTTAAAAGGTGCGGTACATCACATATCTGAAAATTTGGAAATGTGAAAGCTGTGTGCAAGATGGGTACCGAGTTTGCTCACACTCGAGTAAAAACAGTGTCGTGAAGATGTTTCAAGTGAGTGTTTAGCGAAGTTCCACAGCAGAAAAACAGATTTTTGCACCGTTTCATAACCATGGATGGAACATGGGTCTATTACTTAACACCCGAGACAAAAGAACAATCAAAACTCAAAAAGGAGAACCAGCTCCAAAGAAGACGAAGACCATGATATATTTGACCGATTATACGAAAATGACAATTTATAAAGACAAAATGACATGTCTTACAACACTATTTTAAACAAACTTCAAGAAGATCCAACCATTTTATCATCTATTCTATGGAGTGACGGATGCATGTTCACTAGCGATGGTGTCTTCAATAGTCACAATTTCCATTTTTGGGCCAATCAAAATTCTCTAGCTATTCGAGAATTTGGATACCAAAGAAAGTTTGAGATTGTTTGGCCAGTCATCTTACACCTTCAAATTAAACCAATATTTCTTCTGAATGGAATCGAAATGGACCAACATCATGGCCTGTAAAGTCACCAAACATGAATTCCCCTGACTTCCTATGAGTTTTTAGAAAGAAAAAGTTTATGCGACACATCTAGCCAGTGAATAGGCAATAATAAATAAAATTGATGTCAAAATGCAATTAATTATTGTTATTTTTATTAGCATTTTGCCATATCATTCTTATTGACCGCTTTATACCATGTTGCCAAATCTCCATTTCTTTGAAGGAATTTTGAGTTGATAATTCTTATATATTTAGAAATGTTCTATTGTCATTAGTTAAACCATACACTTAACTAATGACAATAGAACATTTCTAAATATATAAGAATTATCAACTCAAAATGGATAATAGAGTCGCACTGCCTAACGATTATCCGTGATTTCTGACCGTAACACTCTATCAACACCTTTATTCTATCATCAACAACATCAGCGCGTTCTCCTGTCCGAGGAGCATCATTAAGGCTAAACTTACCAGAGTGCACTTAGTGAATTATGACATCAATGATCTTGTGTAGCACTGTCATCGTAAAGTGCGCACAAATTCTCACAAGTTTAACGCACGTTCCTTTCTCGGCGGAGGTAAAAGATTTAAATATAGTGGAAAAGCAGACTTTGTACTTCCATTTTCAAATTTCAAACACTCAACCAAATCGGTCGGTTCTTGTTTAAAGTAAAGTTACTTCAAGCATTTGCAGAATGACATACCACCATCTATTGCAAAAACACGTAATGACTTCCCGGCAACCCAGTATAATACTGTGATAGATATACGTTTCATATTCTGGAATTAAGTGATGCAAAAACGATATTAAATGAATTTAACAATATCGACGTTTCTAGTTTTCAAACAACACTAATGACTGATAGCAGCTTTATGAATTTTGCACGAGTGCTTTTAAAGCACTCATGCAAAATCACACAGTCAATGTTCTGAAAAACCAAAAATGTAAATAAATATAGTTAGAACTATTCAATTCCATAGATGGCGTTTAATAAGTTCAATTCAGCAAATACCCTTCATCGCAACTTAATTCCATTTCAATGCTATACATCTTAAGCTTTCGTTTATTTCTTGTTGTACTGGTTCATGTTCAAATTGAATAGGTTGTTTTTATATCCTCCATAAACGTACCATTCATCGAAATATCGATGAAAAGAATTCACTGCAATTTTTAAATGAAAACAGGATTCATTCGTTTAGACATACATTTAATTCTATTATATTTCGAACTTAGGAATTTTTACATTTGATTCGACACAGTAGGTAATTGTGTATACAAACAGAACGAAACATTTCAAATCAACCCCTATCTTTCACGTGTAAAATTCTGTGAGGATTTGTTCTTGTTTACTCTTCGTTCCTCATCGTGGAGGCTATAAATGTTACCTTCGTTATTTTTTACATTGAATTTTTTTTATATGCGAATAATAAAACATTTCTGAACAATACAATATTTATTCTTCGTATTAGGGAAATATCTGTTCCCCTTTGTTTATTTAATACGATTTTCGTGGGCATTAACGGAATCTTACTATGAAACATTTATGTCTGGATGTTATTCACATAAACTTCATAACCTGGTGTTTATAAAAATGAAATTCTTCACACAAATTTATATATATTTTCGCAAAATATTAGTAGGTGCCCCATACTTTATATATGACTTCAATTATCTTCTGTATATCAAAATAAATTTCCTTGTTAATATAAAACGATTTATTTTATACCAATATAAACAACTACTAACCAAAGCACGTCCATTTTTGCAAAAGGTTTAGATCTTTTACAGGTAATTTGGAAATAATGATGTGATGTTTGTTCACGTCTTTTATGTATTTACGTTTTGATATCTTCTACCTATTATTGCCAGAAATTCACAAGATTATCTTAATATTTTGAAATAAAATTGCTTTTATCTCAATAAATTCATTATGTTCATTTCATCAAATGAAATAAATCATAGTCATCAACACGAAAAAACTATTTAGTTTTCAATACGTTGTATTCTCTGCATCAATTTCACACAACTTACAGAAGCAGATTAAGGATGTCTACTAATTTTATCTTCGAAATGTTCACACTAGTCCGTCACATGATTCCAAGCAATTCTGGAATTATGTTCGCGACAAGAGTATGACCATAATAAACTTAATTATCCACATTCTAAACGGCTTTGTCCAGTGTTTGTAGTATGCTTCGTCGTCTATATTTTCAGGAATGTCATCGTGTTGGTGTTATTCTTGTAAATAACATTGAAAGCTTTGGTGAATCTGGTGTTTTAGATTCAATTTGTATCTTTAGAAACCCACAAGTTTTTTGATGAGAAGCAACTATCAAAATTTGTTATTCAATAGTGCAGATATATTTTTGCTCAAGCCCTGAATATCTACCTTTCCGTACGCTTAGAATATTGCGCTTATAACGCGTACTCTCAAAGTTGTTGATTCTAGGGACGTCTGTAACTACAGGCTAATAACTTTATCATCCGCTAAAGTATATGAACATTGTCTTTATAACATGATATATCCTGTGGTGCATGGATTTACAATTGTCACACATCGGTACTTTATGTCGAAAAGATTTAGATCACGTTTATTTGCATTTCTACAAGCTAATAACTTCATCATCCGCCAAAGTATTTGATCATTGTCTTTATAGAAATATACATTATGTGGTGGTTTACGTTATAGCTACCACAGAACGAGGCTATAAGTCAAAACGATCTACAATATCAAATTCAGTTGTATTATATGTACAAAGGGGTGTATACCATTTACATTTAGTACACTGGTTAAATCATAATATTATTTCTGCTAGTCCTAGATTTTTGGTTTCAGTAGACATAATTCAACTTTTATTTTCATATAAGGTTAATCGTATCCTCTAGGTTCACTGCACTGGCTTTCATTTAAATACCCTGTTAAACAAGTGTTCTGTCTGGTCTGCATATTCGTAACACGTGAACGTAGAAGAGTAATTTTTTGCGATAATGTAAGCTGGTATAGATATAAGTAAATATTGAGAAGTGTACATTTCTATCTCATCGCGGAGAAGAGAAATAATAATAGTAAAACACACTCAACTGTGGTTATAGGAGAGAAACGCCGGTAGTTATAGACGTTGATATGAAGTCGTGCCACCGGTAAGAAAAGAAAGACATCAGGGTTACTTAAGCGCGTTTGGAAGTAGTCGGATTTTTCTACTCTACTGTAAGGGTACATCTTCTATGAGACCACGCGTAAGTCCTATCCAGCATATGGTTGATAGTGTCCATGGAATGTTGAAGTGAAAATGAGTGGAAGACGCCGATCTGAGTTACTCCGCATGACTATAACACGAAAGGATTAGGCGATTATCATAAAGCGTCAATCGCACCTCCTCTTCTAAGACGACTGACATAGTGGGACAATTTCTTGTCGACCTTTGCTGCACGGTAGTTTTTGAGCATACCGTATTCTATTCATCAAACAACAAATTCCACTGGAACGTATCAAATGGATGAGTATAGATTCACGCTGAGTGTTAAAGATGCTTAAATTTTGGTTCGTTGAAGATCTAGTAAACGTTTAATGGAAGCATGTACTCAACTACGAGTACGTTATTAACATCAGTTGCGGGTCATCATTGTACGAGTAGGTATTCCACATGAGAAACATACACGTTCTAGTTTATGTAGACCACACAATATGTCACCGTTTTGTACACAAAATCATATATTCTGTAATATTTCCTTATATCTTGATGCGCGTACGTGGGCTGTGGCGGCACGACAATACAGGACTACATGTAGTACATACAGTTTGGATCTTTATTAAACAGCACCACATACGATTGAATCCCAGACCTGCTCGTTCTGAAGATCTAAATCCAATCGAATGTATGACCAGTTTCGATAAGATACTTTAAAGATATTCTGCTCCCTCAGATAATGTTGAAAAGTTCTGGAGGCGAGTTGGAGAGACATGGTTGATAGACTCCATGCAGCGTCGCGTTGTTGCGATAGAGAGTTAAAGTATTTGGGACGTCCTTTTTAATATTAGCGATATCACGACCATTATTGCTTCCAGTACTTTATATGTGGATACAAAAGTATCACCTGCCGTGACTATTCTAATTCCCTACAAGACAATTATAACAAAATTCTTGAGTGGCACTTTCAATAGTTTGTGTTCGGTGAGCGATGCCCTTTCACAATATACCATAGTATTTGATTTATTAAATCACGTGCGACAAGTGGAAGTAATTCCACATAGTTTTGCTAGGCTTTTATGGTGCTAGAATGGACCATATTTCCCTCAAAGAAATATATTTTGCTCCATGTTTGTATTTCGTTTTTAGCTAATATAATTTCACTATAGAGCAAGATCTAGTTAAGTTTTTATTTATAAAATTCTTCAAGCGACTGTATTCTTCTGATCTGTTACAACATTATTAGTGGCTCAGTTCATGTCAAGAAATATCTATACCTTTTATATGTCAGCAAAATCTAACTTAATTAACCATATGGTGATTGGTCTAGCTCAAGCAAGTTCCATTAACGAAAGATTAATTTAATTTCGAATGTCCGGGAAGTCGCACATTGACGTGAAATGGAGCGCTTCTTTGTGACATAAACTTCGATGTTTTTAGCCAGTAGACGGGCTAGTGTAAATAGCTTATGTTGTGGTAATCCTCTTTATATGTAATCAACAACAGGAATAACAAGAATAACTCCGGCTTCGTCCTAAAACATGATGTGTCATCTTTAATGGATGTACAACCCGATCGAAACAGTTTTCACTAATATTTCACCTGAAAATATGACGAAGCTTCATCTTAATACACTGCAATCTTTCTTTCGTAGAAGTAAAATTTAATACACAAGTAGAAAAACATTGCCGCTATTTAACGTTACTAGGCAAAGCACATTAATTGTTTCTATTAAAGTTAGACAAATATTTTTCATAATTTCTCTTTTACAAGAGATGTATAATTATAAGTTTCTATAAGTAGCGACGAGATACATTTTGAAATTTGTTGGATAAAGAGTTGTCAAAAAACATTATCTATGATCTAAAGATTATACAAATTTGGTTCATTTATGAACATTTTACTAATAAATTTCACATATATAGCTTTTGACTTTCCAATAAGATTCATCTTGTTATTTTTTTTAATTTCTCAAGATTTATATAAATTAATTTGAGAGAAGATAATTAATAATCTGAAGAAGTTGCCAGTATAGACATATTGAATAGTAAATACCCAGAAATGGAAATACACCTAACTATTAGAAAGGAATTAAATTTTTTAAACAAGTAGAACTAATGTAGATCGTTACGGGTCTACAGTGTCTAATTGACATTCTTTCGGAGAAGTATATATTAAATTCTTCGCAATGCAGATTACTATAATAGTCATAAAATTCATGACTCTACAATTCCAAACAGCTTAACGCCAATTACACGGGGCAATATCAGTCCATGAGTTATTATTACGCCCGTGTTCGTGATGTGACTTAAGATCTTTTTCTTTCTGCATTCGCTTAAAGAGAAACAGGAAACTACAGACAGCAAACTGTCTCACTCAATCCCGAGACACTCGGCGTAGTAATTCAGTAGCTTACCACCGACTGATATATAAGATTAAATTAATTATATTAAAAGTAAACATAGTATTAACTATCCCAATAGACTTTATAAATTCATGTTGTATAACTGCTACTGTAACTGCAGATGAGACGATATGTACGCTATACATATCTCGAAAGGTATATGGCCAACGGAAAATGAAAGCTCTGGTATGTCCAATTCCCTTTTTCCTCGTTTCGTTTAGCAGTTTCATTTTCTCTGGTAACATATTTCATATACGTATATATATATATATATATATGTACATATTTCATCAGGGTAAATTGTTATTTCGGACAAACAGACAATTTGTTTTCTCTATTAATAATGTATTATATGTTAATTGCATAATTTATCGATGCCCCTCTGTCTTTTATATATTGCATGAAGACCTAGTTATAGTAGCCAGTCCTACATTTATTCTGTTATTCTTTTAATTAATAACGGCGATTGCCACTATTTAATAATAGACTTTTTGTATACAGTGGTATTCCAGAAAAGAGAAATAATCCACAGAGATATTATTAATTTTAGACCTGTCAGATTATACATAAGTATTTCGGTTTAAAATAGAGGAAAATCCTTAAAAGAGTATAAATGTATGTATCTAGTTTCATTTATATTATTATAAATATATATATATATATATATATACAGTCAGAGACTAAAGATTAAATACACCTCAAAAATTGTATGTTTAAAGAAAAGTAAACGTTTCAGAAAAACTTATAGTATGCAGTTTTATTTGTCTTCGTAAATAACAAAAAAAAACGATAACAAAAAATATAGACTTCATTAGAAACATAACGGTAATTCTTAAAAATACAATAAAATTCACTGGACAAAAGTTTAAATACAAACATATTTACATCTTTGAATGTTATTCCATTTTTTAAATAATTTAAAAAAGAAAAACATTTCAATACTTTGTTGGACCACCATGGCTATCGATAACTGTCTGCAAGCGGCGTGGTATAGAAAGTATGGTACCAAGCTTTCTGTTTCAGAAGGCGATATTTCAGACCAGATTTTTTTAAGAACTTCTTTTAGCGACGTGCAAACGTGCTCAATTGGGTTTAAGTCTGGTGATTGAGGTGGGCTATGGAGCTGCCTGGGAACATAATAAAGCAACCACTCTTTCACAGAAAGTGCCGTGTGCTTGGGATCGTTATCCTGTTGAAAGATCCAACGGGGTCCAAGGCCCAAGATGTTGACGGATACAAGCAAATTTCTTTCCAATATACTCTTGTAAAGATGTTGATTCATTATACCATCAATAAACTCCAAATTCCCAACCCCGGCTGCTCCAATCGCTTTCCAAACCATTACATTGCCACCTCCATATTTTACCGTATGAACCAAATTTTGTGCTTGAAGGGCAGTGTTTGGCTTGCGCCAGACTTTTGAACGTTCATCGCTTCCAAATAAATTAAATTTGCTCTCGTGTGTAAAAAGAACTATTCTCCAAAACCCAGGGTCTTTGTTTTTATACTTATTTGCAAACTCCAGTCTAAGTCGTCTGTTTTTTCACTTATCAGTGACTTCTTTCAGGGAACTCTGCTTTTATATCCATTTTCTCGCAATGCTCTTTGAACAGTTTTTGGATGCACATGCTTGTTGTAGTTATTAGCGATATCATCTGCAAGTTTTGGTGCACTTATTCTTGGATTCTTTTTCACTTCTCTTACGATATGGTTAACATCACGACTGGAAAGTTTTTTTGGTCGACCGCTTCTTAGCATATTTTCTACTGAGTCAGTTTGCTTATATTTTCTAATTATATTTTGAATACTAGAAAATGGTACATTTAATAATTTTCCTATTTCTCGATAGGATTTTCCTTCCTTAAAATGTTTTATTATTAAATGTTTAACGCTGGACTCAATTTCTTTACCTTTGCCCATAATTTTCAAAAGAACTTCCAATGCTGACAATAAGACCGCTACTAATAACAAGTGGTGGCCTTTAAAAAAAGACTTTGATCGAAACATATGTACATATGTACATTCATAAAATATAACTGTACTTTGTTTTTGAGAAATGAAAGGGAGTTTTTTGTTTTGCAAGATGTATTTAAACTTTTGTCCGCTGTATTTTGTTGTTATTCTGGGATTTACCGTTATGTTTGCAATGTACAAAGAATTTTTTGTTATCGTTTTTTTGTTATTTATGAAGACAAATAAAGCTGCATACTATAAGTTTTTCTGAAACGTTTACTTTTCTTTAAACATGCAATTTTTGAGGTGTATTTAAACTTTAGTCTCTGACAGTATATACATATATATATATATATATATATATATATTATATTTATTTTATTATAAATTCTAGGTTTCTTTTACGTGAAAAGCTTTATTGAAACTGTTGAAAATCGATTTTATGAGAGGTTTTAAAAGACGTCCAACCAAACTCTTAATAACTGCTGTCGGGTGATTACATATTTGTTTATATGTTTAATATATTAGAATAACCATTATATATCTATTTATTAACTAAATAGTCTTATGCACATGTAGTGTGCTGCAGAAATTCCCCGGACCAAACTATTGATATTCTAAAGTGTATATCAATACGAGCAGTGATAAACGTAGTAAAACATATAAATAGTTAGGATTTAAGAGGAGCAATTGTTCTATACTTATGTATTAAAGTAGAAAATAGTGATTGAACAATAAAAATACCCTTCAAAACTTAAAATCCTTTTACTAAGTATTTAAGTGAGTGAACAACGGTACGTGTAGTCTAACATTATCCTAGTCAAAGACCACTCCTTTACGATTGGCTAATTCTGGGCATTTCTGCTCACTTGCTGTCTTCGAATTATCCAGCTGATTATAATATTTTTCCGAGTTAAATGTTGGTTACACGGCAACAGCTCAAAATAAATAATGCCCTTCAAATCCCACCAGCGTCGGAGCATAACTTTTTGTACATGAATATTGGTTTGTGGTGTGGTTGATGGCGGTTCACTGGAATGATTCTACGAGCGTTTTCGATTAATGTTGTTGTAGGCGATTCATTTCTCGCCCCCCATCATACGCTTCAAACGCAGCTTACCTTCGTTACGTTAAAACAACAACGCACATGGAAATACGGTGTTGTGTTCGCTTAATTTATGGGATATGTAAACAATAGGCGCCTAATAAGACCAAGCTGCATGAAATGATCGTAAATAGTTGAACTCCATATCCTGAGCTTTTCTGTTATTTTACGAGTGGTAATATATAGATTTGTTATGATTAACGCATTGATTTGGTCGTCATCAACCACGAGTTTCTTATTTGAGCGTTACCGAACTTCATCCAATTTAATTTTCACAAACCCTTCACGCACTATTCGCTCACTTATAACATTTTCCCCGTACACACCTCTTACCTTTTTCGCGGTTTGAACTGCATTTTCTTGCTCTTGCGGTAGTAAAAAAGCATTAAGTGCTGAAAATGTACTTGCTGGTTCTCCATTTTCGCTCCAACCCCAAATAAACCCGATTTTAGAGATATCAATACAAAATGTAAGGAAATACAGAAGAATGCTCATCTTCTCAGAAAATATGTATATAATTTGAAAAGGTTATGCCATTCACTAAACATAGAAACGCTGATACACGCAATGTATTAAAAATCAGCGGAGGTTTTTCGGACAACCAAGGAAATTAATGTAATTTCGTTTATCTTATATTTATATAAAATAATTATTATTAATTACAAACGAATATTGAACGATGCTATTTTCTTTGATTAATTTTTAATATAACAACTGAGCAATGTGGAAAAATATGAATATGAAAATATAAAATCAGAAAATTCAAATCAGTGACATAAGTAACGCAAAGTTAAAATAAAACAATAGTAAATAATATTTTTAATACTAAAAACAAGCTAAATGCAGTCGAAAGGTTGGCACTTAAGTAATTACTTTCCATTTCGTTCATTCTCAAATGGAGTATATACACGTATATATACTTGTATGGAACCCATATTGTCAAACTCAAACTTTCACTAGATAATGTACAAAGGTACTTTTTATGGCGCAAACAACATAGGATGTACCTATAGCATTTCGTTAATAAATTCTTAGCTTATATTTTTACAAATCAAACGTATTAATACAGGTCTAAACTTTCAATGCAAGGCATCATAAACTCGATTAAAAAACAGTCTGAAAATTGAATTTTTATGTGTCGTATTAATCATCTTTTATGGGAAATGCCTGTTTTGCATAGGTAATTTATTAATATAATAAAAAGTTCATGAATTATGCATTGCTAGTTCACTTCGCTAACTTTCTTAAATCAAACCCCTCCTTTGTAGCAGGACTAGTTTTTCGGAGAAAGACTAACCAAGCTACTGATTCGTAGCCTTACTTTAATCAAATGCTACACCACGCAACAAGTTTTGTAGAGAACGAAACAAATACAAGGTCTAGGGTGCAAGGTTTGGCAGGTACGGTGGATGTGGCACCACAACCGTGATCCACGAGTTTTTGACGATTGATAAAAGTTGTGTGTGGTCTCAATTTATGTATATTGGTGAAATACCGTTCATTTACAATGAAAACATTCTCGATGTTACAGTATGAACATGAATTAATTCTTTCTTTCCTTGGTAGAAGCTCGAAGAACACGGTACCTTTAAAATCACACCACATTGAGAACATTGCTAACAGTGATATTCAAGCTGCTGATTCGTAGCCCTACTTTAGTTAAATGCTACACCACGTAACAAGTTTTATTGAAAACGAAACAAATGGAAGGTCTAGGGCGCAAAGTTCGGCAAGTATGGTGGATGTGGCACCACAACCAAGACCCAAGAGTTTTTGACGATCGATCAAACTTGTGTATGGTCTCAAGTTATGTTGGTGAAATACCGTTCCTTTACAATGAAAACATTCCCGATGTTGTAGTGTGAACATTATTTAATTATTTCTTCCCTTGGTAGAAGGTCGACAAACACGGTACCTTTAAAATCACAAATTAAGAACATTGCTAATAGTAACATTCAGACAGTTTTTACCCCACTTTGTCGACAATAATACACTTTTCGTCACTAGTTATCAATCACTTCGAAAATTGGTCGTTTTCCTTGTATCAGAAATTTCACGTGCCTTATGCTTTATTGAGGCTGTAAAATATAGATCTCATAAAACGGGAAGAGCTAATAGTTTTCAAGATATATAGGAGCGTCTCACAATATTAAGTGTATCTGAAGAAAATTACTCGATATGTGCTTACACGAATCCTCTTAGAAATCAAAATGAACTTTTCTGCAGTATAATGTACATTTTTATAAATGCGAATGGAATGTTTCTATTAAGAATTGTAAAGCTTTTATATAATTAATTCCTATACAAAAGCATATTATGTGAAATTTTGGTATTGTACCTCAAAATATTCACATTTAGAGGTTTTAGCGTAATGTATGTTTATATTCATATCAACGTTTAATTCAAAATATAGAGCAATATGCACATATGACAGCATTTTATCCTTCCGATTTATCTAAAGATAGTAAACGCTTCTACATTTGTTGAATTTTGCAATTTCTTTTATAAAGTAGAATATAATATGCATATAATTTTCTTTCCAAATGTACCTTGACATTTTTGATAATGTTCGACTTTTGATAATCGAAAATGATTTGCAAAAATTCAACTTTTAAAATATGACTTCGAATATCTCCGGTAAATTAGAATTCATCCTTCTACGCACAGAAACACTTTCTACAGGAGCTACTCTTCAAAAATCGTTTCGCAATATATATTCCCTCATAACAAAATTACATTTTTGCGACCCACGCGACTTCTTTCGGTACTTTAGACTTCTTCGCTTTAATTTTTGCCAGATCGTATTTTAAACTTTCCTCAAATATCTGCTTCGCTTTCTTTTCGCGATTCGAATGAAAAGAATATTAAATGGACTTTCTAATATATTACGAACCATTATTTCTTTTTTAAAAAAGTAAAAGTATTAGAAATTTATGAGATGCGATAAAGACAGGAAAAACTTTTATTTTTTGTGAACTGAAAAAGACAATAATAAATTTTGTAGCTTAGCTATAATAATTATTTTATGACAATCGTAGATTAGTTATGTAAAACCAGTACCGAACATTTTTTTAAAGCAGTCATTTCCCGGACTCAATTTATTGACGTTGAACAACAAGACAATATTGAAAAATAAAATAATGTATGTACCTGCTACTTAGTTTATTAAAAGCTAGTAAAATTGCTTTTAGCAAACGATATCGTTTTTCTTCAATCGTAATTTAAAACTAAATTGATAAAGAAATGAACTCTTGCTATGAATGTCTCGCATAAAACGTCATTTCATTGTGAGAAAGAAAGTAAAATATCATATTTAGTATGAACCCACGTAAGACGTCTTCCTCTCCTAAGAACAACTCAGCTTCTTTCTATATCTCAGATGGTAAAAGGTGTTCCAATAATATATTTCATTTTCAATAGCCCGCCATTTTAATAGTTGTCATGACTCAACCTACTCAACTATTTGACAGATGACAAGTAAACCGCCATTAATAAAAATGGAACTATATAGGCTTCAACAAACTTATTAAAATTAATTACAAAAATGGTGAAAATTTCGCAGTCACAGTTCGCAAAACTAAAGCATTTTTGAGACGTCGTGAAGCACCTTCTCGGCCAGCAATTGTGAAACTGGTGGAAAAATTTAAGCTGTTGGGCCAAGTTAGTGATGTAAAGAATCGATATCGCTTGGCCATCGCCCAAGAACAACTGAGAATATTACTGCTGTAGCCCATAGTGTTACGGATAACCCAGGTTAGGTCGGTCTTTGGAATTGGGCATTCCGCAAACGACATTACACCGTATTTTGCATAAAGACTTAGGTCTTAAGGCTTTTAACGTTCAGCTAACACAAGCACTCACTCCTACCGACGATCAGCAACGTCGTGCCTTTGCTGATTGGGTCCTTGAAATGCATAAAACTGATCTGGAATTTCATCGAGAAATCATCTTGAGTGATGAGGCCCATTTTCACTTCGGAGGCTACGTTGTCGCAGAATTGTCGCATTTGGAGCTCGGAAAACCCAAGAATTATTATTGAAAAGGTTCTCCATCCTCAACGTGTGATTGTTTGGTGTGATTTTTGGTCTGGCAGGTTTATTAGATCTTACTTTTTCGAAAATGAGGTTGGAGCAAGAAGGTCTATAAAAAAATTTCAATTTTATGAGAGCGATATTTAATATTTATTAGCTCCTCATAATTTTTAATATTTAAGGAAAATTTTGCTTTTTAAATCGAAGTCAGACATGAATTTTCACAGATAAATCGTTTTTTCAAAAATTTCTGCAATACGTATACGATATTAAAAAAGGGTTAAAATTAGTATTTTTCAATTTAACATCGTAAAAGAGCATAATTATCAGCAATTAATAACCTACCGTAAGTTTTCATTCAACAACTGTTTCCAGGCTAAATGCTTTTGTAATTTTTAGAATCTCCAATTTATTAATTTTATATTTTGGAGAATTTAGAAATAAGAAGAATACCCTTTTTTATTAGGTGAAACCAGGGTTACTCTTTGTGTGAGAAAAATCTTGCAAAACTAGGTTATTTTTTAATACAAAATACTCTAAAACTTTCTCCATTATAATTTCTAAAACGCACTCCTTGCGTACCCATAGCCTTTTATTGATTTGCATTCTTATTTAAAATTTATATATGTAAGACGCCCATTAGTCTTATTAAATCTCCTTTATTTGTTTTACACATTGTTTTCCAACGCGATTTGAAACATGGTTCGTAGAAAATATCGTTCAAATCGCTTTGGGTTACATCTATTGATACAGAACACTGAACTATGCTGATTATTTAGCCAAGGATTTTAATCGAGCTGTTATAATTCTGCCTGACACGGCGATCAATCGTAAATGACTTCTTTTAACTGGGTAATAAGTAATAAACCTCCACTCGCGTTGTTTACTTCGCAATGACCTGGGTATATTGTTTCACGATGTAGAAAATGCTCGCTCTAAATTTAATAGACAACTTGAGATATACCTTATATACTTTTCTAATGCTTGCATAACATTTTCTCTTTTCGATAACAGAAAGTGATAACAGCTGAAAATTGTACCTTATATCTTCAATTTTAAAAATTACACTAAACTGTTAGTCACACTTGCAAAGTGGTGTAGAATCAACCTGAAGGAACCTGATATTCGTAATACAAATGCTTAATATATGTATATATGATATTTTATACGAGGGTGATTCGATAATTATGTGACCTAACACAGAGATGTAGCGACTTTGGTGGAATACTTTTTACCATTCCGTAGAACTCATTCTTTACTAAGTTAAATATGACAGTACGTAGAAATCTGTCAATTAATCTGTATTTGACGGCACGCCAAAGATAATGTCTCGTGTGATTTTGCAACCATTGGAAAAAACTCAGTTGCCAATCGTGATAAAGGACTTTCATTCGAAAGATCTAACACTAACCAAAATCATAGTAGAGTTGTATTTCACACTAAAAGAGTCCACTTCTTTGTTTTCGATGGTTAAAGTTGCATTTCCTAATTTAAATGTGTGATAGAACGCAAAAACGTTGCCAGCAGGAAAGTTTATGGCAAGTCTTGGGAATCTCATGGAATTATCTTCGACTACTCAGGGAAGGGGAAAACAATAAAGAGTATTATATCAATTTGTTGCAACAATCTAGCGACAGAATCAAAGAGAAACGGCGTCTGCGACTACGAAAATTTTTAAATTGAGATTAATGTTTCGTTCATAATTATCATCTACTCTTCAAAACCGTAAAAATGGTTACACGGAGAGAGACTTTCTTGGGTTAGACGTCCAATTCTGAGGTAACTACTGCTATAAATAGCTATTTCAAAAACTTGGGATCACTGATCGACATTGACGGTATTGATACATTGCATTGCCGTTAAAATAAGTGTATTGTGGCATTATATAAAAATATAATCTTTTCTTCAAGAAGATTATAGGCGACGTTATCGAACCTCTTGATACTGTAAGATTAACTAAGATATTTTCTTGTTAAAAATATTAAACAAAAAAAATAGAAACGTAAATCCATTCAACTTACACCTAGAGAAAATCTCGTCAACCTTTTAAACGAGATATGTGAAAAACTACAAGAATTATTGGCGGCATCAGAAAATATAGACCTCTTTATTGGAACATTTAAAAGAGGATAGGTCACATAAATTTAATGAAGCACACGAAACGGATTTAGATGTGAGAGAGAAATAGTCTAAAGAGCATTTGAGACCAACGAATACCCACATTTCTGTTTAATCGACGCTTTTCGTCTGAAAGCCGATGTTAACGAAATACTGATAAGAAGTTAAGCGAGAATATAGTCTATTCCACTTCACTGATACGTTTAAGTAATGAACTAACCTTCGCAGACATTCAAAATGATGTATAAATTATACCCTAGACCTACGTTTTGTTTAATTTTATAATAGTGAACAAAACGAAGCGATAGATTAATATGAAGAAATTTCCACAATATTACGCCAGGAAATTATATCATAAAAAGAAAATTACAAGAAAGCTATTTCTTTTTAAACAAAATGTCCATTTCATAATAAAAAATTAAAACCGTAATCAAATTCTTTCATGAATCCTTGTTTGTGCTGACTTTAACATATAATGCGGAAATTTGATCATTAAATTGTGAAAAGAATAATGTTCCAGTAAAGTAAAATTTAAATAATGTAGGAAATAACGATCCTGAAACTATATGAGCGACAATAAAGGAACCAAATTGAATAAACAAACAGACGAGGGACAAACTAGAGGAAGATGTTAGTTGAAGATAAATAGAGAACTTTAAGCAACATTGGTCGTTTGATCGTTACGTAAGTTAGAATTATACAAAGAAAATTAAAATAATGTTCGTGTATATAAACAAAAAACAAATAAACATACTTAATACACTATAAATTATAGTTTATTAAAAATGAATTAATTCGTGGCTTTTACTGGTAAGTTTTAGTATTAAGCTTTGAATCGTAATTAAGATGAAGATAGTTTTATCATTTGAGAAGCTATCTTAGAATTTAATATTGCTTATTGTTTATGTTTCCCAAAGGAGCCTCGAACACATATTCTCTCCAAATATTGATTTTCAATTCAGTTTCTAATTTCTTGCATCACATCTCATACATTGCCATTTCAATATTGTCGTCCTTTTAAAATATACGAGTATATACTATGTGGAAAGAAAACGAAAGTCCCAGTAAAAGTTTATATTTTAAACTAAATTTTGTATAAACGTTAACTGTATTGAGAAAAATAAATAATAAAATGATAAGAAAGCAATATACTTTTGTGTTACTCTTTGTCGAACTCTGACAAAATTCATTCTTCTCCATTTTGGATCAGTTTAGTATGGTTATTCTATTCTAATAGTCTATTGCTGTGAATTGGTGTATTAAAATACCAAGAGTTCGAAGACATCCGAATTACGGGGCGTGTTTTTTAAGTAACGGCCGTTTAAAAATAAAAACCAAACGAAAGAAAACTTTCGAAAACAACATTTATTTTCAGATGCTACGTACATTCCTCGACAGAGCTGCCAAGTCTGTTTAAACACTTATAAAATGTTACAACTAGATTTTGAATAGCCTCTTCATAAAATCGCCTGCTCCGATAACCAAGAGATTACAGCCGTTTCCAGGTCTTCGTAATCGTTGTAGTGGTTGCCGCTGAGATGATGTTTGAGATAGCGGAAAAGATGGAAATCGCTCGGCGCCAGGTCGGGGCTGTAGGGATGATGGTTTAAAACTTCCCAACTACAAGAGTCCAATAAAGCTCGGATCTGAGCTGCGGTGTAAGGCCTTTACATTGTCATGTAGTATCAAAATTCCGTCTATCAGCATGCCGCGTCTTTTGTTTTGAATCGTTCTGAGTATCTTTTGTAGGGTTTGCCCGTAGGCTATCGCGTTTATGATGGTTCCGCGTTGCATAAAGTCGACCCACAAAACACCATTGCTATTCCAACGCCATGATCTTTCGCTGGCAGAAAGTCTGTTTGGCCTTGACCCTTACAGAAGAGTGTGCGTCTCCACTCTGTTGTTTCGATTCGGGCGTAAAATGTGAAACCCACGCTTCATCTCCCGTTACAATGCAACTCAACATGGCATCACATTTTTAAACATCAACCATTCACCGGATTTGGCCCCCTGTGATTTCTATCTATTCTCCACATTTGTCGATGAAAAGACAGCGTTATGCCGACGTCGAAGCCATTAAAAAGGCATCGACAGCGATTTCGAAGGACATCTCTAAAGTTGAACTTAAAAATTCATTCGAGCTGTTAATTGACCGTGCAAGACGTTGTATTGAAGCCGAAGGCGGCTACTTTGAATAAAATAAATTAATTTTACTAGAATAGTAAGCTTTTGTCTTTATTTTAAGAAAGATCCGTTTTCTCTGAGACAGACTGTGTGTAAGGTTGTTATATATTTGCAATTTGTGCCCAAGCAATCTGTCTCATTTTTTGCAAGTTCATTCGTCTTTTAACAGGCAAAATTCAAGCAGGCCGAACGACATATATTTATATTGTTACTTAAATTGCTTTTTCAAAACTATAGTTTTTTATATAGGTATCTATGTCAATAATTTAAAGGGAATAAATAGAAATATATTTTTGTTCCAACAATCTGTTGTAATTCAGTTAAGGAAAAATATAATAAAATATCCGAAAATTTTAATAAATATAAGACATACAATTTTATTATTTATCATTGAAATTGAACAGAAATTTGACATTGTTTACCTGGAATTAGCTTCTTAAGATTTAGAAATAAATGTCACAATAAGAAAAAAATAGTCTTGACCTGTTACCTGTTATCCTATGTAATAACAAATTTTTGTATTCCCATTATTTTGCTTATCAAAAAGTTTTATTTGTAAGGAAACAGGAGTTTCTACGATTTCGAAAGTAAAATATCCCATAAAAAGAGGAAATAATTTTTGCTGAAATTTTCGAAGAGATTATTATATTCGTCTGCAATCCTTTTAGTTTTATTCGAATATTATGGAAAAGTTTTCAAATGATTTTCAGCAAAATCAATTTCTGTTCAAGACTTGCAATTGTATCATACACGCCCGTACTTAGTTTATCTCTTCCTTGAAGTTTAAAATTGGCACTATTCATATGGCCAGTAATATCAAGTGAAAATATTAAATCGTGCGTCCACGTTCAATCCTTCAAAATTGGTACATTCTCTTTTTCAGAAGCAATATTAATTTCTTGCTTTAAATTCTATCCCTATATCCTTAATAAATCCTATAAATTGGAGGTGATTTAGTCCTTTGGATCGAATGGAATTTATAGTTTTCATGATAGTCTTAAATACATTATCCATTTTCAGTATTTTTGAACACAGAACTTGCCGATGGATAATGCAGTGGAACTATTTTAAATTTACAGTAATTTTTTTGAATGAATATCATTTAACTTTTTGTTATTACGACATCTCTATCTTTCATAACAACTGCCTTAGCACCTTCAGTTGTCACAGCGAAAAGCCTGATAATTTAAATTGTGCCCCATACCGCTACAGAAATATCTTCATCTATGGTATTTCGGAAAATGGGAATCGTTTCTGAAAATCCTTTATCATTATTTTTTTCGTATTTTCGTCACGACTACGAAAGAACGCAGCAACTTATGCCACATCTTCTATGTCTGTACTTTCACCAATTACAATTGAAAAATGCAGGACTGAATCAGATACTTCACGCAGTTGCTCACTCGAATTGTGACATTTATTCTATCTAAAGAAAAGATATATCGCCAATTACATCTCTTTGAGACAAACGAATTTAGCAACTTAAATCATTCATTAATCATCGGTATATATTTAATAAATAAACCGTTTACAAACGGTTTGGAATGGTTAAGTAAGGAATGCCTAATTTCATAACTAGCTTCGTTATCGATCAGGGCTTTTCATAAATTTTGAAAACACTTGTTTATTTTGAATTATTGAGAAGTTTTTAGTTTACCTTCAAAACTTATGTACCGTTCTTTTGGCTAGTATCATATGATCCACTTATTGTTTTATTGTATATAATTCACAAAATTTTATTCTTCACATCTATCGAAAAACAACTAAATTCCCATTTTTCTTTTTCCCTCCCCATGGATCATTCTTTTTCTGTACTTTAGAAGTGACGTATTTCTGGACAAATATAATATTGATTATAAATTTAACCAATTATTTAGTAATTAAATTTTACTTATAACACTTGCAGTCAGCTGAATATATTGAACAAGCGTAGTTATTATGAACACGTAAACACCACAGATGCACTAAAGCCATTTGACTTTGACGACACCCTCTCTTCTTCGAATATAGTGAGATATATAATAATATTGTAATAATAGTATTTATTATTGTCCAACAGACAAGCCATTTAAAGGACAAATCAAAAACATTAGGTACAGTGTACAAGTATTAAATAAACTAACTTAAATATATATGAAAATTAAAACATACAATAATAATAAATAAGAAACTAAGAACTTATGTATATATTTATCGGTAAAAAAGAAATTAAAAGAAACTGAGATGAAACCGAAGTTGTGGGACAAACTCTTCAACCACCAATATTATTTAATATGAAAGGGATCTGGAAACAACCTATTCGCATTCCTGAACATGTGAGTAAGCGAAGCTTTCAATAGAAACATCCTGCCCTCGGAAGAGCGAAGGAATCAAAAGACCGAGTGGAATGAGATGGAATCAATAGACCAACCTGGGACAGTACAGATGGGGCATCGACACCATTGTTAATCAAGTGAACAAGAAATTTCGCACTGGTGGCATCCCTACGACAAGACAGAGTTTGAAAGTAATGTCTAACCAATAACGCCTCATAATCAACTCCCCTCAGTGGGTATGTACCGTCGAGTCGGTAAGATAAATACTTTAGAAATCTTTTCTAGATTCTCTCCAGAAACAAACTCTGATAAATATAGCACGTATACTATGCCACCGAGGCATACTCAAGCTTAGTCCGAACAAAAGCATAATATAAAACCTAGAGAGCAGCAATATTACTGAACTGTCTGCAGGAACGCACAAGGAAACCAAGGATACGTGATGCCGAAGCACATACAGCAGTAATATGATCTGGAAATTCCAATCTACAGTCAAAAATGACCCCCAAGATCCATGCTTTCCGACTTCCTCAAAATGACAGTATGATCAATGGCGTACTGGCTAATAAGGGGATTATTACTTTTAGTAAAAGTGACAGCAGCACACTTATCAGCATTAATAGTAATATCATTCTGCACACACCAATCATTAATTATATTAAAATTATGCTGCAGAATCTGGCAATCGTCATAGGATGATATCCTAGAAAAAATTTTTAAATCGTCGGCGTATGCTAAGGCATTACATGTAAATAATTTAAACAGGTCGTTTCTGAAAACACTGAACAATAAGGGTCCCAAAGTGGATCCCTGCGGAACTCCAGAAGAATCTATATATACATTTGAGGAAAATCCATTATATGAAACACAGCAACTTGTTATATAGACATGAAGAAATCAAATCAATTACGTTATGGCAAAATTCGAAGCTGGATAATTTAGAAAGCAATACTGAATGATTAAGTGAATCAAAAGCCTTAGCAAAATTGGTATAAACGACATCCACTATATATGCAGATATACTAGTATATCTCAGTATATGTAAATTGTTAAAGAAAATGACACAGAAACAACTAATAGCCAGTTGTTTGATTACTTGGCTTTCCAATTTCACCGAATTCTTACGCTAGATATTTTCAATGCATACAAAGTAAGTTGTCCAAATAAGTTTTTGTAATTGCATAGCATAAAAAATTAGTACTTTTAGTATACATATGTTTAAGTTATTGCATGTCATAAAAATTGTACGTCGGAGCCGTCAGTTTAAAACATCTACTTTAGAGAATTAGTGTACAAACCCTCGTTCGAAATAAGGATTTTATGTTAGCAGAGAATAGGACCTTCCTTTATTTTTCCCGTGTGGGTTTCTTACTATCCTTTGGCCGAATTCTTATGTAATATTGTTAGCCATTTCGATAGGCCCCGAAATGTGATTCGTGTTCCCGTTATTTTCCAAGCCTATTGTCTATCTACAGTAGATTTATAGTCATAAGTCACTGGAGCGTATGGGCATTGATCCTGAGGTCAGAATAAAAAAAAATCCTCGTTCAACTACTTGTTGCTATGCCACAATTGACATCTAGATAAAATAACTGATTTATGTACATTGTGAAACATAAATTTAAGTAGCTGACTTTTTAAACATCATATAAAAGAATCACTCTTGATATTAAAAATGAAAACACAATAAAGTTTTTGACATAAGAGGATTTCACTTCGAATAATAAGTTTTATTTCGCTATAAAGGGAACAAGTCAGAAAAGCGAGATTATATTTTGTTAATGGAATCACAAGTAGGCGGTCAAGTAACTACAATTCTCGTAATAAATTCAATTTCTGGCAATTCGATAAAAGCAGCTTTTATAGTATTACAAATAAGTTTCTATCCCCAGTAGACCATAAATATTATTTGAAATTTTACCTGCGTACAGGGACGTATATGTACCAAACTAAGAATGCTAAATTGATTTTCGTAGCACAATTAGATAGACGACCTTTTTATCTGCAATCGATATATTGCAATTTTATTTTTAAATATTTTAAACACAGATTAATTTTTAAGAATAAATGAAATATAGACGGTGCACTGAATTTGTCTGGGTATGTGGGCATTTAAAAAGTGTGATGTATGACATTTATAAAAATGGCTTCGTACATGGTACAACAATACGTTCAAATTGTTGAATTATTTTATGAAAATCAGCGTTCTGTGAAAACAGTTTTTAGAAAAGTACGTGAACTTTATGGTTTACATAATCGTCATCTGAAAGCACTATCGATCGAATTATTAAAAAATTTGAAGAGACCGGTTCCGTGGAACATCGAAAAAGTGAAAAATACAGTCGTATTGGTCGTTCACAAGAAAATATTGGTTTGGTTCGTGTTGCTAAAGATCCTGAAATGTCCATTGGACGATGTTCACATCAACTTGGGCTTTAGTGGATCAACAACATGGCGTATTTTACACAAGGATTTAGCTCTGAAGTCATTAGATCATTTAAAACGTCGTCTATTTGTCAATTTCATCAGTGAACAACCAGCTGGTTTTTCTCAAAAAATAATGTTTTCCGATGAGGCACATTTTGAATTTGGTGGCTATGTTAATAAATAAAATTGCCGTATCTGGGGTGAGTAAAACTCATGAATTCTTCATGAGAAACCTATGCATCTTAAACGAGTTACTGTTTTTGATCAATAAGGTTGATATATAACCCCTTTCCACATTAACTTTTGTAAATTCTGTATACGCATTTCGACAACCAAGTTGTCATCATCAGCAGATAATTTCAAAGTGTCGCACCTGGTAAAACACGGCGAAAAACAATTGTACGAAAATCAAACTCCGTACGTGATCCACACCGCTCAAAACCAAGATGTACACTGTACAGTGTACATCTTGGTTTTCGTAAAATTGTTTTTCGCCGTGTTTTACCAGGTGCGACACTTTGAAATTATCTGCTGATGATAACAACTTGGTTGTCGAAATGCGTATACAGAATTTACAAAAGTTAATGTGGAAAGGGGTTATATATCAACCTTATTGATCAAGTCAATCAACCACAGGCTCCATCAAATTCAATTAGAGTTACTGTTTAGTGTGCATTATGGTCAATTGGACCCTACTTCTTTGAAAATGCTGCTGGTGAAGCCGTAACTGTCAATGGTGATCGATATCGTCGGATGACAACCGTGGCTTGAATTATTGAATATTGATCTAGAGGATATGTGGTTTCAACAGGATGGCGCTACACCTCACCTTGCACACGAATCAATTGATTTATTGAGAGAAAAATATCCTGGAAGTGTAATCTGAAGAAACGGTGATGTTAATTAGCTACCAAGATCATGTGATTTGACACGACTGTTTTTTTGGGGTTATGTCAAAAGCCAAGTTTATAAAAACCATCGACAATCAATTCCTGCTTCGAAAGATGAAATTATTCGTGTCATTTGATGTATTGAAGGGGAAGTTCGGTTACCGCATCATCTGGAGAAAAGTTCTGGTCGAGTTACCACCTCGCCCATGCGATTTAACTCCTTTGAATTTGTTTTCATGTGCTACGTTAAGTCGTTGGCTTATGCCAACAAACCAACAACGTTAGAGGAGCTTAGGGGCCGGTATGTGTGAAAGAATGGTGGAAAATTGCCTCCAAGGAATCGATTGCCGCAAACGTGCTCGCGATGATCATATGAACGAGATCGAATGCCATAGTTAAATGTGTACTGCACCTGGAATAAATTTCAACCCAATATCTTCATTATTCTACGTTTTTTAAATATAAAGTTGTTATGTCTTTATTGAAAAACTCGATATATTGGGAGTTATTATCGAAAATTGTGTACCATGCATTTCAGGTTTCATAGATAAAACAAATTCGTAAGATCGCTTAAAGTGGTCAGTAATTTGATTGATTGGTTTGATAGGCGTTTTGGTGGTTGGTTTAGAGAAAGACTCCTTCCTGGCTGACGGTTCAATAGAATCTCATTCGTCATTTTCTAAATCACGATGACGAGCCCATGAAGACCTAGAAAATGACGAACGGTATTTCATCGAAACGCTTGTCAAGAAAAGATCGTTCTTAAGAACAACCATAGCTAGTATAGCTATACAATCGTATATTATAATATAGTGTGGTCACCACCACTCGTATTGTCGTTATTTATTTAATTGATTCAAAAGAAAATTATATTCTATTATTTACGAATGATATATACTATTTAATAATGAATTTGCTTCATCAAAATTAAATATATGTGCACAATGCATTTCACAATACACTTTTATTTATACTAATGAGTTAACGTAAACATGTCCGAGCCGATACATAAATTTAAACATTTAAAAATACAGTTGATTTTGAAATGCCAAGACAAACACTTTAACTGCAAAACATGCACCTTGAATTAAAATCACAAGTTTTTATTAAAAGTTATATAATTTACACTTTCAGCTTCTAATATATCCGCTCTGTATTCTATAAATGCTGGTTTTAATCAGCGTTATTTTAAACAACTCTTAATAAACGTAGAATATACATTATACGGTAGTGAAGTGAAACGTTCTTGGCTTGATACATAGATAGCGGTCACAACGTTAAAGTTTATTTCTCGAAGCTCTAATTTATTACCATGCTATCTGCTAACTATCACTGATTAATGTGCATTCAACAAATTTCTATTTGAGTTTGAAATAAACAACTTTTATACATTATTTGGAATGGAAAACATCAAGTATACAACATTTACCAAATACTAGGATAAAATGTAACTAACTTTTGAATATAATTCTCCTTCTTTCTCGACAATAAATAAATGAACCGAAGATTTTAAATGTGGTTGTACATTGATTCAAAATTATTAGCAACCTACAAAGCTAAAATTGATTACAATAAATAGTTATCATTGAAAGAATTCAATCTTGAGACAAGTACACATAGTAAAAGTCTCAGACCAAGGGATGAGATGCACCTAGAAACGTGATGTGTTGAATATTTTGAATATTGACACCGTTTCGTAAGTGTTGATTAAGTCTAGGTTCCTTACTATATAGCCATTCAAAACAACAGTTCAGACAATGGGAAAAAGGAAGATTAAATGCTCGGATGAAGTAAAAATAGACCTAAAAAATAGAATGCAAAGGTAATGAATACTATTTTCTCTATACATGAAATCTACTACTCGTCGACTATCTTGACAGTGGACGAACCATATAAGGGAAGCATTATATAAAGTTACTGGTCAAGATGAAGGCTTAAATTAAAAGTAAATGACGTTTATCAAAGGAAAAACGTTGTGGTTTATCATGATAATACACTAGTTCATACATCATTAGTGACACAAAATATTCGACATGTATGTGTCAAAAATTGCTCTTATGCGTAACTTAATTGCCGTACTTAACCCCTGGCAGTTTCTTCTTTTTCTTCAATTTGAAAAAATTATTAACTAGAAAGAAACTTGATTCAAGCGATGAGAGCATCTTCGAAATTGGCCCACAATACAAGGGTAGCCGTTTATATTTCGGGAATAATAAACAAAAAAAAGTTTTTTATTACCAAAATAGTTTTATGGTTTTTGAAAATATTCTCCTTGAAAATCAATGCACTTTTGCATTCGTTTAAACCAATCCAAAAAGCATTGCTGCCACTGTGAAAGTGGTATCTCCAAATATGAGTTTTGAATGCCTCAACTGCCTGTTTCGGCGCAGAAAACCGTTGATCACGAAATTTATTCTTTATGCGTGGGAACAAAAAAAATCACAGCGTGCTAGGTCAGGGCTGTAAAGCGGATGGCTCATTAACTCAATGTTTTGCCCGGTCAAATGTTCAATCGTTTGAATCGACCTGTGAGAGCTCGCATTGTCATGGAGAATGATCTGTCGTTTTCGGTTTGTTTTCCTTATTTCTTCAAAAACTTTTGGCAAAAAAATAGTTGTGTACCATTCGGAATTGATCGTTCTACAACTCTTTAAAGGCACGGTTGCAACGTGACCGATTTTTCCGAAAAAACAAGCGACCATTTGTTTTGATGTGCTACGAGCGCGAACAACTTTTGTTGATTTTGGCACATCTTGGAATACCCACACAGTCGACTGCTGTTTACTATCACACTCATGCGTATAGATCCAAGATTCATCGCCTGTGACGACTTTATAAACGTTCTTTGAAGCAAGGCCATTGTATTTTTTGTGCATTTCTGGGCACCAACCGACGCCAATCCCATTTTGAGCGGTTGTCAAATTATATAATACGGTACCCAACGTGAACATAGATTCTTGATGGCCAAATGTTCATGCAGGATTTTATGCAGCCCTCTGTTAATAATACCTAGAGATGCCTCGATCTCACGGTATGTCACATGACGATCTTGCATTATCAACTCAGACACTGAATTAGTGTTTTCCGACACAACAACATTAACGAAATTCATCGTCCAAAGAACGCCGTCCAAGTTTGAATTCACTATACCAACGACATACTGCAGTCTTCGGTGGTGCTTTACCACCATATAACGAATTCAGCTCGTCCATGCATTCTTGTTGAAATAATCCACGCCGAAGGTCATGAAAAATAATTGCACGAATATGTTCGTGAGTTAATTCCATTTTTTCGCTGACATAAAATTTTCTAGTTACTGTCAACAATAGAAATAGCGACCGGATAATAAAACTGCCAAATTAAATATATTTTCAAAAATGACAAAATTCGCAAATCATTAGGTCGGAGGCAACACCAACAGTGTTGCCAGTTCCCGAAATATTGTATAAACGGCTATCCTAGTAAGAAGCTCGAGACTAGATGGAGTAATTGTACAGATTTAGAAATAGCTTTACCGTCATTGAACAGGGAGAAATAGAGCAAAACTATGCCGAAGCACATTTTGTCAATATTTTTGGAGAAAAGAAAGTAACAAATTAAGAAACTTAAGAAACTAATCATAAATGATCAGATTTTAAAAAGAAAATTCAACGAATATTTGTGTACCAGAAATTTATGATTTTAAAATTTATTTGTTCTATTGCTTTGTTTAGGTGTTAATAAAACTATTGCTTCTTCGAAATTTAGAGTATTCCATGTATAATAATGTGGAACACATTTCTGGGTTTCCAGTAGGCTATCCAGTAGTATTACTTTTGCAAATAACACATTTAATTATAATTCCTGTATATTATTTATTTTTATATTTACACCCGCCACAGTTAATAATTCATCTTGCAAAGGCATCTATGCGCTGACATGATGCTAGCTATCGACAATGCCTGCACGTGTTCTCCATCAACTCCTGTCGCTGATTACCCGGAGGATTTTTCAAACTTGTCTATGAAGTAAAGGTGGTATTGAAAATGCTATTCAAAATTTCAAATAGAGTATTGTTTATTTATATTACAGTTTTTTTTAAATAAATTAGGCCAACGAAAATACAAACAACTATAAGTACACCGTTTATTATTCCAGAAAATCGATTATATCAAGCAGTGTTTTCACGCATTTTTAGGTTAAAATAATAAATCGAATATGCTGATTTATTGTTCTTTCACTATATAATTCTAACATTCGGTAATATCGAAAAAACTAGATATCGCGACTATTTTAAACACAATATCGTGATATTGATATTGATCAATATATCTTCGATTTAAATTATTTGAACAATAATTAATGCTCATAATAATATTTCAATTAGAAAACTTCTAAATGAAATTAAATATTGCGTAGAATATATATTTTATATACCTATAACGGACAATGCTACCGACAAACAGAAAGTGCGGATTTCGTACCGTCACCAGATACAATAGACTTATAAATCCAGAAATTAGAAACTAGAGCATTAAACATAACTGCTTATGATTACGGTACGTAGACAATAAACACACTTCTTGCATCATATAAATATGAAATACATAAAAAGGAAAATTTCTCCCGGGCAGCAATTCGTACTGACTAAAAAGTTGTCAATAGCATAAAATACCAAGCGTGTTCCATGAAATTATTATTTGTAGAATTGGCTAGTCACTCCATTTTTTAAATATCAACTTCACCAATTTAATTGCTTATGACATTTGCTCGATAGGGACGAAAATCACATTCATAAAAATTAATTGTTCTCCCACTACTGCTGCATACGAAACAACAATAAATCTAGATGTAACAACGAATGGTGAGTTGCTTCGTGCAGAAAGTCTGAAATATAGAGAAACAGGATACTTCGAGAAAACCGAATTATATTTATAAAAGTCCGTAAACTGTCCCGCTCGTAGACTTCCACAAACGTTGTCCATACTTTCTTCATCATAGTTTCCGGGTTGGAACTTCGTCCTTGATAATTGTGCAACATATATTTCGTCACAACATTAATGAGACTTCTTCAGGGATTAACTGCTGCTACTGCTTTCGTTGTTGGACTGAAACTGAAGTCTCAGTGAGGCTGTAGCCTTGAAAATGTCACATACAAGTGGCGACGAACGTCGGTAGTAGAATTATCGAAGACACAGTTCCAGTCCGGAAGCCAAGATGAAGAAAATCTGTAAACTAGTTGTGTGCAAATCCTGTTTATTAAAAGTTAACAAAAGAGTAAGTTAATGTTCCGAATATTATATCTGCTTTAATGAAATACGTAAATAAGTCGTTTAGCCAAAGGAAAAAGGTATTTTCGTTTGCTTTTAAAAACTGAATGAGGTTTTTTACGTCCTACATATGTACTTAACATTAATTTACTTTGGGATCCAGAATCTATTTGCCATCGTGTATTCTGCGTATAATAATAAAATTTCTATACCATAATACCGAAAAAAAATGTATATTTTGTAAATTGTTATTTTCGACGACGTGAGTAAATTTCCCTGTGATATGTTCGGTTAGCATATTTGTGATGCGTATGTACATAAATTAAATAATATACGATTATGCGATGTTGTGTACACATGGGAAAACGTCAGATATATTTCCCTGGTTTGACAAGAATATCCAGAATTTCAATACACTTGTGTGATTCCTTTATTAAGGAAAGAATGTTATGCAAATAGGGTCATTTGCAGAACATCTTTTGAAAACACACATAGGAATATGATATTTACCGTGGGGACATGGTGCTCTAGTATAATATAAAATTTTAATTACTTTTTTTAGTGTTAAAAAGGAATCATTCTATTATTAATAACACCCTATCAACTACATATGTTTCATCGAATGCACGAATCGTCAGGTTGATTTGTGTTGTCAACACAAATCAACCTGACGATTCGTGCATTCGATGAAACATATGTAGTTGATAGGGTGTTATTAATAATAGAATGATTCCGTTTTAACATTCTTTAATTGGCATAAAGCCTAGACGTAAGTTTCTGTCTATTACACACTGGAAACGTAGTTTCCGATCTATGTGAGATAGAAGCGTTCTCGCTTTGCCGGTCAATACATTTATGTATTGGTCGAGAGAGGGAGATATGATATTATTCACTTTTTTTAGTGTATGTGATAAGTTGTATAAATCTCCTTGCATTTATAGAAGTTGCATTTTCTTATATAGACGTAGATTTTACCTTTTTTTATCTTTTAACAAGTTTTGTAAGCTATATTGTCACCGTGATCATCATTATTACCGTCCCCTTCAAAAGATTATGGCTAAGCCAATGAGCATTTATTTAGATCCTTCCGATGAGGTGAAATACTTCCCTTTTTATTAAGTTCTTATCTTTTATGTCCTAGAAACATTCACGATTCTTCTCTACACTTTTCTTACTATACACTTTGTTTTCTAGTCAAATAGATGGTTATTCAAATATATAACACAGCTTTGTTGGTGACACATAAAAATAGAAATGGAGTGCCTTGTTTCTTTGCATAGCATTCTTCAACAGAAATATATTTTCTCCATGGGCTAGGAAACTTTCTAATTCCTTTATGGAAAAAAGTAGATGACTGCCCCAATAGCCAATTACGCATATAATATTCGACTGCAGCGTCGTCTTCAATTTTTTCCCTCCTAATACACACTTCAATCTGTCAAACATATGGTAGTCACATTGGGACAAGTCTGGACTGATGAGTGTACAGGAAATGAGGAGGTAGTGTAATTTATTGAGTTTATCACGGGTTAGAGCTGCTGTATGCGGCCGTGTGTTATGCAGAAAGTTAGATTGCCGGCGTCGTTTGTTTCGATAAGCAGTCTTGCATTATCCAGCACCTGGCAATAGTAGACCGCATTAACGGTCCTTCGCTTCTGTAGAAAGTCAATTAGCAATACACAAATCTTGGCCTTTCTCAGTGGTCCCTCTCCAACTTTCCTCCACTCCATACACGTCCTCTTGTTCTTTGAGGTACAGTAGAAGACTCCTGTTTTGTCGCAGATCAAGATATCGTCTAAAAAAATCTCCCCTTCTTCTTGAAAGCGATTCAGAAGTCATTGACAGATATGGATACTTCCAACACTTATTATATTCACCTTTCATGGAATCTCCACAACATGCGGCGATCACCTTCTATAAAATCACGCAGAGCTTGAATATTATCTTCATTGACGCTGGTTGGTGGACGCTGTTTATGCCTTTTATTTTTCACTTATCACGATAATTTTGAAACTTCTTATCCCAATCGAATACTTGAGTTTTATTTAGAGTAGCACCACCGAACTGTGCTTGGAGTCTTCAAAATTTCACTCGATTTCACGCCTTCGTTGGCGAGGAGACGAATAATAACACGTTGCGCGATAGACACAAGTATTTTCTGTTCATGGCGATACTGAAATGGTGGACGCGATTATAAGAACCGTGTGTATAGCTATTTTCTCTCTCGCGGTATTGTGCTAGTCAAATGAACAAAGCTTCCGGTTTATATTTGAATGATCCTCATACATTTAGGATGTTTATATTTTTCTGCACGTCATCTCATCGTAATTTTTTTTTGGTTTTCCTTAGAGTCCGATCCATTGTTCATCGCGACCATTCATTTCAGACGTGTACTTTATTTTTTTTGCCCTCGCAATTCTGGTACGATTTCATTATTTCTTTTTGCTTTTCTCTCTCTATATCTTGTTACTTTTTCTCTGAAAATTATTTACGTTATGTTTTATATTTTATATTTTTCAGATTTGCTTCTTCGCCTTTGTTTACTATTATTGTTTTCACTGCATATGTAATGATCTTGTCTTGTACATTTTAATTTTTGTTTGTTTGCTAATTGCTTTACTCTTTAGTAGCGTTCCTTTTGTACCTTCCTTTTATTAGACAAGTACTACTTTAAACTAATATTGCTGGATATTTATCCATATCCTTCTCCTTCATTTCGTTTGTCTTCAATCGGAATTTGCTTATTCTCCTATCTCTGTATTTAAATGCTTTTAGTAGTTATACTCTTTTAATAGACATTGTTGGGACTAGTAATCTTGAACACTATTGTTGAGTATTTAAAATGTGTTGCATTTCAATACAATTCTTCATTCTTAAACGCTTTTCAAAATATGAAAGCTATATTACGTTATAGAGAATTTAAATAACGACTACGATTTGTACAATATTAGATATATTAACCAAGTTTTTGATACATGTCTCCAAAAAAATTTTAGTCAACATAATTGACTTGAACTTTCGTAAAATATTTTATATTCTTAAGATATATAACTCATTATAATATAGAACTCATCATTATGCCATTTAGTAAATGAAATTAGACTTGGCATTTCACTTCGGATTAATCTTCCAATCGAATAAAGGTTTCAGTTTAGATATTTTTTGAGAGGAGTACTGCAATCTCTGGAATGCAATAGCAGAAAACAGTTTTTTGAGCAAAATCGCATTTATTTGTCTAAGCAGTCTTCTTTCAGCTCTACGTATTTAGTACATATTTTCAAGCTTTTTTAAGCTTTCTGGAAATGAAGAACTCCCTAAACCTTTACAATATCCATTTTCACCTTCCATGATTTCAATATTAGATGAGAATTTCTTTTCAGCCAATCACACATTCAGGTTTGGAATAAGGAAAGAATTCGATGTCGGCTAGTCTGGTGAATGCGATCTATGAATGATCAACTAGAACTGTATATCGTACAGTTTCGCTGTCGCAATTGTCCCACTGGTTGACAATGGGACATTGCTCAGCTGTATAAGATTTTATCTTTACCAAGCAAAGACTTTTAAATTTCTTTTCTTCATTTAACAGGCATAATACTCGTCCATTATTATTATTCGAAAATCCCAAAAGACGCTTATCATCATTCTTTCAAGAAACGAAATTATGTGGGTTTTCTTTTTAATTGGCTTACAAAGATTTATCCAATACTTTGATAGCGCTTTAGTCTTCAAAGTGTAGTGACATATGCAAGTTTCATCGATAGCATTTAATTGTCTCAAAAATCGTATCTGTTGCACTCGAGTATGTCTAGAAGTTGCTGCAAAATGCTTATATTCTTTTGTATCTCTCTCTACTTCACCCAGTGATCATTTATTACTATTTCATGGACTTTGCCAATTGTTTTTTTGTTAGTATCTGTCTTTGGTCAGACAGAACATAGCACATTTTCTGTTTGTACAAGCGCGTTTAAATTCAGTTACAAAATTTGCAGCTGTTTCATTCGAAGGAAAAGGCTCACCATGACCTCTAACTCTGTTTTTTAGTTGTCTAACATTTAAGCCTTTCAAAAAGAAATGCTTTATCACTGCACATAACTCGTTATTTCTTTCGCGGTTAAGGAAATACATGAATTGTATTCTTCAATCGGTGATAAAAGATGTCCTTACGCATTGTTCGACAAAATTCGACAGCAGCTGAAAGAAACATGACGTTTTCAATACAAACCATAGGTGTAAAGTGTTGTATGTGCTTCGTCTGTTATTATATTTCTTTGTCCAATTTAGGCCATCGTATAATGCTTTCTAATACCAGATTGAAGAGAATCGTTTAATCATACAGAAATCATTTTATAAGGAATTAAATATTTAGCATTTCGAATCACCTCTTTATAATTTTAAAATGGCTTCAAACGAGACCTCTTACAAGGTTTAGTTAATTTAGAAAAATTCATGTTACAGCATTAGTTAGGTAAATATAAATATTTTATTTCTATTTTCAACTTAATCACGTATCACATTGTAATGAATACGGCTTTAGTGTTCATAATATTCTCTACTCATCGAGATTTTGAAACACAATAATATGTACGAGAGTAACCGTTTATATTTCGGGAACTGCCTCCGATCTGATGATTGCATCGTGAATTTACCTAGACAATTTTATTATCCGGTCGCTATTTCTATTGTTGACACTAACTTGAAAATTTTATGTCAACGAAAAAATGGCATTAAGTCGCGAACCTTTTCGTGTAATTATTTTGCATAATTTTCGGCGCGGATTATCTCAACAAGAATGCATCGATGAGCGGAATTCTTTATATGGTGATGAAGCACTATCGAAAACTACAGTATATCATTGGTATAGTGAATTCAAACTCGGACGGCGTTCTTTGGACGATGAATTTCGTGAAGGGCGTTTCATAAATGTTGTTGTGTCGGAAAGCATTAATGCAGTGCCTGGGTTGATAATGCTAGATCGTCTTGTGACATACCGTGAGATCGAGTCATCTCTAGGTATTAGTAACATCAGGCTGCATAAAATCCTGCATGAACATTTAGCCATTGAGAATCTATGTTCATGTTGGGTACTGTATAATTTGACAACCGCTCATAAAGGGACTCGCGTCGATTGGTGCCAAGAAATGCACAAAAAATACAATGGCGGTGCTTCAAAACATTTATAAAGTCATCACAGGTGATGGATCTTGGATCTACGTGTATGAGCCCGATAGTAAATAGCAGTCGACTGTGTGGGTATTCCAAGATGAGCTAAAACCAACAAAAGTTGTTCACGCTCGACGCACATTAAAACAAATGGTCGCTTGTTTTTTTTTGGAAAAAAACGGTCACGTTGCAAGCGTGCCTTTAGAGAGTTTTAGAACCGTCAATTCCGAATGGTACACAACTATGTGTTTGTCAACAGTTTTTGAAGAAACAAACCGAAAACGACAGATCATTCTCCATCATGACAATGTGAGCTCTTAGAGGTCGGTTCAAACAATTGATTATTTAACCGGGCAAAACATTGAATTGACGAGCCATCCGCCGTACAGCCTTGATTAGCACCCTGTGATTTATTCTTGTTCCCTGGCATGGAGAATAAACTTCGTGGTCAAGATTTTTCTACGCCGGAAGAAGCAGGTGAGGCATTGAAAACTCATATTTTGTAGATACCGCCTTCACAGTGGCAGCGACACTTTTCGGATTGGTTTAAACGAATGCAAAAGTGCCTTGATTTTCAGGGAGAATATTTTGAAAAGCAATAAAACTATTTTCGATAATAAATTTTTTTTTGTTTGCTATTCCCAAAATATAAACGGCTACCCTCGTATTATAAAAATAAGAAAAATTTAGAACAGGTATTTAAAACAAAATGATTAAACCAAACCTCAATTCTTGCCCGAACTATAACGATCGTGTTAGAAACCTTGGAAAATTACAAAAACATTAATATTAAATGGGTTATAGGTTAAACAGATGACGATATAGCTTTCCTTAACGAACATTATATTTGTTATTCCTGTGAAATTTGAATTGTAAAGTTTTCCAACAGTGACATTTACTGCAAGTCCAATGTTTTCTTCAAGTTATGACTACTTTATTCTGTTTTCTTAACCTGATATGCGTGATTCATTCTAGTATATGCATGTAAGTGTTTTTGCTTTAAAACTTTTCACACAAACATGGGAATCATTATTGACTTTACTTAAATATGTACTAAAAATTAATTTGAATTTTAAGGTAAAAAAAATTTTGGTAATGCTTTTTATCTCTTAATTTTTAAATTTAAATTTTTAAATTGAAGATATATTTTGGCAACATAATTTTATGGCAAAGACTCTATTATTATACATATGTGTATTGGCAAGTCGAATATCGGCTCAAGATCCTTCATTTCGCTCGCGTTTTTCAAATAACCGTCCTTGATGTGCTGAAATGGTTCCAACGGTATAGAAGATCTAGAAAAGGTCATAACACAATATTTTTCAATATCTAACTTTAAGCCGAAGCGTTCGCACCAGTCACGTAAAGAATTGAGATTGTGTTGGGGTTTATCAGCATAGCCGGTAGAGATAATTTCCAAATACCTTTTTAAGTCATCAGCATACGCAAGTATATATTGACTTGATAGTCAATCATTTATCAACAATAAAAATACTAAAGGACATAAATTTGACTTTTGAAATATTCCAGACGTCAAAATGAAATCGTTAGAGTAGTATGCGTTATATGTAACGTAGTACTTCATTTAAGTTAAATAAACCTTAAAAAGGTAGGCGCAAATTACATCTAGCCGTCCATACCTATTCAAGACTTCAGTCATCTATTGTATTGTTGCGGCCAAATTAGTGAG
Organism: Dermolepida albohirtum; assembly: GCA_031893035.1. Taxonomy (NCBI): domain Eukaryota; kingdom Metazoa; phylum Arthropoda; class Insecta; order Coleoptera; family Scarabaeidae; genus Dermolepida; species Dermolepida albohirtum. The sequence continues at coordinate 876,125 of JAVIWB010002387.1, forward strand.
TGGATTGAAAGAAATAAGTGCTACTAAAAAACATAGAGTACAGTACCTCTTCATACATTTTTGAAAAATTAGAAACAATAGACTGTCTTATAATTAATAATTAAGGACAGTCTCTAGAACAATTCCTTTCTATTGATCAGGAAAGGTATGGTACATGATATGACAAGATCGATCACTACCTTAAGAGGAAGAGTTAAAACATACCTGCAATTACGAATTCGGAAACTAAGATCGAAATTGTCTCCCATTGTAAATTTGTTAGAAAAAAAGCCCAATGGCTCTTTTTCTAACAAATTTAACCTCTTCCTCTGAAGGTAGTGATCGATCTTGCCATATCACCATGTAAGTTAATTAAATTACTGAATTTAATTAACTAATTTTAAAAATCAGCAAAAGGCACTACATACCCTCTTAGGACCAAGACGTATGTTTCGCATCCACAACAAATGACGATCGACCAGCTCGTTGTTCGGTCCGTAAGAGATTGTACAGTGCCTTTCACTGATTTTCATGTCCTTTTATTGTTTACCAATCGTTCCATTCATCTTTGTCGATAGAGTTAGACCGGTTGAAAATTGGTGGCATTCCATGGAACGTACGTCTCAGTCACTAACTCTGTCGACAACAAATGACTAACTCATTTTCTATTGCGAATGGAAAGAATCTATAAACGAGCAAATACAGGTGTATCTTCAAAGCATTAACAATTTAATTAGGGTTACGGAATCGTTCCCATCATTATCAAAAGTTTATCTGGCATACTAATACAAGGCTTTCTGACACGAAAAAAATCTCAAGTTTAGGAAGGATCTGTTTTAGTAGCATGTTTAATCATGGTTGAAGTTGTTCACCAATTATTAGGTTGGCATTTGTTAAATCTTAGATGTAAGATACCAGTGTTCATTTATCGATTTCTCAACTTGTCTCAACAGTTTTTTATCGTCAAATCTAATAAATTCTCGTATTTTTTCAAATCGAAATATGGACAATGTGACTCGATATATGGGATTAATAAATTGAACAGATCTCTTGCAGAAACATCCTAACTTTTATCAACTCCAGCATAAATATTATAAATAATCCACAAAATGAATAAAGTTTATTAACAGTTACACGAACACGTCTCTCTTCTGTTGATACAGTGCACGATTTCCTGCAGAATAACTTCAGTCGCAAATAACTGAAAAGTTTCTCTTGGTGCAGTGCCATGTCTTTGTATTAAGTTAGGTGCATGTCGTATTATATATACTATGTTGTTGGTTTTTATTTTTTGATGGTAGTTCTCGTATACATTTCAGGCGGTTTGGAGAAATGTAAAGACTTCTTCAATATTAGGGTTTGAATTATCACTATCACTAACATTTTCTGCGATAGTGTCATCACCATCTTCATCGCTATTGGATCTAGACAAATCATTACAATTTGTTTTGAAGTCACCATCCATTCACCCATTCTGCCTAACAGCGTTTCCTCGTCCTTTAGATCACCAAACTTTACACTTTGTATACACATTTTCATTTTGCCATTATTGCTTTTATAGTATAATTTCGATCAATGCTGCGATTGTAACTGAAGGACAAAATATCCTGTACGGATATCTATACATTCTGTAATAATATAACTTCTAACTTGCAAGTTTTAAATTCGCTTACCCCAAATTATTTGATGACACACGCCAGCAAGCCAACAAGCTGAGACTTGGTAATACAAAAAGTTTCGTTATAGGTCTCGTTGGTCCAGTTAATATAAATGGAACATTGCAATAAGGAATGAGATCAACCGAAGATTACACAGGTCTGCGAATGGAAAAATTGTTTAAAATATAATCTGTAATTTTTCTAGTCTTCTGTATAGTAATTTCGGAAAAAATAATTAAAGAATTCCATCAGGCACAGTTTAGTAATAAATTTAACTTGAAATTATCGACAACTAGGCATTGTAGGCAAGTAAACATACAGTGTTTAATCTAAATAACTAAAATTAGGCTTAAACTGGCCGTGTTAAATATTAGTGGCAACACTGAGTAGCTACCAAACCTTTGCTTGCTCTCCCCATAGAATGTGTCTCTTGACTCAGTACTGTACACATGTGTTTTCTGAGTTTTATTGAAGGAGTAAGTACTTTGTTTTATATTTGTAGGGACGAAAAGAATACTGACTACAAGGACATTTAGCTGAAATGTTGGAAAGAATTTAGGCTGTAACATGAACCTAAAAGTGCATTTTCTCCACTAGCACTTAAAATATTTTCCAGACAATCTTATTGCTATCAGCGGGGAATAAGGTGAAAAATTTCACCAAGGCATAAAGGAAAAGCGATATCAAGCAAGGTGGACTATTCAAGTGATAGCGGACTATTGCTGGATGTTAAATAGAGACGATCCCAAAAATGTTTGGTTACCTATGATTTCAATAAAATGTAAAATTATTATACATTCTATAATTTTTATATTGGGCTCATTATTCTTAAAATATATCTATTTCTTGTGAGAAAATCCTACGCGATAGAAAAAAGCGCTTTTCGTTTTTGAGACCATCACTGAAAAACACAAAAAAACTTAAAGCAATTTTTGAAAAGTATTTTTTTGCAGACCGGTGTTATTTAATAAGTGGAAATTAAGTTTAAAGATTTATTTTAAAACTTGTTAATTTATTTTAATGAAGCTTTATATTTGCTAATTTTCGTGGGAAGTCAATACCTAACTTACATCTAATTTAAAAACTCAGTATCAGAAATTGCTTGTTTACAGAGAAGGATAATCTACTACTCGGAGTAGGGTTGATCCTTCGGTAGTTCTACAGCAAATGTCAGGGCTTATTTAAGCTATCCGCTATTAAGAGGAAATGGACTCCTAATTGCGTTCAAATACAAAAAGGAAATGACTTTTACTTAAATGAAACTGCAAAATACTACGAAATGTTTTCAAACGAAATTGGCAAACGAAATCTTCCTAAATCGATTAACTCAAATTAAGTAAAATTTCATTTAACTTAAAGATAAAAATAAAAATTTATCATCAGAAAGACGGTAGCGAGTATTTTTATGAGGTATCCAAAAGCATATCTACCGACTTTATTGGAATAATTATGAGTAATAAAATTTCTCTCGCTATCAATAAAGTTCTTCATATTTGTAATAGAATGTAACAATTTAAAAATTTGTTAAATATATGGAACTGTAGAAATTTTAAACGAGTTATCAGAATTATACGAGGTGTGGCAATAAAATAGGTGTGAGAAATATTACTTATTGCAATTAAACTTATGTTTAACTTTCATTCCCTTCAACATACTTTCCTCTCCTATCTATATGCCGCTGTATATGTGTCTTCTGTTATTCGAAACAAGGATGTAGTTCATTAGTTGCCAGCCTCGTCAACAACTCTGCCGTTTCTGCTTTTACATATTAAACAAACTGAAAACGCGTTCCCTTTAATGCGTTTTTCACTTTTGGGAACAGGTAAAAGTCATATGGTGCTATATCCGGCAAATATGGAGGAAGATCAAGCACAGCAATGCGCTTGTCCGTTAAAAACTGCTTCACAGATAGGACATTGTGAGCCAAACTTTTGTCATGTTTAATTCATCATATCAAATGTGTTTTACTGTTTACCATATCGGCAATGATTCGAATGCTCAGGCGTAGATCTTTACGCACAATTTTATTAATTTTCTGAACGTTTCCTTCACTTTTTGCTATCGCAGGTCGACCATCTTTCACCTCTTCCTGACCTTCAGAAATTCGTTTGTGCCATTCGAAAGCTTGCGCGCATGATATAGCATTACCATCAAATACCTCTGTTGGCAACCTTTTAATTTGAGAAGGAAGTTCAGGTTAATTCTCTGCTCGATTTTAATGTCAACAATTATCACGGCACTACTAAGTAACAATGTTGTCCACAATTACAGCTCAAAGCTAAAGCAGACAGAGAGACGAAACTACGGTTTGTTGTCTGAGAAGTATCAAATTATTAAATCCAAAGTTTCAGTGCAATGCGTGTAATGTTGTAGATACAACGAAGGTCAAAATTGACAAGTTAGTTGAAAAATGGAATCACACCCAGAACTTTTTCACAGAATAATTTTTATAATTTTCGAAGATATTTATCTGTTTTCGGCAATGACGCAGCAGATCAGCCAACGTTGGTATGGAGAATTCAAACGTGGACGAACTAGTCTTAGCGACGATCCAACGAAAAACGGCAATCACCCAGGAAAACGTCGATGCTGTGCGCAAAATCATCAACGAAGATCGACATGTGACATACCGCTAGATCGAAGCATTATTGGGGATTTCAAAGACCTCAACTCAAAAAATTTTGCATAAAGATTTGTGTCTAAAAAAATTAGTTTCCCGTTGGATACTGCATTTGGTGATCGATGTAGAGAAAGCGGCAAGGCTGAATTGGTGTCAAAAAACTCTAGATTGCTTCATCAGCGAGAAAATCATAAATCAGAAAATAAACGCCAGTCGTTTGTTTGGGAGATCCAAGGCGAAGAAGAACCGGCAAAAGTATTCGCCCAGTTATGTAGCATTCTAGTGTTTGGGTGAATTGTTTTGGCAAAATATTTTTCAATTTATTCGTTAGCTCTAGATGCCATACCTTGTCAAAAGCTTGGGCTATATCCAAGAATACAGCCGAACAGATTTTTCTTTCTTCATAGGATTTCTCAATGATATCTGTTATTCTGTATATCTGGTCAGTTGTTGTATGTTTGTTCCGAAATCCAAACTGATGAGAGGGAATTAGGTTCTTACTTTCAATAATTGGTTTTAGTCGCTTCAGAAGTAACTTTTCAAACAATTTCGATATTATCGGAAGCAATGATATAGGCCTATATGAGGTTACTTCATTTGGAGGTTTGCCATGTTTGGGGATCATTATTACTTCGGCCATTTTCCAAGCATCTGGCACGTGTTTCAGACGGAAAGCCGAATTGATCAAATGTGTGTTTTGTAATCGCTTTTTTCCTTGTTAGATGAAAGTAAAAATGCTTTATCATAGCTGGATATTCACTTCTGATGATATTTAAGATTCGCGGGCTGTACTAATACTGTACATGTTCATTCAGAAGTTTTCACGGCAATAATTTACCTTGTCTTGATTTATAGAACTGACCCGATGATGAGTTTGAGAGATTGATGAGTCTGTAGACGGACCAGTTTCTTTTTGATACTGAATGATGTACACTGACAGTTAAACACCTTAAGTAACGAAAGAAATAATTTAGTTGTAGAAAAATTAAATAATGTTTAAAGTAAATATTTAGATTTCATCAGACTAAGGCAAATATATAATGATAGTGTTTCAGGTCACTTACATAACTTCCAAAATTATTTTGGCTGTTTAAAAAATACACCCTTAAATGTGGAGCTACAATTTTCTTTAGATAAGAACATTTTTTCAGCATGGCGTAGATCACAGAGCGAAATGCTATTGGGAACACACCGGATGTTGCAGATGTACAAAGGGTACTAGGAAAGTTTTGCAATATGACGCAACAAAGAATCGTAGGAAGCTGCTTGTTGCTGCATCTTTCGACATGTTCATACGTACATAGTATGGGCTCAGTTATACATTAACAGTGAGAGTGTAAAGTGCTTGCGATGACACTGTGGTCACGAAATGAGATAAGGGCAGTTTTGCGTTATAACTTCGTGCGTTATTTAAACATAGTGTAGTTTAGTATTAATTTCTGTAATCTGAATTATTTTTTTTAATTTATACGTAAATTGGTAAAATATTAAATTTGTTCAATGCTGTTTTAAATATATATATATTAATTTTAAACTACGCTAAGGAAAATTCAGTTATGTATTTTAAATGAGTTTTTGTGATTTATTAATAAGTGACTTCATTATTGTGCTGTTGTGTTAGTGTAAACTTTACATTATAAGCTGCAAAAAAGGTGAAAAAATAAATAAATCGACGCAGTTTTATTTTTCAGTATACAGTAATTTGTTATTAAATATTACGTTATTTGCTTTATTGTATATTTTTTAAAGTAACGTATTAACTTTATGTCTATTCTACTTCAATGCAATACCATATTACAAAAATGTTATCGTTTTTCAAGGAATGTTTAGGAAAATTGTAAAACAGAAGCTGCTTTTACTTAAAGCACATTCCTATCGCATTTAGAAACATAACATGATTTAGCTGTCATATTTTCTGAAAAATGTGCGACGGAACTAAACTAGAATTCTAAAACTTACACGAACCATGAAATAAGAACAAGCGTATAACTCCCAGCAGGAATGAAAACTTCATCCAACTGCAACTGCCTGAATGATTTACAACAATTATACAAACCATTTATTTTCTAAGTTTTAACCAACTTGGTGCTTTTATATCGTAATTTAAAAAGATCATTTATTGCGACATTGAATAAGTGAGATATATTTTTATTTAATTCAATTTAAATATATTATATCAATCATACATATGTTTCGTTTTAAGCAATTTCTCATATTTAATGTGGTCCAAAAATTATATAAAAATTCAATTTCTTTTTTATTTTTTGATCTCTTTTATAATAAGCAAATAATACTTTGCTGAAGCCATGTATATTAGGATCTTAATCTACGTCGAATCGGCATGAATTGTTTCGATTTACGTTGCACCAAAAAAACTATAAATTTAGTTTGCTTTGTATGATTCGATTCTCGACAAAATATGTCAGATATTCCCATGTCTTAAGCCAGAGGTTGGATCTTCGGATATTCTTAATTAAATATTTTTGAGCGTAAACAGTGACTTGGAATAACACCTGGAACGGTTTTGTTCCGTTGAGACTAATGTACGATTATTTCATTACACTGGACTATGACTTATTGACATAAGATAATGTTCGTTAATGTATATATGCTTTATATGACGAGAATTGATTTCCCCGATATCAATCGACATCTAAATATAAAGGTCTAACCCAAAATTAAATCCACTTTTCATTTAAAGTCTTGCCAGTCAAGTTTTGACATTTATGTACGAACTATTTAATTCAAGAAATTAAAGTATAACATATTTCTTATAGATATGAGTTTCATTCTGAGTTGATTTCGCTTTTTAATCAAATGTGCACCCCATTACAAATTAATATGTGGTAATAAAACGAGGTAATGGGTGATTCATTATGACGTACTTTTTTCAATAGCGATTTTTTGATAGATAAAGCGTGAGTTTGTGAAACTTTCACGGAATTTTAGTATTGTGTGACATTTTATTTTGGAGAAATCTAGTCCGGCACAGCGTCTACAAATTATTCAGATGTATTACGAAAATCAGCGTTCCATAAGAAATATGTTTCGTGCGTTTAAAACAACTTATCGTCTGCGTAAGATTCGGCTCACCGAACACAATTCGCTATACCATCGAAAAAGTTGAAACGCAATTTTCATTATTGGATAACATGCGACCAAATAGACCACATTCATCACGTAATGAAGAAAAGATAGCGATGATAGCTGAGAGTGAACGCGTGGACCGTGAAGAATCAATTTGACGTAGATTTCAGTAACTTGATTTATCGTATGCCACAACTTGGCGTATGTTACGTAAGGATCTTTGTTTAAAAACATACAAAATTTAACTCGTTCAAGATCTGAAAGCAGCCGATCTTTGAGTCATCACCGTTTCAATTTTCGGGTTCTTGAAAAGCTTAACGAGGATCCGTTGTTTTCGACTAAAATTTTGTTCAGAGATGAGGCCTATTTCTGGCTTAATAGCTACGTTAATAAGCACAATAACCGTATTCGGCGTGAAGAGCACCCCGAAGAGGTTCACGAGCTGCCATTGCATCCAGACAAAACTATGGTTTAGTGCGATTTATGGGCAAGTAAAATTATCGGTTCATATTCCTTCAAAAATAAAGACAGGCGCCATGTAACTGTAAATAGCGCCCGTTATCGCTCAATGATGGACTATTTGTTGCGTGAAAAGTCCGTGATCTCGACGACATTTGGTTCCAACGAGACGGCACTGCTTGCCACACAGCCAGTGAAAGCTTGGTTTTATTTCGAGAAAAATTTGGTATTATTGCGAAAACAATTTACAACATTTAATTTCACGTAATGGACCTGTGCAATGGCCGCCTAAATAATGTGATGTCTCATCTTTAGATTTTTGCCTTTGAGGCTGCGAAAAGTCCAAAGTCTGCACAAGAAGCCAACTACTATTGACCAATTGAAAGCCAAAATTACTCGCGTTATTCGCCAAATACCACTTGAAATACTCGAACGCGTCATCGAAATTTGGAACTTCAGAATTGACAGCATTAGGCCAGTCACGGGGAATATTGAAAGGGAAATAATTTTTAGAAAATAAATGTCAGAAATTGTGCTTTTGTATTATTTCGAAGAATACCCAATAAAATTGAAGTTCTTCTTCTAATAACTCAAAATTTTAAAATGTGTACTGGGCTACAATTGCTTGCCTTATCGCTTTTATAATATGAATAATTTAAAATGAAGAATAATCGACATTTAACAAATGGAAGCTATTTTCATTTGATGCAATTTAAAACATCAATTACAATTCCTATATTTATGTGTTCTATTTTGAATAATTTCTTATATTAAATCAGATCCAAAAAGTGTAAAAAATTTGAATTTTTTTAAAATATTTCGTTTTGGAATTTGTTTAATTGTTTCTTGAAATGTAAATTCCAAAAACTGCTGCAAATTTATAAATTACTTTATCCATATATCTACCTTTTTCGTAATTTAACCAATTGTAGTCTTTCCATTACCTTTTTCTCGTGTACCTATTTTCGCCTCTTTTGTAATCAGTACATCCTATCAACTTTACCGATCTCGTTTGGCGTATAATGTGGTGTTGTCTTTTTAAACTTCAAGTTTCTCTCACAGTTCTTTGTTTTCATCCTCTCTAAGTAGTTATCTGTTAAGTAATCCCTTAAATAGAAGATTCGTTTCATTCGATGGTAATTAAACTGCCATTATCAATAGAAAGACGACGCAATTAAGTTTTTAGATTGATTCGAATTATTTAGTTTTAGATCAATTCGTATTACTTAAGAAACAGAAGGCACAGTAACTAATAATTCATCATTGACCAAAGACTGTATTCGATCGCTTCGATCGCGGTTATTTGCGTTTGGAGACAGTATCTTTGAGGAACATAAAAATTGAGCTATTCTTTTTTACAAAACATTAATATTTGTCACGCATTTTGATTAACTGAAATACAACAATTTTAATCTTACATTTTATTCCATATTTTCCCCTATTTTTACATTCATTATCTTTTTGAGTAATTTGAAGCTTATAGTTTACACTTTTTAAATAGCAGACAACAATAAGCAAGATTTTTCGTACTCAAGACTACTTTATCAACTATCAGTCGCTACTTACTAACTAGTTTACGTACATATTGGGTTGGCAACTAAGTACTTTCGGTTTTTACTGATAGAGAGCGTTGCTTTATTTTTTGTATAACGTATGTTAGTGCTGTACTGTACCGTTTGTCGCATGATACTAGTCACATTGACGTAACTTCAGAAGCAAGTAGTGCGTGATTTTTATTAAAGCTATTAGTTGTGGGTTAATTTTAAATGGAGTGCAGAAACGAACATTTTCGACATATTTTACTATTTTATTTCCGTAAAGGAAAGAAAGCTGCTGCGGCTCACAAAAAGATATGTAAAGTTTATGGTGCTAATTGCTTAACAGAGCGCACGTGTCAGAATTTGTATAAAAAATTCCGTTCTGGAGATTTTTCCCTCAAAGATGAGCAACGTTCTGGTCGGCCTACTGAAGTTGATGATGACCAAATCAAAGTCATAATTGAAGAGGATCGTCATATAACTGTTCGAGAGGTTGCGGAGAGGCTACATGTATCGCTTGATCAATAAGGTTGATATATAACCCCTTTCCACAATTAACTATTTGTAAATTCTGTATACGCATTTCGACAACCAAGTTGTCATCATCAGCAGATAATTTCAAAGTGTCGCACCTTGTAAAACACGGCGAAGAAATTGTACGAAAAATACACTCCGTACGCGATCCGCACCGTTGCAAACCAAGATGTACACCGTACAGTGTACATCTTGGTTTGCAACGGTGCGGATCGCGTACGGAGTGTATTTTTCGTACAATTTCTTCGCCGTGTTTTACAAGGTGCGACACTTTGAAATTATCTGCTGATGATGACAACTTGGTTGTCGAAATGCGTATACAGAATTTACAAATAGTTAATTGTGGAAAGGGGTTATATATCAACCTTATTGATCAAGTCAATCAACCACAGGCTCCATCAAATTCAACTACATGTATCGCACACAACAATTGAAAAACATTTAAAATGTCTTGGGCTAGTCAAGAAGCTTAATATTTGGGTACTTCACGAATTGAAAGAAATTCATTTAACACAAAGAATCAACTTTTGCGATATGCACCTTAGATGAAATGAAACCGACCCTTTCTTAAAAAGAATCATCACTGGTGATGAAAAATGGGTCCTGTACAGTAACATAGTTCGAAAACGATCATGGAGCAAACACGATAAACTAGCTCAAACCACATCGAAAGCTCGTGCTGTCAGTTTAGTGGGATTACAAAGGTGTTGTGTTTTTTGAGCTGCCAAGGAACCAAACTATCAATTCTGATGTTTACTGTCAACAATTAATAAAACTGGATGAAGCAAACAAAGAAAAGCGGCCAGAATTGTCAAATCGGAAAAGTGTAGTTTTCCACCAAGATAATGTAAGGTCTCACACATTTTTGGCAACTCGTGGGAAACTATGGGAGCTTGGCTGGGAAGTGATGCCACATCCCCCATACAGTCCTGATCTAGCACCATCTGATTACCATTTATTTCGGAGTTTGCAGAATTCTTTGAATGGTAAAACTTTCACAAATGACGATGACCTTCACTCGCACCTAGTTCAGTTTTTTGCTGATAAGGACTAGAAATTTTATGAGCGCGGAATCATGAAGCTGAAAGAAAGATGGCAAAAGGTCATTGAGCAAAATGGAAAATATATAATTGATTAAAAATTATTCTTTGTTTAAAAAAAAAGTGTTTTATTTTATACTACAAAACCGAAAATACTTAGTTGCCAACTCAATACATATATGGTAATATTTGTACTTCCAGCATGTGTCGATTTGATTGAACTTCTTATGTTATTCCATATTTTTTTGAACAAGTAGCTTTTATATGTTTCGGCGAATAAATACTATAATTTATTAATTTAAACATTCTACGTAAAGGACATCAAAAGAGTAAGTATTATAAGTTGATAATAATATACCTATTGCCACGTAGAGTAGTAGAGCGATTTTTCAACCAGTTTTCTAATAGCTGTTGGTATTGTTAGTTGATCTAAGTGCATGTTTGCTTCCAATTATGTATATCCATTAAAAATTTGTGCCGAATCTATGGAAACGTTGGAGTTCTACGAAGTCTGCTTCATTGAAAACATTATTATACGAACGGTACGGAGCATTTAAAGAAGACCAAAAAGTAGTAGATTTTGGCTTGCTTATCACCACTCTACATTCAATGTCTTCGACTAATGGAAACAACGACAAAAGAAATTTAGGCTTACTAGAGTTGAAATATGATTTGAACATGTCTCCCGAATCTGTTCGTATAATTTTAGCAGATGTTTTCAGCGAGATATTTTAAACTTTCTTAAAAAGAGCACTGTAAATAAGTTATTAAGACAAGCTTGAGAGAGAGAGCTCGAGAGAATAAGGACTCTAAGTTAAATTAAATTTAATTTCAGTAGATCATAATGTTAACTGTTAATGTTACTACACCCACGTTATTTTTTTAATACACGTAACTGTGACATTTAATACATTATGCATCTGACATATGAATTATTAACAAAACAATTATAGTAAACAATAAATCCCATTAATTTAATAAATTTTAAATAAAATAATACAATTTAATTAAAAATAAATAAACTAATGCGACTATAATTTAAGAAAATATTTTAATAGGTATTCTATTACGTAATTTTGATGGAACTTGTGGTTGATTAACTTAATCATTGAAGGTCGATATATAACACCTTTTCGCATTAATTTTCGTATTCTGTATACGTATTTCGACAACTAAGCTGTCATAATCAGCAGATAATTAAACAGCGTCGCACCTGGAAAACTACGGCAAAATACCCGTACGAAACAAATTCCGCACACGATTTGTACCGTTAAAAGTCGAAACACACACTATTACGTGATCATATTTATTATATTACATTAGCATAACTATTATTGTTGTTTTAATGTATAAACATTAAATAATTTTATCTAAATATGCCATTAAATATCTTTATTTTATAATGTATAATCATTACAATATAATTATATATACGTTGAGATAAAACTGCAAATTCAGCTTCTTCAGTAATAGACCTTTTTATCGGACGGGATCTGTATATATCACAAAAGTATATAAGAAATATAAAACGTCATTCTTCAGTACATTCAATTCGGATCGTGTCATTGCTTTTCTGTTCCCTCTTCTCTCATCCACTTTATTCTAAACGATATCTTTTACCGCGTATTACTACCTGGGAGATTTCGGCTAAACCGCGTCATTTCTAATTAACGACCAGAGAATCAATTTATTACAAACCAGGTGTTCCGGGAGAACCAATTACAGTAAAAATTATTACGCATTAAACTCGTACCGTAGTTTTATGCTCAAATAGGGAAAGAAACCATAAATAAATTGAATATTCTTCAAATTTCATGTAAATCTACCTAGTCATGATAGAAACAAATGATTATGCGTTACTTAATGAAGTTCAATGGTAACTATGTCTTTCTAATTACGTGTGAAATTAGAACAACTCGTGCCATTAAATTTTTTTTTAAACGACAAAATTTCTCTTGAAACCATTCCAAGCAATCAATTGTAATGTATGAGGATGAGGTTCCGTCATATTTTAAAGTGAAATATTAGTTAAAACAGATTCGGTAGGATTGTGAATCCATTGAAGATAATCCACCGTTAGTTGGGAAAGAGCATGAGTTATTTTAATTGGATATATGGGAACTACAATAATGATGTTTTTTTACGGCAAAACGTTAACCAAAATTACATACGGGTATTGGCCAGAAACGTTAAGATTTATGTCACAAAGAAATCATTATTTTTAATGACAATACATGAGTGCACAAGGCAGACAAAGCCCAAAAATCCCTGCGGGTGTAACTCCTTGAAGTTGGGCTACCCACCATATAGTGCGAACTTGGATTTTATTTAGAAATTTTAAAAAGCGCCTCGAAAGACATCATTTTGTAGACGATACCTAAGATTTATACCTATTCGGAGACCAACAGAAATCATTTCTTTCTAATGGAATAAAATTGTAATAAGTGAGGAAGTCTCGTTCAAATAGAAAACTTTTTAAGTCCCTCCCGCGTATTAAGCCCATAAGATAACAGAACAATTCATAAAGTGTTTCTGTAAGTACGGTGTTAAATTCAAATTTGTACGGCTGTTGTGGTCTGTTATTTTGATCTTTTCATACAAAGTCATAATAAATTACCCAGTATGTACATATGTCTGTGATAAGGTTGTATTTGTAAGTGGCGAAGTATTGTATACATATTTACTTGATATTAATGTTTGCCAATTCCAATTTTTATTTTAGATTTTGTTATGAATATGATTCGATATTGTATTTTTAGCACTTTTTTTACGTCAAGTGAACTTCACAGAAAGCAATTTTTTTAAACACGACTAAATCTGTCTTACATCTTAATGTAACAAAAGTTTACAATATTTTTAACTTTAAAGCTTCGTTTCGTTAGGTTACAAATATTTTTAAAGTAATTCTGTTAGTATACTAATGGTTAAACGCTTTCTTATTACACTTAAATAATTTACTTGTCGAGTCACATTAAATGTAGGATATCAATTAATAAAATAATAAGAATGTAGCCTAAGATATGTGTATAAATAAGACCTTTTAACTCCTGGATAATGTATGATCTATGACTTGTTTAAAATTTCCTTTCATTTTAATCATCTCTTTTTATTTGTTCACGTATTTTGAATAAATGCATATGGTTTACTGTGTAATGCTATTGAAATACAAGCGTCGTTGAGTGAAACTGTAATTACAAACATGACAATGACATCAAACAACGTAAAACACATAAAATATGGTGATATATGATACGAGAAATCCTGTTTCAGTAAGCGGATGAATGTGGGCACAAAATGATGACACAGTGAACAGAAGTTTAAAGGTGAATTGTAATTATTGCTAATCAATGTTTTGGTCTATCAAATACTCTAAATGTGGCTGATTTAGTAACTTGTTTGACTTCGTCTATTTTCATTATCCTGGCATAATCGTGTAAGAATTATTAGACTGTGTATACGTTCAGTATTTGTTATTAAGCTTAAAAAATAGAATGGGACACTTTATTTAAATAACGGGTGTTTTTTTAAGAGCTTGAGAACTTTCAATGATAATACCAGACAGAAATATTGTTGGAATGAATTTTTTTTTTATTATAATCTGCTAGAGAATTTCATGGCATTTATTTTTTAAATATGATTTCCGGCATATGTCCGCCGCGGCTACGAGTTACATGGTCCATTCCATCAGTCCAATTTTAGATTACCTTTTTTAATAAATCTGGTATGTCGGAATAAACCAATGACTTAACATAGCCCCATAAAAAGTAATCCAGACGTATTAAATGGCATGTAGGCATGACCGACGATGCCGTCCGAGTGTAAACCGCACCAAAGAGTCAATCTTAATGGATGTAATGGTGATTCTTTAACGGCTTGCTGATTATTTTCGTTCCAAATACGGCAATCTTGCTTATTGACGTAGCCAATTAACCAGAAACACAATTCTTTGATAGAAATGCTCATCTTCGGCTAGTTTCAAATGAGTACAATCGGCAAAAATGCGACGCAAACGAAGGTCGTTTGGTTTCAATTCTTGCACGAGCTGTATTTGATAGGCACGGAAGCCAAAACCCTTACCTAAAATTTTCCACGTAGTCGAAGGACAAAGGCCAACAAGTTAAGAACGACGACGAATCGACATTTCGGCGTCTTCTTCAATATTTCGCGTTACAGCAGCAATGTTCGGTACGCATATTTCTTTGTCTTGTTGACTGTTTTGAATCGAGAAGAGTAAAATTAGTGAGAAAACGATCACTAATTGCACGAATTGCTTGCTCACTAGGCCGATTATGTTGACCGTAAAATGGACGAAGTGCTCTATGAACTTTGCCAAGAGATTTATTTTTTTCAAAGTAAATTTCCAGAATTTGGAAGAGTTTTTCTGCCGTTAAACGATTCATGATGACTTGCCAAACCTTACTGAACAGAAATGTCAACACGGTTTGACATTATCAACTGTCAAACCATAGTTATCGATAACGATAGTTCTCATGCAGCTTAAAAAACACCGATTACAAGTTTCTTCTTGATTTCTTTCCAAAACTATATCCACACACATATGCTATTAAATTTTAAATGTGGCTTTTATAACACAACATGAATGTACATAACCAAGCTAATAAGCTAAATATTAAAAATAAATTATTGAGAGTAGAAAAAAGAGAGATAGCAAACAGGAAGAAATTCAAAAATACAGAAAACTTAAATAGAACACGAAGGTATAGGTGCAAAATTCTCCGTCGAAATTTCCTTATATGTTAAACCTATTTTAAGCATTGTCACTTTCGAAATACCGGGTGCCCCGTGACATGATGGTTAGAGCATAAGGATGTGTTACTGAAGCAATTTTAAGTTAAAAATTTCGAACGAACATTTGCACAAAACTCTATCGTAACTAAGTTATAAGCATTTGAAGCTTCAGATAATCCTACTAATGCAGATAGATAGATTATCGGTGAATATCTGATCAATGTTTGGTGTGGTCTTATTGACGACAGTCTCACTGGTCCATTTATAATAGAAGAGCGTTTCGCGATAGTTCGTTATCGACGTTTTTTGTAAAATGACCATACAACATAACTGGTTGACGTTCCTCTTAATGTAAGACGACGAACGTAGATACGCTACGATGGCGTACCTCCGCACTTTGATAGACAAGTAACACATTTTTTTAATCAAAAAAACCGGTAAATTGGAAGAGGTTTTGCAGTTGCTTGGCCGCCAAGGTCACCAGACTAAAATCACCTAGATTATTTTTTATGGGAAATGCTGAAAAATTTGGTTTATGCAGAAGAATTTGAAAACAGAGCTGCACTTGTTGCTGTAATAATGTATGTCGCATAAACTATTCATGCTGATCTTGGAACTGTTACACTATGTATACAGCAACTGGGAAAATAAAGGATGTTTCGAATTGTGCGATTTTTTTAAGAATAAATAAAATATAGATGGCGCACTGAATTTGTCTGGGTATGTGGGCATTTAAAAAGTGTGATGTATGGCATTTATAAAAATGGCTTCGTACACGGTACAACAACGCGTTCAAATTGTTGAATTATTTTATGAAAATCAGCCTTCTGTGAAAAGAGTTTTAGAAAATTACGTGAATTTTATGGTTTAAATAATCGTCCATCTGAAAGCACTATTGGTCGAATTATTAAAAAATTTCAAGAGACCGGTTCCGTGGAAGACTAAAAAAGTGAAAAACACAGTTATACTGGCCATTCACAAGAAAATATTGTGTTCGTGAAAGTGTTGCTGAAGATCCTAAAATGTCCATTAGACGACGTTCACAACAACTTGAACTTAGTTGATCAACAACATGGCGTATTTTACACAAGGACTTAGCTCTGAAGGCATATAAGGTTCAAATAACACAGGAACTGAAGCCATTAGATCATTTAAAACGTCGTTTAATTGTAAATTTCATGAATGAACAACCAGCTGATTTTTTTCAAAAAGTAATGTTTTCTGATGAGCTCCATTTTGAACTTGGTGTCTATGTAAATAAACAAAATTGCTATATATGGAGTGAGGAAAATCCACGAATTATTCATGAGAAATCTATGGATCCTAAACGAGTTACTGTTTGGTGTACATTATGGTCAGGTGGTATAATTGAACCTTACTACTTTAAAAATGCTGCTGGTGAAGCTGTAACTGTCAATGGTGATCGATATCGTTGGATGATAACCGAATTTTTGTGGCCTGAATTAATGAATATTGATCTAAAGGATATGTGGTATCAACAGGATGGCGCTACACCTCACTTTGCACACGAATCAATTGATTTATTGAGAGAAAAATTTCCTGGACGTGTAATCTCAAGAAACGGTGATGCTAATTGGCCACCAAGATCATGTGATTTGATACAGTTAGACTATTTTCTTTGGGGTTATGTGAAAAGTCAGGTTTATAAATACAATCCACAATCAATTCCTGCTTTGAAAGATGAATTTATTCTTGTCATTGGTGAGATAGAGCCTCAATTATGTCAAAATGTCATTGAAAATTTTAACAAAAGAGTTGACGTCTGTGGAGCTGGAAGAGGAGGCCATTTGGCAGATATTATCTTTCGCATATAAATGTCATAAGCGGTAGTTCAATTACAAATAAAAAATTTTTGAAAGTGAATACAAATTATGTGTTTTATTTATTCTTTAGAAAAACCGCGAAATTTGAAACAGCCTCTATATTGAACAACAATTCAATAAAACGGCTTCTTTTGAAATGATTTTCATTTAGATTTTTTTGCAGCAGTATATAATACCTGCATTAGTAGATTCAATACCAACTGAGGAAATAATATAGGAATTTTAAAAAATGGACGTTTTATTAGGTATTTAAATAAATTTCCTTACTTAAACATGTAAGTATAATCTGAAAATACTCATAACCGAATTACCAGCCATGTTTATTACCATTAAACGCCAAACAACGTATTCTAGCATGTATGTCTTTCTATTAAAACTATCGCAACAGAAAAGTTGTCAAAATATCTGTTACTTTTATTGACTGTTATAAATTATTGTATTTAAATATTTAAATTATATATCGGGTGGCTGTAGTTGATTGTTTTTTTTCAGTTGGTAATAATTTTGACAAGTTACAAATCGAACACTTCTAACTACAGACTAACCTGAGAAATAAATCCAAAGGTAAATAACCAGGCAAGCTAGTACATATGTATATCAGGATCGCGAAATTACAATTTATCAAGATCTCCAAATTAAATATTTTTGTCAATTTATATGAGATAAACATTACCTGTAATCGCAGTTGGTAGCAGAATACTTAGATTGGCAGCAATCTAAGATTGATTTTATTTCTTAATTTTAACACTTATCATTGCTAACATAACTTAATTATTGATAATGTTCATTTTACAAATAAACATGAAAAATTTGCACGTACGAAGATACAAATGCACCAATCTGAAGACTTTTATAATACTTTTTTGGCTACAGATAAATTGAATTTATTCTTCGTGCAGTCACGCGTTATTAAGCCCTAAGAAGTGATTTTTTAATCCACAACTAAATACAAATTGAAAGTTATTAAAACACTTTTTATATTGGTCACAATGAATACATTAAAAATTGTATCCGATATACGTGAATTGACGGAATAATGAAAATAAAGAAAGAACTATGTCGTTCGAAATTGTTTATTTCTCAACATAATCACGGTAATCTGTGTGTCTTGTTAAAATTCAAAATTCTCAACTCCGTTGAAACAAGCATTCGCAGTTGTTTTAGTATCATATTCTGTTGAACACTTTTTGACTTTCCTTGGACCAGGTAAGAGGTAATAATCCGACAATGGTAAATACGACGAATAAGGACGCGATAATAAATTGAAGCTTAGTTCTTTAATTTTTGCTGCAGTAATGACACTATTTTGGAGTCATGCATTATTTTTATAAAAAATTTTTCTTTGGGTAAACTAGAACACTTTTCATTATATTTTGCTTTAATTTGTCGAAAATACACCCGTTATATGCGTGATGGTTTTGGCCTTTTGGAAAATAATCAATAAGAAGAATACTTTTGCATCCCAAAAAATGAAAGCCTCTCCTTCAGGTAGTACAGACATCGTCTAATTTATGGGAGAAATGCTTTCATTGTTTTTTCTTTTGTTTCGTACAATGGGTGTATAATGGTAAACCCAAATTGCATCTGTGGTTATAAGTCGGCGCAAAAACTTAACAATTTTTCAAGAACGTTCTAAACATAATAAATTTGCATTCGCACTAATTTTTGAGAAATACTGGACAGTCGGGACACCCACCTCGGGACCAGTTTCTTCATAGTCAATTATTCAACCAAAAGTATATTATATGCTCCCTTTAGGAATTTTTACAACTTCCTCTATCTCAGACGCTTTCAAACGATGATCTTTTAACACAATAGTATTCACTTTTCCAACAATTGAATATTTATTGCTGGTAATACTTATGTTAGTATGAATTTCAGCTCTATCCATCTCGTCGAAAATTTCTATTTATAAACTTATTCAAACAGACATCACAACAAAAATAATAAACGCAGGGATCTGAAATTTGACGTTTGATATTGTTAAGCAAAGAACTTTCCGGCATATTACAAAAACTGTTTGAAACTAGGCCATCTATCCGTTGTTTCACGATCTTTTCAGCCCACCCTCGTATATTATGTTAACAATCGAAAATAAAATAAAAATACTTAATTCAAGTTAATTTTATAATGCATTTTTTATAGATAAACTTTATAAACTATATACGTTTTCAATAAAATTAAATTTGGAAGCAGGTGTGTATGTACATAGTGTTTGTACAAGTTATCTGTAAGAGTCTCCTCTAATCGTTTTAAAAATTGTAGTAGACATGACTTGATAATAGATCTATTGTTTACTTTATATTTCATAAAAGGTAGTTATTACCTTTGTTGGTGATGAAGTCAAAGCGCAAGACATAGAGAGAGAAATACAGTGCTTCAAAACAAATAAAAATGTGTTTATATAAGTTATCTTAGTTTTAATGTAATTGCTTTGGAAATATAAAGTATGTACATATTTGATTACAATTTATACGATCATGCCAAATTTTTAACCAAGTATCTATGAACATATGTTAAATATATATGCCTTTTCTCATATAGACAGCAATTGCTTATAAAGAAATCCAAACCAAACATATAGAAAACACTTGCAAAGTTTAAAATATTAAACAGATATACACATACCGTATATAAAACAGTAAATCTGTTACCATACCAATTGAAAAAAATTCGTTAGTAGTTAAACTTAAAAAACTTTTCTTCTTAATCCGATTTCATTACTTTTTAATGCACGAGGGTGGTCCCAGAAGTGCCCGACCCAACAAAGAAACAACAAAAATTTTGGAAAGAAATATATTTCTTCTTCAACATAATCCCCTTTCAGCTCTATACACTTTTCCCAGTGATACCCTTTTTATAATTAGAACTGTGTTGCTCCTCAAAATAGCCATTAACTGCGGACGTCACTTCTTCATCGTTGGAAAATCTTTGACCACTGAGCCATTTTTTTGTGTTTGGGAACAGAAAATATTCCGAGGGGGCTAAAGCTGGCGAATAGGGTGCATGAGGTAGGAATATAAACTTTAATTCATTAATTTTGGCCATTTAAATAACGAATTTGTGAGCTGGTGCATTACCTTAACGAAACAACACTTTCTAACTAGCCAAATGCGGTCATTTTTGTTTGATTTCTTAGCTCAAACGTTGCAATAAGTTCGCATAATACTCGCCGTTGATAGTTTTTTCCTTTTTCAAGACAGTCAATGAAAATTATTCCACACGCATCCCAAGAAACCGATGCTATGATCGTGCATTCAAATGAAACGGTCTTCGCCTTCTTTGGAGACGGTTCTCTCTTTTAAGCGCATGGTGTTGATTTTTCTTTTGTGGCGGGTGTGAAGTAATGGACCCATGTTTCATCCATGGTTATGAAACGGTGCAAAAATTCAGCTTTGTTACTGTGAAGTTTTGCTAAACACTCAATTGAAATCTTCACGACACTGTTTTTGCTCGAGTGTGACCAAATGCGGCACCCATCTTGTACACAGCTTTCCCATGTCGAAATTTTCAGATAATATGCGGTGTACCGCACTTTTCGACACACCTACTATGTCTGCTAGCTCGCGCACTTTCAGTCGACCATCATCCAGTATCGCTTTGTGGATTTTCTTCGCCATTTTTGGAGTCGTCACCTCATTTGATCGAACACTGCGATGCTCGTCTTGGCAGCTCGTACGGCCTCGTTTAAACTCTGCTACCCAGTATTTCACTGTTGTAAACGAAGGAACAGAATCACCCAGAGTAGAATTCAGTTCAGCTTTTATATCGATTGGGCTGAGGCATTTCAAATAAAAGTGTTGTATAACGTAACGATGATCAATTTCCCTCATTTTACAAATTCGCTGAAAACGTTCACTATTGATGGCTGCCAAAAAAAATTAAACAACCTAGCTGTGCTTTATGAATTGTGTACTTTCTAATACAGTGATATTTTTTAAACAATTACCGCCATCTCTAGGTCAGCCCGGGACTTATAGGACCACCCTCTTGTTATTGTAATATTTTGTTATCAATATTTCGTTCCATCAATTGCAAATAAATACATACAAAGATATTTACAATAGGGTGACGAATGTACAATTACTCTAATTTATATTTTCATAACAGTTCGAATTAAAGTTGAGTGATAATTTCAGTAACTACATTAATTAATTGCTGCAGTCATTACAACACAATATTTATTGTTAATATACAGTAACGAATTTAAACAATTTCACTTATCTAAACATATTATATAACAAATAATAAGAAATTTAATCTAATAGCAAAGCTTATGCGGCATTAGCGTTCATACGTACATAATCATACAAGATATTTATTAATTGGATTAACTTTTGTTGGATACCCTTTTATATTGATAATTCCAAACAACTGTGCATAGATTTTACCAGTTTAGTAAATTACGTGGGCTCATTCTATTTGCATAGAATTAATGTATTGGAGTCTGATCTATGTTTCTGCGGTAGAAAAAGAGATCTCAACCATAAATTCTTCGCCTGTGAGAAGTATGAGAAGTACAGCAGAGAAACAGAAGAAATGTGTAGAAATTTAGTTCTGTTATTCTGCTTTTAATCACTAAGGTGTGCGTCTTGGCCTTCAACGGTACGGAACGTGTGTGGAATTAATTGTTTCGTACGGGTATTTAAGGCCGTAGTTCTCCAGGTGCAACACTGCTTAATTATAATTAATTATCTACTGATGATGATTAGTGATTGAGTTAGTCAACCACAGGCTCCATCAAATTCAAATTCTGCTTTAAGTATCAGTACCGTGATGGTCACTGAATCCTTTAATATATATTCAATTATTTTCAATTTCATTTGCAAATGTGGTTTAAAATTTTGATTCATGCATGTTCTAATTTATATTGATTATTCACATTTCCATGCATGTTATATGTTTTTTTTAAGTCATGCATGTTTCACAGATAGATTAGTAAGAGTTCTTATATATATATATATATATATATATATATATATATATATATCGTATGTATCGTATATTTTTGATAAACTGATTTAATTACGTATCTGTTTCTAAAAAAGCTCATCGCAGTCCTTTTTCGCAAAAGCAATAAACCAACACTACCTGATTTAGAAGAAGAAAAAAAGAAGGACCTATTAGATAGTCAGTTCTTTAAACTTTCGAAAACCAAGAGAAAGACTATCTATATTCGACTGCACAATAAATTAGCGTTACCTTTAAAAAATAATGGCATGGACAGATTCAAAAGACGGAAGAAGGCTCTACTAATTGACAAGTTTTATTCCAAATTAAATGAATGTCTGGAGTATACGCTTTAGTGCCTTTTCTCTTATCATGCAGTTTATACATAATAAGTTTGTTTTCGTAATCGTGGTGTGTTTTGTTGTTATTATGAATATTATATCATAGAATTTTGACTGACTTTTTATACACAATATTACATATTATTTACTATTATAATATTGTTTATAACACATTAACGTGTCCTATTGCTTGAGCAATACTAACGATAAATAAAATCTATCTATTGTCTTACTTTATGATAGGTTTTTTTCTGACGTGATAAAATAGAATCATTTTAATGTACGCGAGGTGCCAGAATTACTTACCTTTCCTGTTAAACGTTTACAATGTACAAACAAATGTTGTTTGTTCATTTGGACCACTTATTCGTGAATTTCTTTGATTTTGCTTAGTATTTTGAGTCCATCCTGATCAATTAATAAATTCTTAGATTTTCAGGCTTATTTGTTATACTATTTTCGGTTCTATAACATTAATTTATGTATTTCGGTAAATATAATATATCTACGGATTTCATCAAAATTCACTAATATTAGAGTGAATTCAAGTTACATATAACACGCAATTTAAATTCAATTGAACGTTAACATATATGCTGTTTTATTAAATATGTGGAAAAAATTCAGAGGACGTTTGGTATCGAAAATGCAGAGCGATGAAGGCTTTCGCGATTCATATTGGAGAGCTTTAATAAAGAAAAAGCTTAATTATCAAACGAAAATGCAAGATACAATTAATTTTGACAACTTTCGAAGAGAGAAAATGACAAGTCATAATACAAACGTATTGAAAAGTATGACATCTACGATTAAGCAAATTCTCTATATCTGCACTAACTTCATCTGACTGCAAATAATTATTTGTATAATTATTATTTAATCGGAAAGTTGATAACATAAACATGTATTTCTGGACATTTTTGGTATTCGATCAACCCAGTAATTTTAACAAATGCAAATATTTATCGCCCTGTATCTTCGAAAAACAGTATCTTCTAAAAAATCATCCAAGGTCAAAAACATCTTAAAATAACCGAAGACATAACATCCTGAATTTTTGCAATATATTTAGTAAGCAGATTGTATAATCATTCTCTTTTTCAAGTATTTACCCAAAATATGTGCGCCGTACAAATATGAGTGACGTCTAAAATTTGTTTTCATAATTTGCTTTATTGTAATGTTTAAATTGCAATTACTGTTTAAAACAAATAAGGTACTATACCTAATTGTTCTACAATAAAGCGAAATATGAATACGATAAATTTTATTTCTTTGTATTTAGCTTTTTCGAGCAGTATAGAATAATAAAACATTCAGTATATAGGGCTTTTTCCCTTTTTCAAAATATTTTTTCTTTTAATCTGTAACACGTCAATTTAGATGGGTGGATTTTATTTAATAAGTTTTTTTTAATTATAGTAAACTATTTATCCATACGTATATTTTTTCCTCTTGAGTATTGTAAATTTACAACCACACAAACATTTCGAAATTAACACAATTATATCGTACTTTTTTGTGTTTATACGTGTGTATGGACGTAACTGTTATGCATATTTGGTAAAGGTTTTCTAATTTGCAGCCATGCGTTACTTCTTTCTTTTTCTTTTTCTCCCGTGTCTCTGTATGAATGTCAGAGTATATGTACATATGTGCTTGTAAATTTACGTTTATATATGTATGTAAGGGAGAAGCAGACAATCTATTTTCTAATGATTAAGTTACAATAAATGACGTTAAAACTAAGACTCTTATATCAATTATTGTTCTTTATGTATATCATTATATGTTTGTTGTAATTGTTTTCAATTTCGAGGGTTTCAGTATTGTTAAATTCGATTTCATGTTTCTTTGCCAACTCTTTTACTACTCAAACCATATTTGTGTTTATAAATTCACTTAAGTAGATGTTGTTTTGTTTGTACTACGTATGTACCCTCACAACATTGGTATTTTACTTTTTTATATATATAGCGTGTTTGTTTTTCTTAAGTCTTGTTCAATGCATTATATTAACGTTGGTAGAAAGGGTTTGTTTGTACTTCTCGGTTTGTTGACTATTTTAATGGTGTATCTTCCAAAAACTGTTAGATTTTCTGATAGGTGTAATATATCATGAATTTTGGCTTATTTTCTTGTTTTTGATAGTATTCTTTACGCTTTTTATATAGAAGGTATCGCTATATTGTTTTCTTTGTTTTTATGTGTGCATAATCTTTTTTTGGTATTTTTCTATTAAGTTCGAAGAATAGTCAGTGTTTAAAAGTGTTGTGCCATTTTGATTTATATTTATTACAATGCTGTTATCGGAAAATTTATAAAATCTACCTATCGGATTGCTTCTTTTGTATTTAATAGGGATATTTGATAATAGTTTAGATATGTATTTGAACTAGTAGGTTTGGTGTTCCAATCTGAATAAATCTTTCTGACTTTGTGCGTTATTTATATCCAGAAAATTCAAGCAGGTATTATTTTCGCTTTTTATTATGGATTGAAATTTTTGCGAAAGGAATTAAATGGATCAAAATTCGATTACCTGCATGCATTGGTATTGCTAAAATTCAATGATGGACATATCTTTTGAAGCGTATATGGACAGGAGAATTTTTCAGTATTATATTCTCTAATTTCTCCAGATTTGTTAATACGGCAGAGAGAAGTGACCTCATGGCAACATATTTTTGTTCGAAAAGGTGTCGCTTAAATTAAAATATGTTGTTTCACGACATTATTTATGCACTCGTTTTTTGGTGGTGGCGTGTGCTACTCTACGATTTGCCAGTTCATTAAAAACCAAAAAAACTCTCATAATTACAAATTTATTGCAAAAAATCCATCAAATAAAAGATTGTATATACAAATTTATGTATTGCAGGTTAAAAGAAAAAATACACAACTTGGAAAAGGGGAAAAATCCGCAACATCGTTAATATAAACTGTGTGTTTTAATATCCCGTACTGTTTAAAAAAACACAAACACGAGAGAATAAAATTTTTAGATAGAACATATGTGTATTATACACATATAACAACATATTCAAAAAGAAAGGAATGTATTGATACACAAATACAACAACAATTTTTGAAATACTTTAATTTAATGTAAATGTGTGTTGACTTTTAAACGAATATGTTATAAAGTAACTGAAGCTATTGGCGCATTAATATTTAGTAGCACCATTTACATTTTTTAGTACTTAGTTAAGATTTTTGAAGTTATGGCTTTGATATACCCCTTTCTTACATGCTGGACACTTTCCAGTCAGGCATAGCTCTACAAAAATAAATACCCCCAGAAATGTGCACATATAAATTTACATGCACATATATAATATATATATATATATATATATATATATATATATATATTATATATTATTATATATACTATACTATATAAAATTAATATAGCATTACATTTTAAAATTCTCTAATAAAGAGACGAAATGCGAAGGGATTTAAAATGTTTTGTTTATATAATATATATCACAACATTAATAACTGTGAAGTTCAGCATTGCTATATTTGTAATTTGTTTAATAAATTATTTTCAAGTTTATCCTTCTTTACACAATAAATATATTTAATATTCTCTTAAATTAATTCTGATTTCTAACTTCTTATAGACGAGTTATTAATTTAGCAATTAAAAAATGAATTACGCTAAAGTGCCCTAAATTTTTTTAAAGATCTTAATCCCATAAAAATGAACTATCTTTAAGATTTTTGTTTAAAAGACAATGCATAAAAATATACTAAAATAAAGATCCAATATATCGAATGAAGACAATACATGTAAAAAATTATTTAGAAAAGATACTTGCAAGAAATTAAAAATCAAAATTATAAATATCAATAACACCTTTAAATTTTCCGAAATTATGACAAAGTAATACCTGTATATATCTGTAATCGAATAAAGTAATTTAAAATGCTTTTAACATTAGAAAATAAATATCTTGGTAATTACATTTTTATAAATATAGACGTCTAATTAATTACAAACAGTTTTAAGTATATATAACAGTTATACAATTTCTTTCAGTACACTAAATCTTTGATGTTTATTCCAATAAGCATATACATATACAACAAACTTACATGAACATGTTAAATATTTTTCAGACGTTTCTGAACTTTTTCAATTTATTTTGAGGTCGTTTTTTTATTTATTAACGACAAGAGTTCATTAACGGAGTCATCAAGAACATTTTTTCAGAAAAAGTTTGTAAAAAGTTTCGCGAAGATTACGTACGCAAAGTACGAGATGATTTTCCTACACGGACTGCTCTGTCGCGGTTTGATGAAACTACTTTAGCGGGAAACTGCTTGCGAACTAAGAGTTTCAGTACGCGAGAGTTTCAAGTGTTCATGCGCAAAATTTCAGGTGTCTACTATGCTTTTCACATTTCGCATGTGTTATGTTAAATTGTAATATTTCGCTGTACATTCATAGCTACATCAGACTAATAAAATAGTTCAATATATTTACAGTAAATTTCTAGAATCGCGGTATGGATATTTTCGTACTTTTAGAAAGTAATGGAAATGAATGAATCTATCTGTAAATCTCGTATAATTGTGTTCAGTTTCCAGTTTCGATTTAATAAATGTCAGCGCAGATTGTATACTAATATATCTTATTGCATATTGTTTAACAAATTAAAAATAGTCCCAAATATTGTATAAAATAAGTATTTTATAAAATATATATTTATGTACATTCTAACCTTCAAAATAGAAGGTGTTGAATGGAATTTTTGAAATACAATAATCCTACATTACCTGCTAATCTGCAATGTGCAAAGAAAGATCAGAAACTAAGATACACCCCCTAATCTATGAAATGAGCATACATTTACAGCAATGATTTTCAACCTGTAGGGAACGCCTAGGGCGCGATAACAATGAATGGGGGTCAAGCATATCGAAAAAAAAATAAGAAAAAAATATTAATGCCTTTTTAAAATCGTTTGATTTACTCAAAGAAAAACAATAAACCACATTCCGTCATAAATTATAAACAAGTTTAACTCCCAAGGGCGTCACTGACCCTTGGGACCTGCACAGTAAAGTTTTTCGAAAGAAGATATAATATTTGAAATTTATAATTCCAGTTCCTTTTCCATATTTAGCTGAGATCTACAATATATTAAAAGCAGCCAAAATAGAAAATCCGGTTTCGCAAAGATAGGGTCGCCTATGTCTGCCCAAAATTGAAACAATGATTCAATACTAAATTCTCTTTTGATTTCGCTCCTTGCAGTAAAGTCTATGAAGATTTCTTCTTCGGCAGTTGTGACACTTTCGAAATGGGTCCCTAATCCACTTGTAACTTGCTATGAAATTGTGAGTAAAAGAATACTTTCTATAATTCTTTGCTGATATTGCTAAATAATGTTCAATTTTTACAAAAACAACTTTAATATGTTGCTCAAATGCCTTAAAAGTTTTAACATTTCTAGATTTTCTTGCTTTATATTTCCGCTCCATAATTAAAGTTTTTTTATAAAAAAACATCAACTACATCACTCGTATCCAAGGCAGCTCTTTGGAATTGATGATTTAAGATATTTAACTAGTGTTACTAGGAACGATCAGAAACTAAGGTTACACTCTTCCCCTGAAGCGAACATACATTTACAGGAAAAATAATTTTATTAAATAAAAAGGAATGTAAATTTATCTATTTTTCAACAAAATCGCCAAGTCTTGGCAAACATTTTTCTTGTTTTTCCATTCAATCGTGTTTCAGGAATCTGCACTAAGTACTAACACTAGTACTACCAAAACTTTGTCTATTAATCTTAGATAGACATATCTTTGATAGTTCTGTATAGTCCTATAGTATAAATACTTTACTTCAATGATGTTGATTGTTTAAAGACAAGACAAAAATATATTCTTTAAAGGCTTCCTCGAAATCGCTTCTTAAGTACTAACAGCACGATTTTTCTTTAAGATCGCCATCCTGTAGCTCCTTTTGATATAAACAGAAGTCACATGGAGCTATATCAAGACTACATGTAGAGTGCGGTAACAACTAAACGTTAGCACTGTTCAAGAATTCTGTCAGAATTGCTACTTAGTACTATCGTGGCGAAGCTTTCACTTTCAAATCAACTCAGATCATTTTATATAGTGTCATCTGGCGTAAACAAAAAATTTTAATTAATTAAATTTTTTCTCAGTAGTAACCACTCTTAGCCTTTTTATACCCACTAATTTCGGTACTGACAAATCTATGCATTATTCGCTTTTTGGCCTTGTATTAGCAAATACAGAATTCAACAAGTACCATATCTAGACATGTTAAGGTGTTTTGTGTAATAGGGTAAAAATAATTTGAACAGATATTTTAATAGTTGTGCAAGAGTTGCGAGATAATTAGATTCGAATAATTACTGTTCTTGTGTTGATGGTTTCTTCAGTTAGCATACCAACTGAAGCATCTGAACGACCTCCCAACTCGCAGCTTCATCAAATATCTTCATGCTATCTAAAACGAAAGTCTTGATATAGACTTGGTGTAGATTTCTAAAAAGTCGTTTTCGTCATGGAAGAAGCTTCCGTTGCTAATTTTCTCAGGCGAACACAAAATTTGATAGTACACCTTTGCTTTTTCATTTCGTTCATCGCATTTTTTGAAATTTATATCATGAGACTAGTTTTTCTATTCTTTTTCACTAAAATTTCTTCCAATTTGCTATAACCACTTAAAAACTGCTTCCTACTTTATTATTATAAGTGAAATTCTTCCCTCTGAGATCAAGCGAGACCTGAGAGAAAAGAGTGAGCGCTTGAGAAAACCAGAAAAGCGGTATAAGAAGAATGAGACCTTACTTCCCACTTTTGCTGCAACTCTTGGGTGACAATAACTTAGTAGGGAGTAGTGTTATAAAAAAGGATGATTTAGTGGTTTTACGCAATTTTTCTAAAATCACATGTCATGATGCGCCATTGATTATTGTTCTTTGATGCATAAATTCACTGTTACTTTATCGCATAATCTTTTGGATTTGCGGAGTGGCTTTCTTTAGCTATGGCGAATTCTTGTCTCTATTCGCTCGGTGAGTGTTCAGTTCCGAGACTGTAAAATCATCTTCTGCATCGACTTTCTCATAAAATTGTGTATCAGCTCTGAAATAACATTGTAGATGGGAAAATGAAGACAAGAAGGCGTGTGCTATTGCATTTTCAGCATACATTTTGACTATTTGCCGATTAATTTCACAACGATTACAATCTTTGGTTCATAAAATCGGACTGCTGAACAATGTTCATTGTCGGACGAAAGCTTTATACAATGCATCATAGTGATCGCTAGGTCCTCACTAAATGACGTACAGTATTGCTACTTTGCGAATGGAAAGATAAATGTATAGTCGGTGCTGTCAATGTTAGAATATAAAGGCTGTTTCAAATTTCGTGTTTTTTTTAAGGAATAAATAAAATATATAATTTGCATTCATTTTCAAAAACCTTTTATTGGTAATCGAAATATCAGTTATGACATATATATGCGAAAAATAATATCTACCAAATGGCATCATCTTGTAGCTCCACAGACATCCACTCATTTGTTAAAATTTTCTATGACGTTTTGACATAATTGGGACCCTGTCTCACCAATGACACGCATAATTTCATGTTTCAAAGCAGGAACTGATTGTGGATTGTTTTTATAGACCTGACTTTTCACATAGCACCAAAGAAAATAGCCGAACGGTGTCAAATCACATGATCTTGGTGACGAATTAACCGTTTCTTGAGATTACAAGTCCAGAAAATTTTTCTCTCCATAAATCAGTTGAATTGTGTGCAAAGTGAGATGTAGCGCCATCCTGTTGAAACCACATATCCTCTAGATCAATATTCATTAATTCAGGCCACAAAAATTCGGTCGACCATTCGACGGTATCGCTCACCATTGACAGTTACAGCTGCACCGGCAGTATTTTCAAAGAAGTAAGGTCCAATTACACCATCTGGCCATAATGCACACCAAACAGCAACTCGTTTAGGATGCATAGGTTCCTCATGAATAATTCGTCTTTTTTTCTCACCCTAGATACGACATTTTTGTTTATCAACATAATCACCAAGTTCAAAATCTTGCTCATCGGAAAACATTATTTTTTGAGAAAAATCAGCTGATTGTTCATTGATGAAATTGACAAATGAACAACGTTTTAAATGATCTAATGGCTTCAGTTCCTAACCTGAACCTTATATGCCTTCAGAGCGAAATCCTTGTGTAAAATACGCCACGTTGTTGATCCACTAAGTCCAAGTTGTTGTGAGCGTCGTCTAATGAACATTTCAGGATCTTCAGCAACGCTTTCACGAACCAAACCAATATTTTCTTGTGAACGATCACTACGACTGTATTTTTCACTTTTTTGATCTCTCACGGAACCGGTCCCTCGCAATTCTTTAATAATTCGACCAATAGTGCTTTCAGATGGACGATTATGTAAACCATAAAATTCACGTAATTTTCTAAAAACTCTTATCACAGAACGCTGATTTTCATAAAATATTTCAATAATTTGAACGGGTTGTTGTACCGTGTACGAAGCCATTTTTATATATGTCATACATTACACTTTTTAAATGCCCACATACCCAAACAAATGCAGTGCACCATCTATACTTTATTTATTCTTAAAAAAAATCGCGCAATTTGAAATACTTTATTTATACTTAGTTTCTGGGCATTCCTTTTTTTCTTCTTTACATAGAAATAACACATAGAATAAGGAGAACTTCTTAATACAACAAAAAAGTAAATATTAATATTTCGCTATGTTTTTGGGGCGGTAAGCAACATAATTTCAGCGAAATGTTAGAGTAATTCCTTCTGAGAATATTCATCATTTAAGTTTTATTACAATATTACAGTCGTAGCATAACATTAAAAGAAATGTAGTTTTATAACGGGAACGTCTCCAAAAGACAACGGAACTTGATATAATAAACACAAGAGCTAAAAATGATTTTCACATTTAATTGTGTGCTAGAACACAAAAAAATAGATAAGCATCTAACACAAAACACATTATTAACAGCAGAACAAGAATGATGCTTGAAAGCACAGTCGAGGGTGTAAAAAACAATTTATAATAGACACTCTACGTAATTATGAAGCAAACGGAGAAGCAATAGAGAAATTTAATTACGTGTTGCATCGACTACAAGCAAGCACTTAATTCCATGTCACAGTTGGTTTGTGATAACACTAGATACAATATTTATGTGCTTATTTGAGCACACATAGAAAATTTACATACAACTTTTGTCTTGGTAGTTACACATATCCTCTTACCATATTAGATTGTTATACCCTTTTACTAAACTTATATTAGTACTTACAATAAATACAAAACTGTAGATAGATAATAATACTGACTTTCAGCTTTTTCATACTGTTACTTCCTTGTGAACAATCAATTACATTTTTAAAATAAATGTTCTATATAAAAATTGATTAAAACTAGTTTATATTTGATAGTTAAAAATTAGATAAATGTTATTTATTAATTATTACGCGATTTATGACGTGATAAAGGACTCGAAGTTACACTACCAGGTAGCTTAATTGGTAAAGCAGTCGTCTAGAAAACGGAAGATAGAGGTTCGAGTCCTTCTCCAACGCAGAAATTTTTAATTAAATTCTATTTATTTAATTAACGATGGAATAGCTGAAAATAATATAATATTCTTTATTTATTAATTTATTTTTTATTATAGTATACTTTTCTGTTTATTGTTTGGAACGACATTCGTTGGTTCTAAGTAAACAACATTTCTAACATTTTTTTATTTTCCACAAATCCGATTGCAGGGCCTTCGTATTTTCGAATGTGTAAAGCCGAATAATGTGTTTCCTTTTTTTACTCTACTTTTAGTTCTTCATTTACAACTTAAACGTTAAATGTAAATTACTTGATTTTTGTTAAAATTACAGTTGCACAAAATTTGAAATTTCTAAGTATCTAAATCTTTATTTAAATTTGCATTGTTATAGAATATATTTATATTTTCAATTTGAACAATCAGAGAATCGCAGAAATATGAAAGTTTTATTTCACAATTAACAATCACAATAACATATACATTACAAGAACCTTCTAATTATTATTTAGGTAATATTCGCCATATTCATTCAGTGTTTCAATGTCATATGTTTTCTGTGACATATTAAAATACAGTGAAACCCGTTTATTGGAAACCTTAATAGAATATATCGGTTAAAAGAATTAAAATCTCAGGAACAAAACCATTTCCCTTTAAGTATCAACAAAATTATTCGGTTATAAGAATATCTTTTAATAGAATATATTGGGTAAAGGGATGGCTTTTCTAAGAACATTAATGTGATTTTGTCTTCGTAAAAGAATAAATTTCTCTACCTGCTTAACTAAAGGTGGATGTAAACCAAAAGTTACTATGAATATTTACTTTACTTTTAGAAAGCTATTATGTACATAATTACAGATAATCTTCGGATAATTACGTATTGCAATAAAATCTTATACCTAAGTGATTTTAAACAGTATTTAGATAATGGTTAATTCTCTGCGAAATACATACATACAATAAAAATTTTTTCGGAGGTCTTAAAAGCAGGAAATTTCTATATTTCTAGTCAGTTTGTTATTTGATATTGTAATCGAAAGTGAGTGAAAGTGAGTGAAAAATGGCTTCTTCGACAAACTTGAAAAGAAAAGACCTTGCTTTGAAGGAAAACTAAAATTGCTTGAGTTTTAGAAGAAACAACTTGCAGTCAGTCGGATGTTGCCAAAAAATTTGGTGTGTCACAAGCATATGTGAGTAAATTGTTAAAAAGAAAAGACAGTATTTTAACTGACTTGCGTGATAATTTTAAATCTACTCAAAATCGAAGACGCAACGGAAAGAATGCTGACGTAGAAAATGCTTTAAATCATTGGTTTATGGAAAAAAGGGCGCGTAAAGTTCCACTTAGGGGTCCCATTTTGAAGGAAAAAGCCGAACAGATTGCACCAAATCAGGGTAGTGCAAATTTTCAAGCAACAAATGGGTGGTTTACCAAATGGAAAAGTCGTTCTCGAATTTCTTTCAAAAAAATTATACGTACAAATACATTTTCAAAGGATACTCCATCAACCGCGCCATCAT
Organism: Dermolepida albohirtum; assembly: GCA_031893035.1. Taxonomy (NCBI): domain Eukaryota; kingdom Metazoa; phylum Arthropoda; class Insecta; order Coleoptera; family Scarabaeidae; genus Dermolepida; species Dermolepida albohirtum. The sequence continues at coordinate 910,093 of JAVIWB010002387.1, forward strand.
CTCAAGAAGTGAAATTAGCATGTGACACTATACGTCGTTTTTTAGAATCAAAAACTGATTCTAATTTTGCACATTTCTATGCATTAGATAACCAAATCACTGATACTTTGTGTAAAGAAAGAAAGCAAAATCAAATTACATGTTATTTTGTTAAGGAAGTGTAGAGTTTGAAATTAAAAAAAATAGTAACAATTAAAAATATGTATTACGCTGAAATGTGTTTTATTTATTTTCTATGTATACATTTTATGAAAATCGCAACATAAATTTACTGTATCATACTGAAGTCAATTTTATGGTTATAAAATCGCAGATATAAAGAATACGAAGTATAAATAAGTTAAAAATGGATAATGAAATAATCTGCATATAGGAATAATTTCACGGACAATATGAGTATTCCAAAAAGCGGGTTTCTCTGCAATATTAGATATTAATTTTCGACTTGAAGCGAATTTTCCCATTTTAAAAATTTTTAATCGCTATAATTCAATTCGTTTGTCCTAATGGAATAGCCAAGTCAGTAGCGTAAATACTCTGTAATATTCGTTATGTTTAAACATTTTTAAATTTTATCTAAGGATTCTCGGGGGTGTATCTAAACAACCGTACATTATTTATCCATTAAAAATTGTAATCGTGCGCAACGCACATGAAATGCAAAATTTACTTTTAAGTTAGGAATGCCTAGGGAAATTTTTGAGTAAAATACGCCCAGAGAGAAAAAACGAAACGAACAGCTGTTGTTTTTGTTAGGAGAATTGAAAAACATCCGATCGAAATGTATTGCGTATATCGTTTACGATATATAAAATTTTTCAAACTTCTTGGAAGTTTCTGAGCTACAGCAAGACAATAGATACAAATTAGAGCAACATAATAAAATGGAAAAGAAATCTTTTGTTTTTAAACCTTATTTAAAGAAAAAGAAATGCCTTTTAGATACATTAAATAAAGTAAGACTAAATTGTAAAATTCAGTTTTGAAAATTGTGTATCAAAGTAATGGTGTCAGAAATTATATGAAGAACGAATAAGCAGATAAATACAAAACAATATGTTGGTACCAGTTACATATATATAAATACAGTAAAATCTATTCAAGCAACCATATTTGTAAGGCGACTACTTGAATAAGCGACCGCTTTTTGTAAAGTCTAATTTAATATCAAAGTATTAAAATTAACGTGCCTAGAACCTTTTGAAATGACCACGTATTTGTTGTTTGCTTACATATTGCACAATGGATACTTTTCCAATGTCTTCTTGAAGCCATCGAGTGTGCTTCTGGGTTCCAATCTTAGTCCTATTTGGCATTTATACCTATATATATATATATATATATATATATATATATATATATATATGATTTACTGATAAAACTTAATGTGCGGCGCCTTGGTTATACTGTAGATGAACATGTACGAAGGGTACTAGGAAAGTTTTGCAATATGACGCAACAATGAATCGTAGGAAGCTGCTAGTTGCTGCATGTTGTCACATATTCATATGTGCATAGAAGCCGCCGCGCCATGTCGATGGGCTCAGTTATTCATTAGCAGTGAGAGTGTAAAATGTTTGCGATGGCATCGTGATCACGAAATGAGATAAGGACAGTTTTGCGTTATAATTTCGTGCGTGGTTTAAACATAGACCAGTGCTTCGAAGAAATGACTTTTGTGATGTTTGTTCACATCGCAAAACGATATTTAGGTGGGATAGATATTTCCAAAGGGGAAATTTAACTGTGGAGGATACTGAGAGGCCGGGAAGGCCACGAACGTCAGTTACAGAGGAAAACGTTACTACTGTGAGGAAAATACTTGGCGAGAACAGGCGAGAGACCTACCAAAAGATAGAGGGTACTTCAAGCCTAAATGCACCACCAATTCGTTCGATTCTACATGATCATTTGCACGTGGAGAAACTTTGTTCTCTCTGGGTGCCGCATCGACTGACTGAAGAACAGATGACATGACGTATGACTTGGTGTCGGGAGATGCTAAAAAAAGCTTAATAAGGGATAATGTCGGTATGTGAACATGACACCTAGTTCCTCCATCACGATAATGATCCAGCTCACCGCGCTAAAGCCTGCACCGAATATTTGACCACGACAGGATTGAAACTTCTCGAGCACCCTCCTCATAGTCCAGATCTTGCTACCTGAGACTTTGCACTGTTCCTGCATGTGAAAATGAAACTAAAATGGATGCGGTTGTCCAGTTATGAGGATCTTCTGCGGGCTTGGGACGAGTGTGCTTTACTCCCTAGTGAAACTTGGCAGAACTGGTTTAACCATTGGTTTCGGAGGATGGAAAGGTATATTGAGTGTAGAGAAAATTAAATAAACTAAATAATTCCTAGTACGTTTTGTACAATAAAATGTGCAAAATAAAGACGGCGCAAAATTGCTTAAAAATACAGATTAAAACCTATCGATAGTCGAGAGACAATGCAAATAAAATAAAGTGCGTTCGAGTATTTACAAATGCTCGGCGGTTAATTGCACTAAATATGTCTATTTGATTATGCTGCCGAAACCGAATTAACTACCAGGGGGGATAAAATGAATGACTTAGGATCTATTTTCAGTTCTAAGCTCACGCTTCCTGATCACATAAAATCAATTTCCGTACACGATCTATACCCCACACAGTGTGCGTTTTGGCTTTCAACGATACTGGTTAATTATCTGCTAATGACGACAATTTAGTTGTCGAAATATGTATACAGAATACGAAAATGGAATGTGGAAAGGAGTTATATATCAACCTTAAATGACTAACTTAAAAATTTTATAAAAAAATTCATAAATATGAATGAAACAGATAATATCAATCCACACATTCGAATATTTTGAGTAATTTACAACATAATATACTTTCTTTAATGTTATCAAATGCTTTATAACGACTCTAATAATTCCAACAACGCCATCAATGTAAATTTTTACTTTCTGGATTCAAGTCGTGTGCGTAAATGTTGAATATGTAATTCTCGAAATAAGTTGTGCGATTTAATTGCTCTTTAGTCATAGCACAAAATGTAGAAATACACAGTTTTCTTAATTTGTTCGGCTGGTCGCTTTTCTTTCCTTTCTTTTGAAAATATTACATTATTAATGACGTTCATCAGGTGTATTATAGAGAATGCGATATTTGTATGTTATCTTTTAACTGAAGTACTGTTCCCACAAATTATATTACTTGTGTTGTTAAGCCATCTTAAACTTAAAATTATTACAACAAAAAGCATTTACTAGAAATCAGTATAATGGAAACAGTACAAATTATAAATTCGTGATTAATCGTAGTAAGGGTTATAAAATAGAAAGAAATTGTATCGGCAGTAAAGTAATTTGATTTGTAAATACTATTTTGTAATAAAGCATGCTAACTAAATATAAAGATACTTGATAAATGTATGTACATATGTACAATTTTAAAAAAATATTTACAAAAGATAAAGAAAATATGTAGCCTTTAACAAATATTCTTTCTATGCACACGAATTATACGAGAACAAAATTTTATCATAAAATCCGAAAAGCAAAGGACGAAATATAATACGAAAACAGTTACGGTAACAAAGTTTAAGCAGAACAAGCAAAGCACATTATTCAAAGGACACTTGAAGGGCATTACACAGTAATAAATACCGCTCACGAAAATTCAAATGAAGCAGCGATAAAATAGCAGAAAGTCTATTTAACTTTAATTTAAAAGACAAACTAGAATAATTGTTCGCACCTGACTAGAACGTATAAAACACAAGACTTACGAACATAAATATGAATAAAGTACATTAATACACTTCCGCCTTTTGTAGCTATTAAATAGTGAAGAATAGAGACACAAATACATAAATGCCTGCGGGGAAAGATAGTGAGCCAAACAACTCGGAAGTCGATCAAATTTGGCAAATTTATATACGTATATATATATATATATATATATATATATATATATAATAGTAGAAAGTCTATTTAACTTTGATTTAAAAGACAAAGTAGCGTAATTGTTTGTACCTGACTAGAATGTATAAAACAGAAGATTAATGAACATAAATAGGAAATAAAGTACATTAATACACTTCCGCCTTTTGTAGCAATTAAATAGTGAAGAATAGAGACACAAATACATATATATATATATATATATATACACGGTCTATACCCCAAAAGTGTGCGTTTTTTTCAGTAAAATTACTGGTCCCCGCATGGCTAATGACGACAATTTAGTTTAAACCGAATATGCTCCATTATTATCGACAATGTTTCGCCATTTTTTTGGTAGATATATATCAACCATCGGTGAAAAACTAACTGTGGTTTTATAAAAAAATTCATAAATATGAAACCACTTAATATCCATGAGAGACATTCGAATAGATCGAAACACATGATATAGGGTGCTATATGTTATCAAATGCTTTATAACGACTCAATAACTTCCAACAACGCAAACTCTCTCAATTTTTGACGGGTCATCAAAGAAGTGTGTGGTCGGGCGTTGTCATGATGGAAGACGACACCTTTCCTATTAATCAATTCGGGCCGTTTTCTTTCAATCGCCTGCGTAATCTCTCTAGTTGTGCACAGTAAAGTTGAGAATCAATCGTCTGACCAGTTTGTTCGTAGTGGACGATTTCCCTCCAGTCCCACCATACACACAGCATCACTTTTTTTGGCGTCAATGTTGGCTTAGCGAATGCGCTATTTGTACGGCTCACCATCCTTTATCCACGATCTTTTACGCTTCCGATTATCGTACGTAATCCATTTTTCATCTCCGGTTATTAAACGTTTCAGAAACGGCTCGATTTCAATCCGTTTCAGCAGCGCATCGCAGATGTTAATTCGGTCCATATATATGTAATATATATTCAATATATTTTGTGATAAATGCTATGCCAATATCGATACTGTACAATTTTTGTTGGACTATTTACAAAAATAAAGAAAATATTTTTCAATGATTGGACGACCGGAGCACTTATCTTTCACATTGAAATTTCCAGAACGAAAGCGAGCGAACCATTTCCGCGCAACAGATTTCGAACAAGCAAAGCACATTATTCACCGTACACAGCACAAATTTTATCACAAGCCTGCGCAGCGTTCTTCACGAAAATTCAAATAATATTGCATAATATATTTAACTTTATTTTCAAAAGCTAGAATAACTGTTCCAACCACTGCACCGATTACAATGTTTCTACGCTCAAACTAACGTTCGGAAGGTCATCTAAAAAACGAGCCGTCGGTGGTGTCGCTGTGACTTGTTGTTCTGACTAGTTATCGGCAACCAATGAACATAAATAGGAAATAAAGTATATTAATACACGCCCGAACTTTTTAGCAATTAAATAGTGAAGAATAGAGACACAAATACATATATATATATATATATATATATATACTACAGGCCATAAGTAAGGGATCAGTAGATGAAATTTAAAAAAAACATGCACGCTTAGTGAAACAAAACGTATATTTCTACAAAAACTATATATACGAGACAAATGAACAGTTTCCCTTATAAAATAAAATAATTTCAACGTATTCTGTAGAATTTCTTATCATATTCGACTTTCGTCGAAGTATCCACCTCTGCGCTTAATGATTTCTTTACAAATATTAGGCAGCCGCGATACAAGTTTCTGGAGCGTATCCATTGATAAATTATTCCACACCCTTGTAAGTTGCTCCCAAAGCTGTTTCTGCGATTGTGGACAACTTTCTCTCATGTTTCTATCTTCTAATTCATCCCACAGTAATTCGATAGGGTTGAGATCGGGTGATTGTGGTGGCCAAATCATATTTGTCAGCACTCCTTCCTCCTCTTTTTAATTCACATAGTTTTTACAAAGTTGGCAAGTGTGTTTGGGATCATTATCTTTTTATAGGTGAAAACCTTCACCAATTAACCTTAATCCAGACGGAATTGCATGTTCCTCCAAAATCTTCAGGTACCCCTCTTTTTTTAAAATGCCTTCAATGCGGTACAAATCTCCGACACCATCAAAGAAAAAGGATCCCCAAACAAGCATGGAACCTCCCCCGTGTTTAACAGTTGGCATTACACATTCGGGTAACATCCTTTCACCCACTTGTCTTCAAACGAAAACTCGTCGATTACTACCAAACACTTGGAACTTTGACTCATCTGTCCATAACACCTGCTTCCACATTTCCATGTCCCAGTGTAGATGGTCCTGGCCCCATTGTAACCGTTTTTTACGATTTCGCCTTCATTCAGCTCTGCTCGAGGCTGAGGAGCTGTGTGGCGCCTATTTCGTTTTGATAGTATTTTTAGGCGCAAATCCTCTTGTCTGGTAGTTACTCTTGGCCTTCCGCAACGTTTTATTGGTTGTAATGATCCACTTTGCGAATATCGTTTCACTGTTCCTTGCACCGCGTGATAAGATAAATTTAACTTTTGGGCTATTTGCCGCAGTGAAAATTTTTCACCATGTAGCGTTATTATAGAACTACGAGTTTCTGAGCTAAATTCCTTTCTTTTCGGCATTTTTATAAGTTACTTTTACGTCTGTTCTCAAATACTCGTATTGCAACTTACTCGGACAAATGCTGCACGAAAACTAATTTTTAAATTGCTAAATAGTTTACTATGAATTCCTAATACCATTATAATAATATTGCGTTGTAAACTCTATTAAATTTATTGGGGTATATAAAATATTTCTATTAAATAGACGCCATAAAACTATTAAAAGGATTTACAATATCTTTCAGAAACAAATATATTTATCTAATTTATAATAATAATCCGAATAATCCTTCTCAGAACTACATTTACAACTGTTATTTCAATTATTCTCACCAAAACAGGTAAAAGTCTAAGGGATGTGTCTAAAATACAAGTGTTTTGTTATTTATGATAAGTGATCCCTCACTTATGGCCTGTAGTGTATATATAAATTTGTGAAATTTGGTCTATTTCCGAGTTATTTGGTTGACTATCTTTCCCCACAGGCATTTATGTATTTGTGTCTCTATTCTTCACTATTTAATTGCTACATTAATATATATATACATATGTGTGTGTGTGTGTGTATACACAGTCTGTCTCAGAAAAACTGATATTTTTTAAAATAAAAACAAAAGCTTGCTATTTTGGTAAAAGTCATTTATTTTATTCGAAGTAGTCGCCTTCGGCGTCAATACAACGTTTTGCACACTAAATCAATGTCGAATGAATTATAAGTTCATCTTTTGAGACAGTGTTCAAGATCGCTGTCGACGAATTTTTAATGACTTTGATGTCGGCATAACGCTGTGCTTTCATCGACAAATATAGTTTGGAAATGAAATCACAGGGGGCCAAATCCAGTGAATACGGTGAATGGTTGATAATTAAAATGCCATTTGTAGTTAGAAAATCAGTGATAAGCGTCGAGCGATGATATGGTGCATTATCATATAACAGACGCCAACTACCATTTTCATTGAGGGCGTGTACGACGAATACCCGCCAAAAGACGCTTCATAACACCATGATAATATACAGCAATGACTGTTTGACTAGCTTGACACTTTATCTCTAGATCATATCGAAAGCACGACGTCTCATCGCCAATTAGAATAGAATACTTGAAAATTTCGTCCTTTTTTGAGTCTTTAATCAAGTCTGTACAATGTTGAATTCGGAGCAATTTTTGATAATCAGTTAGCTTGTGTGGTACAAACCCTGCATAAATCTTTTTCAGTCCCAAATGCTGTGTCAAAATGCAATGAATTGAATTTTTGGGAATATTTAATTCTTTTCCCACGTACTACATGAGGAATTCGGCTCATTTCTGATCAATTCACGCACAGGTTTGATATTACTTTCCGTAACCACAGATTTTCTTGCACCAGGGTTCTCGTCGTCATTTATGTGCGTACGATCGTCTTTAAATCATTTATACTACTCATATACACTCATACATGATAAACATGTATCACCATACATTTGTTTCATTAAATTAAACGTTTCGGTAAACAATTTATGGCGTTTAAAAGAGAACCTGATATTTGCTCTTTGTTTAAAATTCATTTTTCGACTAATGCTTAAGGCACATTATATTATGCCCAATTTCTCTGCTTCTAATATAATTGTAGAAATTAGGGAACGGCCACAACAAAAATTGCAACAATATTTGAAAGAAATTCATATGATATTATAATAGTTTTATAAGGAACATTGTACAAGGTTTTCCAATAAGAGTGATATGATTTCTTTAAAAAAAAACACACTTATTGTTAAGAAAATTCAAAAGTTTCTTATTTAATGTGAATCGATACAATTAAGTTCTAAATAAAACGTCATTCAAATGGCCTCCACGACTTCTTCTGCAGGAACGAATTCGATGAACCCAATTTTCGAGCACTTTTTCCACTAAATCTAGTCGTTTGTCATGAATGGCACGTTCAATATTGACTTGTAAAGCTTGAAGACAGTCTGGTTTATTTCGATAGACCAATGACTTCAAATAACCCCACAAGAAATAGTCTAATGGTGTTAAATCACAACTTCTTGGAGGCCATTCAATATCACAATTTCTTGAAATAATCGAATCTCCAAACTTTTCTCGCAATAATTCTATTGTTGCATTTGCTGTGTGGCACGTAGCCCCGTCTTGTTGGAACCAAATGTTATCAAGATCAACTTCTTCCAATGTCGGCTATAAAAAGTTGGTTATTATCAATCTATACCGCTCTCCATTGACAGTAACGGTGTTACCAGCTTCATTTTGAAAGAAGTACGGCCCGATGATTCCACTACACTAAAAACCACACCAAACTGTCAATTTAGGTGAATGTAATGGTTTTGCATAAATAATTTGTGGATTTTCTTCGCACCAGAATCGACAGTTTTGTTTATTTACCACCATCCAGATGAAAATGAGCCTCATCAGAGAAGATGATTTTCTTAAAGAAATCGTTATCGTTTTCAAGTTGTTCCAAGCCAAATCAGCAAATTCACGACGTTTACGGTGGTCCAATGGCCTCAGTTCTTGAGTGAGAACAATTTTATACAGATGCAAACCCAAATCCTTTCTCAAAATCCACCAGGTTGTGGTTTGAGATAGTCGCAATTGTTGAGAATTACTTGGAATCGACAAATTACGGTCTTAAGTAACACTTGCCTGAACGGCTGCAATATTTGCATTACTTCGAGCGGTTCTTTGTCTTATTGGCATTTGAAAATTATGTAAAGGAAATGTAACCTCAAAATTTTTAACAATTCGACGAATAGCGAGCACACTTGGACGATTATTACGACCTTAAAATGGCAAAAGCGCACGAAAAGTTGCCATTGGAGAACGATTATTTTGATAATAAAACTGAATAATTTGTAAACGTTGTTCTTGCGTATATCTCTCCATGATGAAATTGTAAACACTATTGAATACAATGAAAAACAAATGACAGATCATGACATATTACAAATGGCCTAAATGTCACTTCAAAATCATATCATCCCTATTGGAAAACCTTATATAAACAGTGGTTGTGTTAAAAATGGAAACAACAAATTACTTCGTTGCTACCATATTTTACCTATGCACCGTTAATAATTTGCGATGTCGACAGAAGTTCTTCATTGTATTAAAAAAACTAATTTCGCAGAAGAAAGTATAAAGAAAGTTTTAGTAGCTAATATTAACGGTCATCTTAGTTTTCTTCGCCGTGGGAAGGTAGTATTATGTAGTTAAGGATATGTAAAACGCATGTATCAGTAAGGTTCATACTTCTTTTATACTAATAATAACAAAGACTTGACATATATGTAAGTATAAATGTGCTGGCTATTAATGTGTTTAATGCTCTTCTTGCGATCCCACTCGCCAGTGTAATATACATACATGTTGCTATTATTGACTGTTATTCGTGTAGTTAGAAAGAATACAAAGTATTATGAATGTAAAATAAGTCGTTTAAGTAACCCGTTAAACGACTTATTTTATAATCACTCTGTACTCATAACATATATACACTCTTTTTACAATATGTCAACTAATTTACATATTAATGTATTTCCTGATTTTTTGCAATTCTAGTTCGATATGATCGCTATTATTTATCAAGCGCATACCAATTCCTCTTGTCGTTCACCAAAAAATTCCAAAAATATAAAATTGGAAGATTTTGATTGCTATCTATTTAAATCTGTGTCGCCGTAGAAGTTCTTAATATACTTTTAAAATTAAAACTCGTGACTTCACTGGCATTATTTTTGTGTGAATGAGTATAATAGAAATAATAATAATATGTCAATCAGATACACTACAATTAGGGCATAGGGCGTATGCATTTATAATTACTTTCAATCTATATGATTGAATATGTAGTTGAAAGAATTGAACACTACATTGAAAATTCAGACTCGTCTAAGTACCCTGTAGGCGAATAGCAGTTCTTGAAGATCAATAAACGACTATTATTTTTAAATATTCACCTTGGTATTTGCTTGAAACTCATAGAAAACTTAGCATATACCTTGAGAGTCAAATAATAAGAGTTGTTTCACATAATGTAAATTTATGTCGCAGTACGCAGTATTTCCTAATTGTTTGCATCGACAAGGACAGAAGATGACGAATCTTTAACATATAAAATAAGGGCTGATTCATTTTGTAGATACTTTCTTAAAAAATAAAAAATAAGTAAAAACTTCAATTTTATCGGGCGTTATTTATTATCATTCAAAAGAACTGTTCTTAACATTTATTTTTTAAAAATTATTTCGTTCAAATGTTGGCCATAACTGCGCCTAACATGTTTCATTTTGAAGTTTCAATTTTCAATTGCGCGTTCGAGTATTTCAAATGGTATTCGGCGCGAATAATATTGGTTTTCAATTGCTCAATCGTAATTGACTTATCAATGTACAATACTTTGGACTTTACGTAGCCCTCAAGGAAAAAGTCTAAAGATGTGATAACACATCATCTAGGCAGCCATTGCACAGGTCCATTACGTGACATTAAATGTGCACCAGATTGCTCTTGCAATAAAGCCATGCTTTCAAGAGCTATTTGACAAGTGGCGCCGTCTTGTTGGAACCAAATGTCGTCGATATTACGGGTTTCACTTCAAGGTAACAAATAGTCCCCTATTTTGGCGTAATAATGGGCACCATTCACAGTTATATTGCGACCATTTTCATTTTTGAAGAAATATGGACACATGATTCCACTTGCCATACCAAACCGTGGTTTTGTCTAGAAGTAATAGCAGTTTTTGAACCTCTTCCTCGCTCCAAATACGGCAATTGTGCTTATTAACGTAGCCATTAACCCAAAAATGGGTCTCGTCAAAATTTTGACTGGTCCAAACATTGAAACGGTGACGATTCGAAAGGCTGGCCGGCTTTCAATTCCTAACCAAGTTAAACTTTGCATACTTTAAAAAAAAGATCCTTACATAAAATACGCCAAGTTGTGGCACACGATAAGCCAAGCTGTTGAGATCTACGTCTTCACGGTCATCGCGTACACTCTCAGCTGCCATCGGTATATTTTCTTCACTACCTCCAGACCACATCCAGTCTATTTGGTCGCGTATTATCCACTAACGAAAAATTTCGTTTCAAATTTTTCGATGGTATAGCGAATTGTGCGTTCGGTGGGCCGACTATGTATACCATAAGTTACTCTATGCGCACGAAACACATTTCTTCTGGAACGCTGATTTTCGTACTAGAGCAGCATAATTTATAGACGCTGTACCGGGCTGAATCTTTCCATAATAAAATGTCACACAATACTTAACGAAAATAACATAAACGTTTGGGATGACTCACTCTTTATCTGTCAAAAAATCGCTATTGAAAGTAGTACATCATAATGAATCACCCATGTAGAGGATTCAGTACACCACTCTGGGAAATGCCACGTTTTAATGGCTAATGATCAAGTTGTGATGAATTAATCACAACAGAGTGATTTTTGTTACTTAAACAGTTCTTGTGTGCCAACACTCTAACGCCATAGTTGTCTAAATTTCTTAAGAAAATATCATTTATCGAATCAAATCTTTCGCTAAAATCCAAATAACATTCTATGTAAGTTTATCCACTACGTAGATGATTATAAGGTAAACTCAAAAAATTCTAATATGTTTAAGCTAAAATATAATGGTTTTTAAAGAGCTAATGTTGTTTGTTTATATGTTAAAATTTGTTTTCATTTAAAAGGATATTAGGCTTTCGATTATAAAATGTCGAATATGAAATAAAGAACAACAATAGGCAAAAAATGTTTTTATTATACACATGTATCACATAGAATAAAGCTCTGCACATGAACAGGAGCGTAGCAATACATACAATATCAGCAAAAAAATAACGTATAGCAACTGTACATATGTATGCATTAAAACTGGAAACAGGCTCTAACTGGGGGATATGTATCGCCTAGTATTACTAGTAATTGTACATAGTGTCACTGCCAAACTACAAATGTTAATTTGCTGCAATTTTTTCAGCTCCACTCTATATACACCGACATATTCACAATATTACTTTATACACTAGTAGCTGTGGCTTTATTGTTGTTATTTAATTAATTCTTTCCCGTCTCCGGACTGCCGATTAACGGAAAGAATATCTTATGCATATGTGAATAATAAATCATTAAATATTTGCCGGTGAAAGTGAAAATTAATAGTTTCCTGTTTGATGTTTCAAGTTTTTATTGAGTTTGAACATTTTAAGTGGATGTCGTAGATTGCAGACATGAACCTTCATAAAACGAATTTCCAGAGCAAGTTGATATTGAACTACTGAAGAGATTAATACCGATTGATCTTCGATAAAAGCCCAAGAAGATTACTTTTGGTATAATAGAGTTTCAAATATTTTTTTTACCTTTAAGAATAAGTCGTCAAAACACAATGTTATTTGTATAACTGAAGAAAGGATTTAAATAATCCATTGGTATTTTTGTGGAAATTCTGCTCAACAAGCTTTCATTTTATTTTCTTTTGTGTATGCCGATCATCGACCTATCCCATCTTGTGCAAAGATTTAAAGGATCATAAATGTATTCAAAAAACGTGAATGTGTTACCGAACTTGTAGAAAATACTAAAAAAGAATGAAGAACCTCACGTGTCTATAAATTCCGTTAGGGAGGAGGGAGAGGTGAGAGTTTGTTCGTACGTGGAAATTAATGAACCTCGCTCTAGTCGACAAGTTTCTGACGAAACCAGTATTAAAGAAATACAAGCAAGCCAAAGAAACTCTCTCTCGCCACAATATTGGAAGAATGGAGTATTGTGGAGCCATGATTTAGATGGGTAATAGGGAAGAATGTTTTATAGAAAATATTTTATTTTCAGATCCTGTTTTCCAATTTATGGTAATTACAATCCTATAGTTATTTGGTGTTGGTCCAAGGAAAAGAAACATCTCCATTTCAATAAAAGAACCCAGTACATTGTAGGACCTTTTCTTAATTGATGGTAACCTCGCAGATGCAAAACTTTAGAATTTTTTCCAAACTAAGATTATTCCTGTAGTCCACAATATTAATGCCAAATTCGAGAAAATTTGGTTTCAATATGACAGTTATCGCATGCATAACTTCTACAACAATGACGGAGGTTTTACAAAACCCCTTCCCTGATTGTGTCATTGCCGGAAATGATACGACAAAATGGCACTTAGATCATCCAACCATAATTCTTACGACTTATTTCAATGGGGCTGTGTATAAGGAAAGCTGTACCAATTTTAAAGGCCAAACAATTTAGAAGAGTTGCAAGAAAAAACTTTAACAGTTTTCGAAACGATCACTTGTAGAATGTTCGAAAATGTTTGGTGATCATTTTATATGTTAGGTTACTATTTCGCTAACGAGACCCATTTTAAAATAACATTGTGTAAGTTTATTATTATCAATCATTTATTGCCTCGTCCTATAATGAGTTAGACTACCCTTACTGTTCGACTAACATCATAACATCATTAAACTTGATCTCCGTATATTCTAAATAATGATTTTATTGGGCACCTAAACTCTTACATTTTATTGTATTCTAGCATTTAGTATTGTGGCAGAATCTTGATTAATTAGTAGTCATCTAGTATTAAAAATATTATATCTGCACTAATTGCTATTTATTAAAACCAACAGGTAACGAACAAGTAATTTAATTAGACACATAAATATAGAATTTAAATTATTGCAATTCTTTATTTAATCCCCTTATCATCTTTTGCCGGTTTTGTATAATAGAAACTTTGCCATGGAAATGATACAATGCCTTTGTTTTTTGCTGTATTATTATGAAGTGACCCGCCCTATCGTGTTTTATATCAACGTTTTCAATTCACCAATGTCTCTCCACTTGCACAACTTGTTTGTTCTTTCCAGCCAAAACAAGTGCAACTCTCCTTTTGACAGTGAAATGATCTATTTCCCCACTTTAACCTGAATGCCCACTTAACAAGAAAGCTGGGACAAAACCTTTTATTCCTTCAAGGGAAGTATTTACCCTTTGATTTATACGAAACATAAATAATTGTATAAAATACGAGTAACTCGGAAACATTTTTTTCAAAGAAGAACGAAAGCAGCTCAAGTGTTGTACTTTTATTAGGAACTATAATGAATTATTTCCTCCAGTCAGCTTTGACTGTTCGTTTTAATTCAGTCTGTTCTCAACAGTAAACCTTAGATTTCGTGCGCTATGGTACTTTTATCAAATGTGCAAGGGGCACGTCATCCTCAAACTCCCATTCATCTTCAGAACTTCTTGAATTGATTTGACTTCCTTCGCCTGACTTTTCGTTTATAACAGCAGGTACCGCAAGTTGTGATACTGGCAAAATATTCACAAAAACCTCATCTTCATCTCCTGTATCTTTCCGTAAGATCATCACTAGTATTTATTGGACGCAGAATTCCAGTATTAATTCCACCTTCACTAGTTAAATGGTTTTGATCTTCCTCAAGAAGTTCCAACCAGCTCTTGTAGTGCGATGCCACTGTAATAATTATACCAGAAATAAAGTTATATATAAACGTTTAGTTGCTTGATGTCTTTCTAAAAGGACTAAAAGGATAGATAAATTTAGATGATAATCGTAAAAATACATTTGCATCATTCTAAGTTAAGAAACCAGAGAGGAGAGATAGCTTATGATGTTACTTTTACTTCGTAGTATAGGAAAATAAATATCAAATTTACTTCTTGTTATATATATACTTATTTTGTTAGTCGCATAACAAAGAAAGTTGACCTGCTGTAATCACATCTTCACTTTCAATACCGTTTTTGTAAGAATTTTCGAAGAAGATACACTTCACTGTTGCTTACCTCGTAACTGCCATCTGTGTTAAAATTATTAAAGTCATATGAAAGTTTCTTAAGCAGAGATATACATTGCGTGATTATAACAGGATATTAGGCATATCTAGGTTAATAACCTATATTACTATATGAGTGCTGACAATGTCATTTTGAAAATACCCTATATTAGGGATTCTATTTCATAGCTTGTGGTGGTTATAGTATGATCTTGAAGTCTTTCCAAAGATCCGTGATGATCGATCAAATGGAAGAGATATGGTGCAACGTACTTACTACGTACGTACAACTATTTAAACAAGCTAAACATTGAACACGTCATCCACCATAGAATCTTCACCAAGCAAGTTTGCAATATGGAAGAGACGCCAACCTGTTAAAACTAAGAAAATTGTTTAAAATGTTTCTATATCGATAAGAAGTAATCGTAAGTGCAACACCGTTAGCATTGGCATCAAAATAAGCGTTAATAATACTAGATACGCTAATTGCAGCGCATACCATAACTCAGGGAGACTATGGTAATTTTTGATGCTTCTCTTGAAGGCTCTCAGAAAATCAATTGCGGCATTTCTGCCTATTTGCAAACCCATATAAATGAAACTGTTCCCAGTCACTGAATAAATGCTCGACTTATGCCGTGAAGATGATAATGAACACGATACAGACTTCGAACTGTTACATAAGAATCTTTGTTTTTATAATACGCTTTAATACACGCTTCATTGTAATTAAGTTTCCAAGCCTGACCTTCATTTACTATATCTGCAGATGCTTTTACTCCCATTACTTTGCGAAGCATTCCACAAATAAATAGAAAAAAACATTCCGCGACACCCTGTATACTTTGCTCAATACGGCTGTCGTTGCTTTAAAGAGATATAATCGATCTACTGTCAAAAACATGATTCGAAAACCAGTTTCTTTGAATGTAAAATGTATTTTCTGTAATTGTATGAGAAAAGGTATTGAAATTTTGAGAATAAAAGGATGTTTTACTGCATCGAACATAATATCAAGAAAATATTCCTTGTACATTTGTAAATGTACTTTATTTTATATGTTTTACTATAATTATGTCCACAATCTAATTAAATAGAAGCGTTGAAATAATAATTATAAACTTTACCGAAGCTAAAAGTTATTGTAATAAATTTCGTGCCAACTCGCGAAGAAAGCTGTACAAAATTTTCGTATTTTTTGTAATTCTAAAGTTTCTTAACTTATGCATATCTGAAATTAATTTTCCTGGAGTTGGTACTAAACTTGAAAGTAAAATGTAATTAAAACAATATAACTTCGCATTTTACGAAACCGTAAAAATAAACTTAACGTTAATCTATGAATGCATGGTGTAATCTAAAAAGACATATATTAAGTGAACGATTATTTTTGAAAGTGCTAATTAATCTGACAAAAATATATCCGGGAATAAATTACTAAATATAGGACTGTTCTCAGGTGATTATACTTAAAGCTTTCTTATTAATCTATTGAAAATGTTCTGTGAACACAGATATTAAACTGTTATTTTCTTGAAATAAAAGCATGCTTAATAAGTAATAAAAATCTAAAAGAAACAGAGTTACAATAAATACAACGTTTGGAATGTCTATTTTATCAAGTGTCTACATCTTTTTATCAGAAATTTATTTTTGAATTTATAAACATTTTCACTACAATTATATTGTTTATAATTGTTTGGTGCAGTCGTTTTAGCGAGGAAATTTTGCTGTCGAAACTAAATTTGGTAGTAAATTTGAATAATGATAGATATTTTTAGATACTTGCAGATTTTGTATACTGGAATTTCGACATTCCGGAGTAAATTTTCAGAAGAATAAACCAAAGTTTATTCGTATTTTTTAAATAAAGTAAACGTAAACTTGTAAATATTGACGAATATTAATATGGAATTTATATTATAAAGAAAATTTAAGCATTGGGCTAAGAAAACAACACATTTTTTATTGATACCATGATTCCATGATTGGAAGTGCGCTAGTAGCATATGTTTGTGTCGTTGAATTGAATGCAAACTCTTGTGATGATTCGCTTTCTGAAGCTTCTGATGATTTATAATATATGTAATTGTACTGTGTAATGCATTTTGCGCTTGTATTTCCGTTGCCCCCTTCTCTTAGGTAATGTTGTCGACCTTTCCTTGTATGTTTCTCCTTGAATAAAATTTTTTAATATTATTTGAACTAAATTTCATTCATCATAAGCACAACTAAATATGTGTCGATTAATCGGAGGTAAATTTATTTGGTATCATGTCTTTGGGCTGACATTGCATTTGTATTTTTCATCATTTTGGACTACTTGGATTTCATCTGATAGTGAATTGTATTACATTCTTCAAAATAATCATCCAATTTTCTTTTCCTTATGCTTAATTCTGGTGTAGCTTGTTGCATCAACAACCCCTATTTCAAATGTAGTCATTCTAGTTAACTTTGCTTTGATTGTATTCCTTTTTTGTACTAATTCCTTCATAATTTAATAATATTCAAAAGCTCACTTAGCCTTTTTCACAGACTATATCTCCCAATTTCCAATATTCGCTTCGCTTTTTGTGGATGTGAGCGTCTACTTGCAATGTGTGTGCGCCTTCGAATGTTGCTGTTGTACCTTGGCCTTGCGTATGTATATGTACCTATGTATACATGGTGTATACATGTGTTTGTTCATGCATCGTAATTGTAAATTGTTTCCTTTTGTTAATGCTTTTGATTTATGAACATCGATTTGAATAACACCTTTAATTACTTTGGTACGTAGACTTCCGCGGTCGTGGTCCATGGTATCTGCTTCTGGGTTTCCGGGCTGGAATCGCGTCACTAGTATATCTGCCGACGTTTCGTACCCATTCGTATGGGACATCTTCAGGGCTGAACTACTGCACTGAAACTGCTTTCTACGTATTGCTGTATGTTCACTTGCCCTTTCTTATCATTCTCACACACCTATATACTATTTTCTCATATTTTTTCACAATTTTCGTTCCAATAATTAGCCTCTGTATTCGTTTCAAATAAATTCAGATAACACAAATCTAATATAGTCTCATTTGATATATTAAGAGGAAGTAAGGTTCTCTGAGTAGCTTGCGTTTGTTTATAACATCTACATCTGTATGTTTTTTATAAACGTTTCTTATGATTTCCTGATTTCAGCAAAAATTCTTAACGTCGCCTTATCGTTTAAAATGCTAATTATTTATTGGTACCAAAGAAAGGACTAATCACCAACGAAATGCGGCCTAAATTTGGGCTACATTTTTCAAATCGCCGTTTCTCAACAAAGAGTTTTCCAGTTTAATGTCATCTAGAAAGATTATATGTTACTATTTCCAATTCTAATACACCGTTACAAAAACAAAATATTTACTGTAATTAGGCGCGGTTTCAGCATGCAGCTGTGCAGACTACACTGCTGGGCGACGTTTATATTTCGGGAATAGCAAACAAAAAAAAAAATTTTTATTATTGAAAATAGTTTTATTGTTTTTCAAAATATTCTCCTTGAAAATCAATACACTTTTGCATTCGTTTAAACTTAAACCAATCCGAAAAGCATTGATGCTGTGAAAGCGGTATCCACAAAATATGAGTTTCGAATGCCTCAATTGCCTCTTCCAGCGTAGAAAACCGTTGACCATGAAGTTTATTCTTCACGTGTGGGAACAAAAAGAAATCACCGGGTGCTAGACTATGGCTGTACGGCAATGTTTTGCCCGGTCAAATATTCAATTGTTTGAACCGACCTGTGAGAGCTCGCATTATCCTCGTGAAGAATGATCTATCGTTTTCGGTTTATTTCCCTTATTTCTTCAAAAACTTTTAGCCAACAAATATTTGTGTATCATTCGGAATTGACCATTCTACAACTCTCTATAGGCACGGTTGCAACCTGACCAGTTTTTCCGAAAAAACAGGCGACCATTTGTTTTGATGTGCTTCGAGTGCGAACAACTTTTGTTGGTTTGGCTCATCTTGGAATACCCACACAGTCAACTGCTGTGTACTATCAGCCTCATAGGTATAGATTCAAGAGTCGTCGCCTGTGACGACTTTATAAATATTCTATGAAGCAGCGCTATTGTATTTGTTATGCATTTCTTGGCACCAATCGACGCGAGTCCCTTCTTGAACAGTTGTCAAATTATGTGATACCCAACGTGAATATAGGTTCTTAAATGCTCAGTGTTCATGCAGGATTCACTCTGATATACCTAGAGCTGCCTCGATCTCACGGTATATCACATGACGGTCTTGCATTATCAATTCAGACACTACATTAATGTTTTCCGACACAACAATATTGGTGGGACGACCTTCACGAAATTCATCGTCCAAAGATCGTCGTACAAGTTTGAATTCACTATATCAACGATATACTGTAGTTTTCGATGGTGCTTCATCATATAAAGAATTCAGCTCGTCGATGCATTCTTGAATAGTATTTGTTTTCCTACTGTCTGAGATTAAAAGTAGAATAATTTAAGCCAGCCAGAGCATTATTTTCTTTAAATTTCAAAAGTAAGTATTTACTTACTTTACTCATTTTTATTATCGACTTAGTTAAAAACGTAATATATATATATATATATATATATATATATATATATATATATATATATATATATATATATATATATATATATATATATATATTAATATCTAGTTTATGTACAATATATTATAGGTTTACACCGTACTCAGACGCCTTTAAAATATTAGAACTTTGAAAAGAGACAAAAATTTATTTCTCAAGTCGCTTGAGTTATTTCTACTGGAGTAATGACCTCAAGATATAAAAATTTATCTGCCGTACTATAAAATTAAATTTCAATGTCCCATAATCAATACTAAATTAGAGCCCCTGTAAAAATATATATGTATATGTGCATATATTGCTTTCTAGAAGGAGTTAATATACATAAATACATATGTATTAAATGCTGCAGGGAAATGTGTATTTTCGTATGTTTTCATATAAACCAACTTGTCAACTTTCCATTTGAATATTTTTTGAATTTTTTTCCGCAATTTGCATATTTGTCTGACACAAAATGCGATAACATTTATGCAAATCCATAAAGAATTGTGCTTATATATCACTCGCAAAGCAGTGACTAATTGATCGCCGCTTAATTACTTTTAATTTTATTCAAATGTATTCCCGCATCTCTAATTAGACGGTGACTATTTTTATTCGTTTGGTATGTATTTCAATAAGAAATAAATACGGAATTATTCACTTATTTCGAACTGTACTCTGATGAAAGCAAAACATTAGTGAAGAAATACAGGCAACAGTGATGTCAAGAACTCATTTTAAAACTATGATAGTGATAGGACCCATGGCCACATATTCATCGACAACTAAGATACACTTATATCTTCTTAGACTTCTTACAAAGCAAGTACAAATTTGTATTGAATCGTTATTTCTACAAGAAAAATAACTTTCTCTTTTAAATTAATAAAATGATTTGGAGAATGACATGCTTCTAATTGCTTAATGTCGCACGTGGTTTGAATTTGCATACAATTCTCGACATGCTTCAACAAAGTACTTCTTAATAAAAAATGAGTTTCTCTAAATTAGAACATCACAGTGTCATTTTTGACGAACGAACAGAATTCCTCTAAAGCTGTTCACGAACGAATATGAAGACAGGGCTCCGTCATATTATAAAATGAAATATTGGTTAAAAGGGTTTCGGTAAGGTCGTGAATGCGTTGCAGATAGCCCTTCATCTTGGGAATAACTTATTCTTATTGAATATATTCTAGAGTCCTGATTTGGCTCTGTCTGAGGACGTCGTTTTTGGGACGCTAAATAATTGAAACAGAAAATTGATCCCTATTTAGAAGACCATTTTTTTCTGATGAAATAAATTTGTTATTAGGACAAAAGGTGTAACTGCGTGAGCCCTCAAAATACGTCATGTTATAGATGCTAACCAATTGAATAGGATGATACCTATTTTGATTAATAGAAATTTTTTGTAGTAAAGTTGTTTCAGGACAGTTGGCGCAAATGGAGTAAGTTAAGGGTGCTTACGTTGAAAAACAAAATTATGACAAAGAAAATGCTAGGCCTTTTATTTCACTATTGAGTAGAAAACTTAGTTCTCCTATTATTTTGCGTCAAATGTTTAGAATAAAACTTGGTAGTAAACGCTGCTCCTATATGTAGGTCAGCCAAGTCGTCCGATGATTCCATTTTAGGTTTTCTTATCTGAAAATATCTAAAACTTTATGTCTATTATTATTGTAATATAGCACCTTACTTTTCGAAAACTAAGTTTTAATTAGAAAACCAGATGTTCATTCGTGTGCACTGCACACAACTTCAGTAGTAGCAAACCTAGACTTCGAACTTCTATTCTTTGCTTTTCAGAGACACATTGTAAAATGCTTATCAATTTATATGTTTGATAATCAATATTTAATGGAATTGACAGACGTCAAAGTTCCTGACATCCAGAGCACTTGTTATATCCATTTCAACTACATTATAAATATATCGATCTTGAAATCAAATATGCAAAATTCTACAAAAATTCTTTACAATAAATTATTTATAATATTAAAAATGTATAATTTATGTTAAAAACTCAAGATATATTCAAAAAACCTTGTATTGCTAAATAGAGAATTAAAAATCCTTTAGGGGAGGTCAAGGGCAAACAATGAAATTCTTCTAATTACATATAAAATGAATTAATTCGTTACTTATGGTTTTCACCGTATAGCATTGTTATTATTCATCGTAGTGAGTAAATATTTGCCTATTTTCTTAAGAGAAAATTCAAGTAGACAATAATATGTCTGTATATGTAATTCTTGGGAAAAAGAAAGCAAAATATGCAGAAAGAAATTTACGTTGTCTTATATATTTTATAAAAAAAATAATACGAAAACAATTTTATTTAAGTAATTTACATTATACTAGTCTATATTTTAATGTAGCGTCTTCGATTTCTTGTATCTCGGAAGGTGGTGCTCCTCTCAGACAATCAAAATAACGAATAACCGCTCTTTCTTGTTCTGGTACTTCGATAGACCACGGCCTCTGGAGTCGAACTTTAGTTATTGCACGTTCCGGTGTAACATTCTGGAATCTCATCAAGTAACAGGCTATCATTACACCGGTTCGTCCCCACCCCATTCTACAGTGAACACCGACCGGCTGTGGACACAAAAATCAATTTCAGAAAATACCTTAGAAAACATACAAAATTGCGTTTAAAAGCTTTAATTACTGTGCAGTGTACATCAAGATAACGTTTCATTTTTTATAAATCTTCTATTATTTTACAAATAAATTGAAGAAATAGATTTGGGAGCTACTTAAACAATATCATATTGGAATAAGTTATAGAATAAAGGTTTATTTAATATTAATTTAATTTTTAATTCAATAATCTGTCTAGCTTAATTCAGTTACTCGTTACTTGTCAGCTTCAGAATCAAATTTAAGCGCTATCCCAAGTTACTTAGAATATAGAGAAGATTTATTGTCGAAATTTTCAATGTGTTTATTAGAAATTTGTGTACTGCATTCGTTTAAATTATTTCTACATTTATTTAATGTATTCGACAGCTGAATAGACATTAAAAAAAAAGTAAAGCGTGTCCCAAAATTAACGCAAGATTTGAATTAAATAGAAAACACAGTTTTTAGTCTTTTGATTGTTATTTCTTTATTAAATCATAAAGTACATAGGATAGGGTTATTTATGGATTAATACATCGGGCAAATGGCCTCCACGGCTTTGCATGCACATACGCAATGTTTTGTCGAAATTTTCCATTACCATTATGCATAAATGTGGCTGAATTTCGTTGATGCAGCATTGAATCTCCTTCTTTAATGCACAGGTGGTTGTGGGCTTGTTGACATAGACCTGTGATTTCAAATAACCCCATAAAAAGAAATCTAATGGTGTTAAATCACACTATCTAGGGGCCAATTCTGATCACCGAAACGAGAGAATACACGACCTGGAAATGTCTCATGCAGTAATTGAATTGTTTCATTCGTTGTGTGGCATGTGGCATCGTCTTGTTGAAACCACATATTGGCCACATCAATATCATCCAATTTCGCCAGAAAGAACCGTGTTATCATGTCATGACATCGAGCACCAATAACAGTCACTGCTTGACCAGCCTCATTTTCAAAAAAGTATGGTCCAATCATGCCTCCAGCCCAAAATCCACACCAAACAGTGTCAAGTTGTGGATGCATTTGTTTTTCGACAATCACATGTGGCTTCTCAGAATCCCAAGAGCGGCAGTTTTGGCGATTAACAAAGCCATCAAGGTGAAAATGTGCGTAATCACTTAGGATGATTTTGCTCGAAAAATCAGCATCTATTTGTTGATGTTCAATAATTCATTCAACGAACTCTCTTCGATGTGCATTATCATTAGGCTCTAGTTCTTGTGTTAATTGAATTTTGTTAGCATCGAGATACAGGTCTTTAGTGAGTATACGCTGTAGGGAGCTTCTTGAAATTTGCAATTCTTGTCCATGACGTTGAACTGAGGTTCCTGGATTGTCACCGACACTCTCACGCACTGCTTTGATATTGACATTTGAACGGCTTTTTTTGGACGACCAGTGTGTTTGGGGTCTCCAACGGATCCAGTCTCCCTGAATTTTTCAATTAATCTCTTCATAGTTGAAGAAGTTAAAACACTATTCCGACCACATTTTGTATGAAATTTTCGAACTGCTTTCATTATTTTTGAAATATTGTTCAATAATGAAGACACGTTGTTCTATCGTGTCACTTTCCATTTTTACTAACCCTAAACTGTCGGCTGTCGAATTATTTTTTTAAGGGTTGCCAACAATTTACTGCACAAATGACGACAAATTCAAATATTGCGTTAATTTTGGGACACCCAAGACACTGTTGAGAACCAAGATGTACATCTTGGTTCTCAACGGTATAGATCGCGTACGGAGTTTGTTTTCGTACAGGTATTTTTCGCCGTGGTTTACCAGGTGCGACACTTTGCAATTATCTGCTGATGACGACAACTTAGTTGTCGAAATGCGTATACATAATTACAAAAGTTAATGTGGAAAGGGGTTATATATCAACCTTTGTGATTAAGTTAATCAACCACAGGCTCCATCAAATTCAAAAACCCATTATAAGTACTAAAATTGCAAAAAAATAACAAATTTATTCTTTTAGAGAAATTCATCGCGATATACATTTTCAAGGCATTACACTTGTTGAAAATTGATTGAAAAAATAGATATTTTTAATACACTTGTATATGTGTCTTTTCATCGAACATATAATTCAGAATATCTTTACATTTTAATAAACATTTAATCAAAACATCGGAATGAAATACAAATTCAAGAAATTAATAAATGTAGAATGTAAAAATTAGTTGAATTAACAATAATAATAAAGCTGGGACTGGATAAATGTAGTTATATTGCATAATTAATGGACCGTTAGAGGAATTATAATTATTAAATTATAATCTTCATTATTTATTACATTTCAAAGAACTTTCAGAGTATTTTCAATTAAAGAATCCAAAATATTAGCAAAACGCTTTTTACAGAATCATTAAATATGAAATACTCTTCAGATGTTACACAAATTCTTCACTAATTAAACGAGAATTTTTATAAAGTATAACAAATCGAGTTTCTTAATTTCATAATTCACAAAAGTATGTTCAGAGAATGGAAGCAATTTATCAGTTGAACAACTTAAAAATTTGTGGAATAAATAAAATTACAAATGTATAATTATACAAGTATTTGCTCCATTTAAGAAAAATAGAATTGTCTCTTGTGTTGATCTTACAGAAGCAGAAATAAAAATTCTACTTGCCTTTTACAACTTCATTGAAATTTCGCAAATATAATTTCTCAAATTATGTATTCTACGTGATTAAAATGCGGTTGGCGGCCAATAACATACGAGGGTAGCCGTTTATATTTCGGGAACAGCAAACAAAAGAAAATGTTTTATTGTCGAAAATTGTTTTATTGTCGAAAATTGTTTTAATGCTTTTCAAAACATTCTCCTTGAAAATAAATGCACTTTTGCATTCATTTAAACCAATCCAAGAAGCATTGCTGCCACTGTGAAGGGGGTATCTCTAAAATATGAGTTTTGAATGCCTTAACTGCCTCTTCCGGCGTAGAAAACTGTTGACCACGAAGTTTATTCTTCACGTGTAGGAACAAAAAGAAATCATAGGCTGCTAGATCAGGGCTGGATCAAATAAAAGTAGTGTTCAAAGATTAAGAATTATGGCTGATGAAACAACGGATGCAACGAAGAATAGTATTTTAAATGTATTGGTGCGCACTCTGAAAAGCGCTGAGATTTCCTTGGCACTTGGTAATGGTGCTTGTATATATCCGTTATCAATTTATAAAGATTATTTTAATTTTGCGTGTCTTACATCGGTAGATATTGAACGGTCTTTCTCAAGAAACAAAAACATTTTTTCATCACAGCGAATATTGTTGACCGAGATAAATGTGGAAACATACTTAATGGTATTAACTTTGAACCAAAGTTATCTACTTAGTGCTACGTAATAACAGCTATAAATAAGTGCTTCAGAAATTTTGAAATGATTTTTTTTTAATTTTAGGAATCGCCGATTAATACTCGCTTTGCTCACAATTGACAGTCGGTACTTAGATACGTACTTATACAGACCCGTCGTGCCAGGGTAAAATGACAAGCCTATTACTAAGATTGAATAATCCTTCGGGTAACCACCGGCAGGAATCGATATGAGGAGAATACATCTAACATTGCTAATAGCTTACATCATATCACTGACGCGAAATCTTTCGCAAAAGTCTATTGTCAACTACGACAGAAATAAATAAATATTTATATTGTTTCCTTCACTAGAATAATATTATGGACTCTAAGAGAGTAGCGCGTGCTACAAAAGAGCGCATGGGGTTTAACAGGTAATACGAGTGTAGTCGTTTATATTTCGGGAGCTGGCAACACTGTTAATATTGCCTCCGATCTGATGATTATATCGTGAAGTTTGTCATTTTACATTGACAGTTTTATTATCCGGTCGCTATTTCTATTGTAGACAGCAACTTGAAAATTTTATGTCAGCGAAAAAATGGAATTAACTCGCGACCATTTTCGTGAAATTATTTTGCATAATTTTCGGCGTGGATTATCTCAACAATAATGCACCGACGAGCTCAATTCTTTATATGGTGGTGAAACACCATCGAAAACTACAGTATGTCGTTGGTATAGTGAATTCAAACTTGGACGGCGTTCTTGGGACGATGAACTTCGTGAAAGTCGTCCCGCAAATGTTGTTGAAGTGTCTGAATTCACAATGCGAGAGCATCATGTGACATACCGTGACATCGAGGCATCTCTAGATATTAGTAACGTCAGCGTGCATAAGATCCTGCATAAACATCTAGCCGTTAAGGACCTATGTTCACGTTGGTACCACATAATTTGACAACCGCTCAAAAAAGAACTCGCGTCGATTGTTGCCAAGAAATGCACAAAAAATACAATGGCGGCTCTTCAAAGAACATTTGTAAAGTCGTCACAGGTGATGAATCTTAGATCTAAACGGCAGTCGACTGTGTGGATATTCCAAGATGAGCCAAAACCAACAAAAGTTGTTCACACTCGAAGCACATCAAAAGAAATGGTGGCCTGTTTTTTCGAAAAAACTGGTCACGTTGCAACCGTGCCTTTAGAGAGTTGTAGAACAGTTAATTCCGAATGGGGCACATCTATTTGTTTGCCAAAACTTTTTGAAGAAGTGAAGGAAACAAACCGAAAACAACAGATCATTCTCCACCATGACAAAGAGAGCTCTCACAGGTCGGTTCAAACAATTGAATATTTGACCGGGCAAAACATTGAATTGAATCCACTACCCTGTGATTACTTTTTGTTCCCACACGTGAAGAATACACTTCTTGGTTAACGATTTTTTACGCCGGAAAAGGCAGTTAGGGCATTCAAAACTCATATTTTGGAGATACCGCCTACACAGTAGCAGCAGTGCTTTTCGGATTGGTCTAAACGAATGCAAAAATGGATTAATTTTCATGGAGAATATTTTGAAAGGCAATGAAACTATTTTCGGTAATAAAATTTTTCTTTATTTGCTCTTCCCGAAATATAAACAGCTACCCACGTAAATGGAAGATAGTTTTACAACAATGTTGTGTTTTGGTCTTTGGTCTTTGGTGGTTCTACGGTTCACGGTTTAAAATCATTTTTTCCTAAAAC
This sequence comes from Dermolepida albohirtum, assembly GCA_031893035.1. Taxonomy (NCBI): domain Eukaryota; kingdom Metazoa; phylum Arthropoda; class Insecta; order Coleoptera; family Scarabaeidae; genus Dermolepida; species Dermolepida albohirtum. Next base: position 937,729 of record JAVIWB010002387.1, read on the forward strand.
ACATTCATTTCATCGGAAACCTACATCAGTTCTTTTACCTCATCCCCATGTTCGCTAATATTTTCGTTATTGTCGGATTCAGATTCTTTACACCATTTCAGTACAATTGCTTCACAAAAGTGTATTTGAATTCTTGTATGCTCTTTCTTTAAGAGCATACAGGGACAATAAAATACCCCGAACTATCTGATTTTGTTACAAGAAAAATGTAGTTTTCACCCACAACTTATCACTGTAGTATGTAACCTCAAATAAGAATAAATAAATACGGTTGCGAACGGAAACAATATAAATGGTGCAACGTTCAATGGGGCAACTAATTACGCCTGTACGTATTCTATGGTTAATTTAACAGGATTAAAAGAATACCATGTTAGAATGTATAATAAAATTGTAATTGTATTTGACAGCAAGTTCAGAAAAGGTTTTCCAATATTAATTCCAGTATAAGTTTCAACAGAAAGAAAAATATACCGGAATAATACTTCTAAGCACTAAAAGTCAGAGCCTATCATATCAAAGGAAAACTCTTAAATTTAGAGAGCCGCAGGCTGCCCCAGCTACAAAGCTGATCTGATAAACTTTCCCACTTTTATTCGGCTTCGACGGCTATAAATCGTAGGCGTTAATTGATCATCTTAATGTAATGTAATGACGAAAACGAAAGATTAAACACTCTCATCTGCTGCTTAACGTAATAAAAAAGTTACTTTCTTTAATGAGACATTTTCCGCTTTATGTGCTTTGCTTGAAATGCATATTGAAACATTTTTACATGAAATGAAAAAACTTATCTTAGTATGAATCGAAGGAAATACGAAAAATAAATTCTATTTTTGTCGCTGAGGAATCGTTAGTGAAATATGCCATTTAATCAATGTAGTCTGTTAATTTAATATCATAATTCGAAATGTGTAATTTCGTCGATTTTGCAGTCTAACACGTTCTTCTTCAATTGGTGACCCAGAGCAACATAATCTTCCTATCAGAAACTTTAACATGTCGACGGATCCTAAATTCTATACGTAATAAGCATTGTACTGGGATTAAGTTAATGCATGTTCTTTGAAACTGTGTAATAGATTCTTGAATAACTTCTAGGCCTCCTTTGTTATGTGCGTTTAATATTCGTAACTTATTTCTGCCGAATTCTGTATAATCCTCTATAATTTCACTCATTCTGTTACCAGGATTTATTAAAATATGATAACATTTATGAAACGTTTGTTTTTCCCGCAGTAACTACAAGGGGCGTTTCCAATATTCTGGGACTTGGTGCTATAATTAAATAACGCAGAACTTATACGCAATGTTATTGATGCCAGACAAGTCTTGACATGTTTATGCAACTATCTAGTGCAACATTGTTCAGTCTGATTCAGGTATTCGACTGATGTAGACGCGTTTTAGTTGCACTGTTTTTGTAACCATGGAACGCGCGGCAAAATCTCTAAGAGCGATAATTTTCTTTTTGTGGAAAGAAGATGTGAAGACGTCAGAAATTATTAGTCGTCTGCAAGGAGTATTTGGTGAATCTGCAGAATCCAAAAGTACTGTTAGTCGATGGATCGATCGTTTTAAAGCCGGCAGAACATCACTAGAAGACGATCCACGTAGTGGGCGGCAAAGCACGTCGGTAAATGAAAGAAATGTTACTGCCGTCGAAAACCTACTGAAAGACGACAGGCGTATGACTATTCGTCAAATTGGTGTACACCTAGGGATAGGTACACGACAAGTTCATGACATCTTGTATGATTGTTTGGGCGTTAGCAAGGTTTCGGCGCGCTGGGTGCCAAGGCTGTTGGGACCACAACAGAAACTCAATAGGTCGGATATTTGTCAACTTCAAGAGCTGTTAGCCCGTTACGGTGATGACTTTGGCAACGAATAATAACGACTGATGAAACGTGGACTCCTTATTTCAATCCTGAGACGAAAAGTCAATCCAAAGAATGGCGCAAACCTGAAGAAGGGCCTCCATTTAAGGCGCATGCATTTCCGTCTGTTGGAAAGGTAATGCTTACTGTATTCTGGGATTGCGAAGGGATTATTTTCATGGACTTTCTGCCGAGAGGTACTACAATTAATGCAGAATATTATTCAAATTTATTATCCGGACCACTGCGACAGGCACTAGTCAAAAAACGGCCTGGAAAGTTGCATAAGCGTCCGTTATTGTAACAGGATAATGCAAGACCACACACCGCAAGAAAAACGAAGGATGTTTTGAACGATGGGAATTGCTGCCGCACCCGCCTTATTCCCCGGATCTTGCACCTACTGATTACCATCTGTTCCCAGATTTGAAGAAACCCTTACGGGGTGTCCGGTTTGAAAGTTTAACTGACGAAAAACGTGCCATAAGTAGGTGGATCGACAAGACACATAAAATGAGTAAAGTAAAGGACTCGACTTTGCTAGTTCTATGTTATGAACTTTTAAAGTGTTTTGAAAATTCTGCAAAAATTTAACATCGCTTATGAAGACAATTGTTTAACATATATCGAAAAGTTTTTGAGTATTAACGATTCAGAGAAGACAGGGATATGAATGATGATAAGCATTGAGGCTGATCAATTGAAAGAATCAGAAGAAGAGGTCGAAAAAGTATTTAATTTGGTTAAAATTAGAAGAAAGAGCTGCATAAGGATCCATGGGAATGAAGTCGGTTATAATTCACTGCATTCTAACCAAAAAATCTAATCGTTGGAAAGTAAATTCAGCTTGTTCTACATCGGACGTACATATAACCAAAAAAATTAAGCATTCAAAATGTTATTGGAAAGACTCGAAGAAATGAAAACTTCTTTGAAACCTCTGACAAGACGTGATGCTTGCAATACGATATAATACGAGCTATGCGTTGAAAAAGCTAAGTTCTGAATGACGGGCATTAGATAAAGGAAATACGATAAAAATTTTCTCCCTGATTGTCGAAAACGAAGTAGTTAATGACGATTATATGCTGCGTTTGGAAAGGTAAAGAAGTCGCTTTGCATGAATTGAAGACATGCAACAACTAATGAAAAGTAAGCTCAATGTCACTACAACCAACGTAAAAAATCATTCCGGATATTTTTGAGATAGATGACGTATATTATTTCAAATAATTATGAACTCTTTATTATTTAGGGTGCAATACATATACACGAAGGCGGATCTATAATTAGTGAACCTAAACAGGAAAACTCGCTTTTATATTCGATACTCAAATTTTTTCATTTCAGAAAATTAATCTTTGTCAAACATTTTCGAAATTTGTTTTAGCTTCTGTGATCACCTCTTCATTTGACGTACAATTTGTTATCACCGAGCCAGGTTTTCAGTTTTTTTTTAAAAAAGAGAAGTTTTTCTGGGTAATAAGCTGTATGCGGAAGCAATTGGAAATGTATTACATCAATTTGTGTCACTGAAAGAGTCGAAATGTGCATTATCTCGAGGGAAAGGTGTCGTTTTTCTTTTGGGTTATATTTTATCACACAGTTGTTCTAAAAGGGAATGCATATTCGCCTATTATTACTTTGCACTTTCGAGATTACCGATAACAAAGATTTAACCGCAGCCCCAGAAGTCAGTAGCCATAACCCCTCCGAGCGAGTATACAGTCTTTGCCTTCTTCGGAGCAATTGTGCCAGGCTCAGTCCATTGTTTCGATTGTTACTGCATTTATGGCGAGTAATGGTGTCTTCAGTAATTAATACTCGATTCCAGAAATCTAGCGGATTATACCATTACAAAATCGAAGACTGAAATGCGTTCCCGTTCGCTTTTGTGGTCCACAATCAACAAATGTGTTGTCCATTTTTCACATAATTTTTTCGTACTCAACTCAAAATCGTGACCACTGATTCATAAGATTCCCAGGTCTGACCATGTTTGAACAAGTTACAATCGATCCTAGTAAGCAGACTCCTTAATTTTAGCATCATTGTTTACTTTGTTCTTTGAATATTAAACCTTTGCCACTGACCTGTGTACCACTGTTTTATGCTTCAAAGTAAGTAAAATTCACTTGCTATTCAAATAACATGCGTCCTTAGGATCGGAATGAACGCAAATTTTAACGGTTTTGTTTTAAAGGATTGTAAGGTTTAAAGACAAATATATTTTTTATAGATACTGCCTTCTTTCGTCAAGTTCATTAACTACTGATCTACGAGAGTGGATTGGTTCTGGGTAATCGTACATATAAGCAGACATATGGGGATGAGCGAAATGTAAAAGAATTTCTCCATTTCATATAAATTTTTTATAAGTGATTATAAACTTATCGATTTGTCACATTCTATTTACATGCTGAATACCAAGTGATTCTTTTTCTGAATGTTAAAAACCGTTTTGTTCCCATTATATAATTAAACAGTAAATTCTTAATAGATTTTTCGTATAAAGAGTATTCCATGGAAGGGATTTGCAAAAATAGTCCATGATTTTTAAATTTTTTCTATGAAACTCTTTTGATAAATTTATAGATAATCTTACAATGGAACAAGTTGATGTTAAAAATAAGGAATTCGTTTCAAAATATGCATCCTCTCTATTTCAGTTCACAAATAAATAATATACGTATCTAAAGCACGTTTTCAAGAACATTTACGAGAATTAATGCATTTAAGTTTTCCCTTTGATGCATAATTTTTCTTATAATCTTTCTATCTCTATCTTCGCCAACAACTTCCTATCGAAAATAAATTAATCAACTATTTGTATGGAACTCGATGTTCAAATTCTTATGGAGTTTGTAGTAGGCAGTCTATTTAAAATTATATTGGCTTTCCCTCGATTGCGTATTCGGTGGCCAGACAATTTGTATTTGCATTTGATATTAGAATTTCCCCTTCAAATTCAGATATATTTAGAAGTGAAGAATTCCTCTTAAGAGAATCTATAATTTATTTCTCATTATGAAGAATAACCCAAATCTAATTCGAAAAGGTGTATACTAGCATAAGTCTATACTGGAACGTCCTCGCCTATATTGAAGAAAAGAATAGCGTTCATGTGTGTTTAGGGTCCAAATTAAATTGCCTCTGGTATGCTGGAGGTAATTCGAAAATCAAGCATGATGTTTATGAAAGTATATTTCGTTCCTTTAAATGCTAATACAAGTACGAATCTGGGCGTGTAAATATGACTTGTTTAAATTGCGATTTACAGATCATATTTATAGAACAATTTCTTTAATAAAATATATACATTCGAAATCTAATTTGAATACATATTCATGTTTAAATTTCAAAAAGGTAATACCAAGTTCGAAAACTAATATCGCGAAAATTACATCATTAATTCGCGTTTTTCCATAATACCTTTTATGAGTGAAAAAATATATTTTCGGATTTATCGTAAGTAATAGAGCAAAACTTTCCTCTTAAAATGTATACAAGGCACTAGTTTTGATAAAATTAGCTTCCTACCCTTAGGCAGACCGGTGATTTTTCAAAGTAAACTCTGATAGTTATAAAGAATTTATAGATTCAAGTGATATTGAAACTATTAATAATGTTGTAGAGAAAAGCAGCAAAATGTGTATAATATAGAAAGGATTTGCTTTGCCGTAAAAAATTTAAACACAAACTTTCACCAGGTATTTTAAAACTATAAACTTTTAGCCCACGATAAACTTACGTACATATACAAGTAAATAATACTGGCCTGCAAGGAAAAAGCATCATATTTCTGTGAAGCCGATTACAAATCTGATCTGATTTCTTTCTAGCATCTAATGTTTCACTTGCGAAGATGGTATAAAGTCTGAAGAGACGATATTGCCCAACGCTAATAAAGAAGTATAGATGTTTGTTACTCGTAGAAAGATCGCGCATTATTATACAAGCATTGCATCACTCTAGAAGGTTCCTAAATAAAAATCTACGATCGATCATAAGCATGTAATCAAATGAAGTGAGTTCGAGAACTTAAAATGACAGTGCTTTAGAGTTAGTTACAATGTTGGCTTCTTGTTAGGGAATGTAAACGAAGAAATGAATTAATTCGTGTGTATAAATTTTGTCATTTCATATTATCTAAGAAGAGGCCGTATCTGTAATACAAGGGTAATCTGAAAAGTTTCCGACGTCAACTTGAAGATGGCAGCACCCATCAATAAAAGCTAGGGAATGTAGTTGTGTATCTATTGTCAGGGACTCACCAAAGTTTCAGACATTTTGGACGAGCAGTTGCTATTTGACAGTCGTTTGTGAGTCGATGTGAGTGTCGAGTATCGAGCTGTCATTAAATATTTGTTTTTGAAAGGCAATACGCCTACGCAAATCAAAAACAAGTTGGACTCTGTGCATCATTATTTACCACAGTGAAATTATGGGCAGCCGAATTTAAACGTGGCCGTAGGAGCTTGGGAGACAATGAACGTTCGGGACGTCCAATTACTGACGATAATATCGCTAAAGTTCGCCAATTGGTGCTAGACGACCGTCGAATTAAAGTGAAAGAGATAGCAAAGGCTATGAATATGTCCAAAGAACGTGTTTGTCACATGATAAATCTAAATTTAAGCATGAGAAAGCTGTCCGCGCGTTGGGTGCTGCGTTCAAATGAACATTTCCTACGCTACAGTCAAAATAGTGGACTGCAAAGGGGGAACCGGCTCCAAAAAAAAGCAAAAATTGTTTTTTCGGGTGGAAAAGAGATGGCGACTGTTTTTTAGGACAGTCATGCAATTATCTTAATCGATTATCTTCAAAAAGGCAAAACTATTACAGGAGCATACTATGCATCATTACTCGACAAGCTGAAGGCAGAGATTGTGGAAAAACGGCCACATTTGCAGAAACAGAACATCCTGTTTCACCAAGACAACGCGTCGTCTCACACCATGGCGAAAGTCCACGAATTACGGTTTGAACTGCTTCACCATCCGTCTTACTCACCAGATCTAGCCCCAAGCGACTTCTTTTTGTTCCTTCATCTCAAAATTGCGCTCAGAGGATAGTTTTTCATCAAATGAGGAGACAATCACCTTCGTGAACAATTACTTTGCAGAGAAAAACGCCGAGCACTATTTGGACGGGTTAAAGAGATGGGAGTATCGCTGGGAGAAGTGTGTAAAGTTAGAAGGAAACTATGTAGAAAAATAAATATAAATTTTAAGAAAAAATGCCTTGTATCTTCGTTAGGTCGGAAACTTTTCAGACCACCCCCGTATCAACTGGCAAATAATTTTTTGCTATGTGAGATATCAAAGTCTTAAAGAAGGATAGTTATATCAAAACTATTTATCGTAATATTATAACGCCTGAACACATATTATATGTAATTCGTGTTCTATCAGACTTCGACATTGGTTGAACAGAAAAAAATTGCCAATACCATCTGCAGAATAATGTGGAACCAAAATATCATTTCTAAGATTATTATTTCTTGTTTCTTAGGACCATTACACTCTCGTAATATACAAAAAAGCCTTTAAAATAAATATTTTCAGGAAAAGTATTAGGTGCGCAACTGTTCTCGCTGTTTTTCAAGAGATGGCTGCAGTAGTAAGTGCTGGTCGATTGTGACATAACCAAAACGCCATGAACCAAGCTTAGACATATGGTAAACGAACCGCTTTGACACATTAGTGATTTTATTTTTGTGTCATGTACCTTTGGTTGTGTGAAAATGTCTGATTTTGTGCCAAATAATCGTCATTTGCGGGAAGTGTTGCTTTTCTTCTTTCATTCGAAGAAAACGGCGGCTAAAGCGCATCGAGAACTCCAAAAAGTTTACGGAGATGCTGCTCTAAGTGAAACAACGTGCCATGATTGGTTCCGTTGCATCAAAGACGGTGATTTCGATGTTGACGACAGTTCGCGTGAAGGAAGACCAAAAACCTTCGAAGACGCTGAACTGGAGGCACTACTCGATGAGGATATGTGCCAAACGCAAAGAGAGCTTGCTTCAGTATTAGGAGTTACCTGCCAAGCCATTTCCCAGCGATTGCATGCGTTGGGAATGATTTAAAAACAAGGAACTTGGGTCCTTATGATTTGAAGTCAAAAGACGTTGAGCGTCGTTTTTTCGCCTGTGAACAATTGCTCCAGTGGCAAAAAAGGAAGGATTTTCTTCATCGCATCGTTACGGGTGATGCAAAATGGATTCATTACAGCAACCCAAAGAGAAAAAAATTATGGGACTGCCCGGTCATGCTTCTACGTCATCGGTTCGGCCGAATATTCACGCTGCGAAGTTTTTGCTGTGTATTTGGTGGGATCAGGGCGGTGTTATTTGTTATGAGCTATTGAAACAGAACGAAACTATCACTGGGGAACGGTATCGAACTTAATTGATGCGTTTGAGCCGAGCACTGTGCGAAAAGCGGCCACAATACGAGCAGAGGCACGAAAAAGTGATTCTACAGCATGACAACGCTCGCCCTCACGTTGCCAAACCCGTTAAAAAGTACTTAGAAACGCTCAAATGGGAGGTCCTACCCCACCCGCCATATTCCCCAGATATTGCGCCGTCCGATTATTACTTGTTCCGTTCGATGGCACATGGTCTGGCTAATCAGTAGTTCCGCTCATATGAAGACATCTCAAAATGGCTTGATTCGTGGATAGCCTCAAAAGACGAACACTTTTACCGTGACGGTATTCGAGCTCTGGCAGAAAAATGGGAAAAAGTTGTCGCTAGCGATGGGCAATATTTTGAATGATTCATTTGTAAACATTTTTTCACAATAAAGTTGCATTTTCATCAAAAAAACAGCGAGAACTTAGTTGCGCACCTAATATTAATACTGTATACAGGTCATAAAGGGATTAAAGGAAATTATAATATTTTACACTAAGGAATGTGATGATCCGGATATTATTGGTAAATTTCTCAGAACGCACTCACATCTGTTATTTCAATTGTCTCTATCGAAACGCAGGTGTAAAGTATGTGATCTCTCACTTATGGCAGGTAGTATTATATATAGATACATATATTGTATATATATATATATATATATATATATATATATATATATATATATATGTATGTATGTATGTATGTATGTATGTATATAGGGTATATCATGATGAATAATTTCCCATTTTATAGGCAATAGCTATTGTCACACAAATACACATTTGTAAATATTTGTGGTCCTATGTACCATTTTTTACCAGCTTCGGTGTATAAGGAGTTATTTATTTTGGACCACTTCTTTAATTATGTATTTAAAATACTAATCTTTGTACATACGTATGCTTTTAAATTATATAGAAATAATAAAATAACATTCAAATAAAGTTGAGTGAAATGAAATAAATCTGCTCGGTTTACGTCAACGTATTTTTCTAAAAGTCCATGAAATAGAACCATTTACAGACATGTATGTAAGTGTAAGTTTTTATTAAGAAAAATCAAATGACCCTGCGTATCGCATTATTATTACTCAATGCATAAATAAAACTTATTTTGATTGATAATAACTACGTTCAAAATTTTTCGCATTTCTTAATTCAAATTTATTGTAGTGTGAAGGACTATTTTGAAGGAAACAGAAACGTTTACAGAAAGTGTTACAAATGTTTTACAAGTGTCAATTATCTGCATAATATATATGTATATATAGGCCTCTATGTACGGGCTAAACTATCTGCTCAAATTAAACTTTGCTCTCTATTCTCGGATTTGTGCTGCCTCTGCCAAAATATGTCACCAAATATCCGCTTTACATTTAATTTCATATGTTTCGTGACATACTAAATTTTTATTTAATTGCAGAAGAAGAAATCCAATGGATTTAAATAGGACTGCGAGCTGACCGTACTTTCCGTGACCCATGTTCAATCAAGTGTGAGTATGTGTAATTTAAGAAAACACACTACAAGTAATATATTTGAAGGTATCCTGTCACAATAAATCACATACGCGTTTGTAGTTTAAGACAAACCTCATAAAATATTCTGGTAACGTGTTTTCCAAGCAATGTGAATAGACAGCTACGTTAAGAGGCCTTATTACTTTATCTCCTAGTATCTCGACTCATAAATTTGTCCAAAATTGTTTTAGCAGAGAGGTGAATTATATGCGAATTAGCCCAGTAACGTACATTGTAAAAACTTCACAAATTCCGATTGCTTTGTCTACTTACGATATAACCATTCACAAAATGTAGTTCGTGCTGAATGATCATTTCAATTCAACCCTGTTCTATATAATACAAATACAGAAAATTATTATGACATATTCTATGGGTTGTGCTACAGTAAACACCTCCGAGCTATGCAGCGGTTTGTCTACCCACTTCGCGGCCAGCTGACGCCCTCTGCTGTCTAACAGAAGCACGACTTTCGAAATTAAGAGAAATGCAGCTCGATCTTTTATTATCTGCTTTGTATCTCTAATTAGTTCTCGAAAAAGTAGTTTACGGTTTAGAAAATACTGTATATATAGGTGTTTCAAAAAGAGTATTTAGAATGCATATATTTATTACTCTTCAAGACGTACGAATATAATAATAATAATAATAATAATAATATGAATATGAATATGAATATGAAACTTTACACACATATTTACGAACATCTCAAGTTCAAATTACTGATGTTCAATATGTCCTCCATCAGTGACACGAACATCACATCGATACTCAAATTCCTCCCATACTCGGCCAAGCATGTACGGATCCGGTTCTTCAACTCTTCCAGGTTCTGTGGGAGTGGTGGTACATAAACGTTGTTTTTAATGAAATCTGAGAGGAAGAAGTCACAGGGGGTCAAATCCGGTGACTGCGGAGCCCAGCTGAGACATGCTAGGTCGCCAGCTCCTTGACGACCAATCCAAAGGTTCGGTAGAGTTTCATTCAGATATTCACGCACTTAGTGACTCCAATGAGGGAGTGCCCTGTTTGGTTGAACTTTATTCTTCAACCAGACAGGGCACTCCCTCACTGGAGTCACCAAGTGCCTGAATATCTGAATGAAACTCCTGACCGTTAACCGTGTTTCCATCAAAGAAGAATGGGCCGTAAACAGATGATCGGGATATCGCACAAAACACATTGATTTTAGGCGAATCTCGTATATATTCAATGGTTGCATGAGAGTTCTGTAGACTCCAAATTCGAACATTGCGTTTGTTTACCAGACTACTAACAGTGAAAGTCGCTCCAACATTGAACACGATGCGTTGTGGGAAAGTGTTATCATTGTCAATAGCATCATGAATCTCGTTACAAAATGCTACACGTTTCCGTTTGTCGTCAGGACGCAGAGCTTGTAGCAAATGTAACTTGTACGGCTTCATAACCAACTGACGTCTCAAAATACGCCAAATTGTTATTGTTGACAGTTGTAACACAATGAGTTGATTTTGACATTGGAATGCAGTTTGGATTCGTACAACATTTTCTTCAGAAACACGAGGGCGTCCAGGGCTCTTTCCTTTACATACACATTCTGTATCTACAAATTGTCGATACCATCTGTGAATGTTCCACCCATTCGGAGGATCAATTTGGTAGCCTGAAATGTCTTTACACTGTAATCACGGAATTGCACTTCGCAAACTCGAGAACACAAAATTATTTCTGCTGCGGAGTAGCTATTTTAAACATATGACGGTTACCAAAAGAAAAAGAGAAGACAATTGACATCTAGCGGCTTTTAAGTAAACTATATTATGTATTTGTTTCTCCGATCGCCGAGCCGAGACGCAGCGATCGATAGTCCGAACAAAATAATACTTTGTAATACGTATATTCTTTTTTAAACACTTTGTATACATATCTTGTTTTCATTCTGTTCTTCTCCTCTCTCATAAATTAAAATTATATTAATTGAATCGTGCGAAATAAAACTGATGAAATCCATTCACTACTATCTCTCTTCTAAAAAAAACTGATGTGGTACAATGAGTCTTCGGCTATTTCCAGCGCTATGGAGCTTGAAGTAGCATATAATAAAGGCAAGTCCAGGATCGTACTCAGTACCTGGCATATATTGTCATTCAAAAAAAAGACGAATAAATTTTCAGAGATAGTAAATGATAAAAAAAGTAACAAACAAACAATAAAACTTTGTATCGCTTTTCGCCGATTCCCAACGGAACATTAGAATTTTATTTTGGATCAGTTCAGTTTAGTTATTGGACTGTAACAGCCTACAGTTGTGAATTACTCTAATAAGATACATAGAGTCAAAATTGTCGCCAGAAAATCAATTTTGGAAGGGATCGTATCATTGAACTAAATGAGGCAGCTATTGCATTTCGCGAAATCGCTAAGCGTAAGCAAATAAATATTGGTAGTTATTCATTGCTGCAATGATCTTAAACAAAAGTAGTCAAGATGATGGGAGATTAAGGTTGCCTGTCCTTAGGCATCGGCATGCTTCCTCAAGGTCTGCGAGAAATGGTTTTTTTTTTGGCAGAGATAGGTTATAGAATAAAAACGTGTTACCATATATCCTTGTAGTTTTATTCTCAATTGGCCTGCATGGTTACCCCATAGAACATCTTTGGAATATGATATGGTCGAAAAGTCCAATGAATTTACGATGCACTATAAATTATTTGGAATGAACTTCCACTGGAGCCCATTGAATATCCGAATAGAATTCCTGGGAGAATAGCAGAATGTATTCGTTTCCGTGTAATGGAAAGTCATTATTTATTTTCTATGTAAATGGTACAAATGTTTCAATGAAAATTCATCATTTCAACACAATAAGTTTCTTTGATATGATATAAAAACATACACTTTTCTGGGTGATTCGTTTTATTTTGTGACATCGTATATATTGGAATTTTAGATTTAGTTTAATTACAACTATTTGCGTCGCGACTATAATATATTTTTGATGTATTTGCCATTCTAAGACATAAGCACTTATTACTATTGAATCAAAAATTAATTTGTTAAACAATAGATATTGACTTGATCAATAAGGTTGATATATAACCCCTTTCCACAATTAACTATTTGTAAATTCTGTATACGCATTTCGACAACCAAGTTGTCATCATCAGCAGACAATCCCAAAGTGTCGCACCTGGTAAAACACGGCGAAAAAATTGTACGAAAAATACACTCCGTACGCGATCCGCACCGTTGAAAACCAAGATGTGCACTGTGCACATCTTGGTTGGTGCGGATCGCGTACGGAGTGTATTTTTCGTGCAATTTCTTCGCCGTGTTTTACGGGGTGCGACACTTTGGGATTGTCTGCTGATGATGACAACTTGGTTGTCGAAATGCGTATACAGAATTTACAAATAGTTAATTGTGGAAAGGGGTTATATATCAACCTTATTGATCAAGTCAATCAACCACAGGCTCCATCAAATTCAACTAATAGATATTGAAATTATTATAATATAGAAAGTTTGGCATATGATGATTTTGATTTGAATTTGCTTCGCATTATTTAAAAATTTGCTTGGGGTTCCACAAATTAAATTTGTCCTCTATATTACAGTGAAACTCGTTTATGGGAAACCCTCTCAATAGAATATATCGGTTAAAGGAATTAAAATCTCAAGAACAAAACCATTTCCCTTTAAGTATTAACAAAATTATTCGGTTATAAGAATATCTTTTAATAGAATATATTGGATAAAGGAATGGCTTTTCTAAAAACATTAATGCGATTTTGTCTTCATAAAAGAATAAATTTCTCTACCTGCTTAACTAAAGGTGGATGTAAACCAAAAGTTACTATGAATGTTTACTTTACTTTTAGAAAACTATTATGTACATAATTACAGATAATCTTCGGATAATTACGTATTGCAATAAAATCTTGTCCTAAGTGATTTTAAACAGTATTTAGATAATGGTTAAATCTGTTCGAATTACATACATACAATAAAAATTTTTCGGAGGTTTTAAAAGCAGAAAATTTCTATATTTCTGGTTAGTTTGTTAGTTGACATTGCAATCGAAAGTGAGTGAAAAATGGCTACTTCGACGAACTTGAAAAGAAAAGACCTACTCTGAAGAAAAAAGTAAAATTGCTTGAGTTTTTAGAAGAAACAACTTACAGTCAGTCGGATATTGCCAAAAAATTTGGTGTGTCTCAAGCACAAGTGAGTAAATTCTTAAAAAGAAAAGACAGTATTTTAAGTGACTGGCGTGATCATTTTAAATCTACTCAAAAACGAAGACGCAACGGGAAGAATGCTGACGTAGAAAATGCTTTAAATCATTGATTTATGGAAAAAAGAGCGCGTAAAGTTCCACTTAGCTTACCCATTTTGAAGGAAGAAGCTGAATAGATTGCACAAAATCTGGGTAGTGTATATTTCCAAGCAATAAGTGGGTGGTTTACCAGATGGAAAGGTCGTTCCCAAATTTCTTTCAAAAAAATTGTAGGTGAAACAAGTGACGCAGATTAAGTTGCTGCAAATACGTGGATAAGTGAGGTTTTACCGTCTTTATTAAAAAATTATAAGCCAGGCTGCATTTAAAACTGCGATGAAACCGCTTTATATTATCGCGCTATTCCTGATGGATCCTTCTGCTTTCGCAGAGAAAAGGTTGTAGGAGGTAAAGCTGCAAAAGGCGAATTACCCTTTTGATGTGCGCCAATTCTGACGGAAGTCATAAGTTGCCGCTCTTTGTCATTGGCAAGTCAAAAAGCCCAAGGAGTTTTAAAGGAGTAAAATCTTTGCCTGTGAAATATACTTCAAACAAAAATGCTTGAATGACAACAGCACTGTTTAAAGATGGACTTTTGAACGTCGATAACGTAATGAAACAATCAAATTAGAAAGTTTTGCTGTTTATGGACAACTGCTCTGCTCACAAGCCAGATGTGCATTTGACTAATGTGCAACTACATTATTTGGCGGCAAACACAACATCTATAATTCAACCCTTGGATCAAGGAGTTATCTCTCTTTTTAAGAGAAATTATAGAAATAGAAAGGAAATAATACGGAAAATTATTTCTACAATTGATTTTCATGAGCCATCATCTACTACATCTAAGGTGCAATTGGCCTATCTCGAAAACTAACAATTTTATCTGCTGTTCGCATGATGAATAAAGCGTGGGATAAAATTCAGTCAAGCTCTATTTTAAATTGTTTCGTAAAATACCAGTTTATTAAAGGAGAGGAACAAGAAATTGTCAACATCGAAGAACCACTTCCGGATGCCATGACAGAAGAAAATTTTTCCATTTTCGTTTCTTTTGATGACAATTTACCTGTCAGACGAAAATTGTGCAAACAAGGTGACGAAACAGAAGGAGTAAGAAGAAGCAGAAGAAAATACGTATTCAAAGGATACTCCATCAACCGCGCCATCATCTCAAGAAGTGAAACTAGCATGTGACACTATACGTCATTTTTTATAATCAAAAATTGATTGTAATTTTGCACATTTCTATACATTAGATAACCAAATCACTGATATTTTGTGTAAAGAAAGAAAACAAAATAAAATTACAGATTATTTTAAGGATGTGTAGAGTTTGAAATAAAAATATAGTATCAATTAAAAAATATGTATTACGCTGAAATGTGTTTTATTTCCTTTGTATGTATTCTTAAATACATTTTATAAAAATCGCAACATAAATTTACAGTATCGTACTGAATTTAATTCTATAGTTATAGAATCGCAGATATAAAGAATACGAAGTATGTATGTATATACATACTTAACTTACTAGTAATAAGAAAAAATAAGTTAAAAACGTATAATGGAATAATCCGCATATAGGAATAATTTTGGCGGACAATATGAGTATTCCAATAAGCGGGTTTCACTGCATTTTACTTCTCTGTCCCTACCATTTTCTAGTTCAAATCAGCTATTCTAACCATCGCATTCTGATTCAAACAGAATCTAATGGTTAGAACATACAAATATGAGACGGATTTTGGACTAGAAAATAGTAGAGAGAGAAAAGTAAAATAATATAGAGGACAAATTTAATTTACGGAATCCGAAGCAAATTTTTAAAAAATATGAAGCAAAATCAAATCAAAGTCTGCATCATATGTCAAATTGCTTTATTTTATATATAATAATAATTTCAATATCTACTGTTAAACAAATTAAGAAATTTTTGAAAATTCAATCGCAATAAATGCTTTCATAATATGGCTTAAAATGGCCAATACATCAAGAACGTGCTCTATAAATCTCACGTAATGAATGAGTAAATGCGCTTTTTATTTTCATTTACCGCATATTTCATTACAGCAAGGAGTATACGAGTTTTCAATCATAATATTTGGGTCAAGTTTTAAATTTCCTCTTGACATTTCGCGTCGGCAGACATGTACGCTTCACTAATTATCCGTCATGTTCAATTTTGACTTGGGGTTAAATTTAACATCTGCAACTAGAATTAAATATACGTTTTCGTTTGCCTTGTTTCCCTTTTAATCGGTGTACTTATAATTTGATGGGACTTTACAATTAAATTGTAAATATCTACGACTAACGAATATTTAATATTAAACAGAATATGGGATGGAGTTTTTTTTTTATAATTTATGCTGCCTTAGTTCGACACAAACAGATATTTACTAAACGGATATTTAATATTGAAAGTTTGTCCCAGGATTTAAAATTTCAAAACGGGTTACAGCAGAACAAGTTCAACACCGACAAAGCTAAGTTTCCTGTAATTAGGTGGAATTAAATAACTCGTAACAATGTCGTTGATTCTGAATATTTTGCTCCTGTCCTTTTCTCTTATTTTGAGGGATTTATATAATTCTATAGCAATATACACTACCGACCATAAATGAGGGATCACTATAGGTAAAATATTTTTGCGTAAAACAATATATATTATCAAAAATGTATTTACTATAAAAATAAGTTATATATCCTTAAAACAATATATATTATCAAACAAACAAAATATAAACAATAAATAACACACTATAACACACACTATAACACACATAAATAAAACAATATATATTATCAAAAATGTATTTACTATAAAAATAAGTTATATATCCTTATAAAACAAAATAATATCATTAATTTTAGAAGAAAAATGGGCACTTTTTATTTTAAGACATTTTCGTCAAAATACCTACCTTCACACTTAGCAACTAATTTTGGTTAGTCTCGACACAAGTTTTTGAAGAGTTTCAACTGGAATACTGTTCCTAGCATTTGTAAGGTGTTCCCACAGCTGTTGCTGCTGTTTTGGACAGTGTTCTCTCACTTTCCTGTCTAGCTCATCTCACAGCAACTCAACAGGATTCGTATCGGGCGATCATGGGGGCCCAACCATATTTACGAGAAGTTCCTCTTCTTTTTGTTTCACATAATCCACAAAGTTTAGCACTATGTTTGGGATCATTATCTTGTTGGAAATAAAAACCTCGCGTGTTCCCATCATCTCCTATTAATTTAGTTCCGAACGGTATTGCGTGTTCCTTTAAAAATTTCAATTATCCTTCTTTTCTTAAATTTTCATCAATTCTATGCAAATTGCAATATATATATATATATATATATGCAAAATCCAACACTATTAAAAGAAAATGATCCCCAAACAAGAAATGAAACTCCATCGTGTTTAACTGTTGACACAACACTTCTGGTATCATCCTTTCACCAACTCCTCTGCGAACAACACGGCGATCACATCCAAACACTTGTAACTTGGATTCGTCCGTCCGCAGAACCCGCTTCCACATTTCCAAATCCCAAGGTTGGTGTTCCTGGGCCCATTGTAATCGTTGTTTACGATTTTGTGGTCCTAGCAATGGTTTGCGAATAGCAAATCACCCTTTCAGTCCCGTCTTTGATAAACGTTTTTTTACTTTGATAAACGGATTTTCACGATTTTTATTTATTTCTCCGCGAAGTTGTGGAGCTGTTAACCGTATATTTCGTTTAGATAACAATTCCAATCACAAATATACTTGTCTAGTGGTTATCCTTGGTCTTCTGGGGCCTTCCGACACGTTTCTTTTGGTTGAATTGCACTCGTTGTTATGTACCTTTTCACTGTACCTTGCACTACGAATTTCTGCACTCGATTCAATTCTCTTTGGCATTTTGTACGTTAGTTCATGAATACTCGTATTACAACTTTCTCGGACAGATTCTAGACGAATACTAAATTTTTTTTAGATTGTTACATTCTGAGTGGTATCACAAATTCCTATAAATTGTTTCATAGAACGATTATAATCTTGTAATATTAAAAAAACCCTTTAAAATAAATATTTCCAGGAAATGTATTAATTCTGAATACAGGTCATAAAAGATTACACGAAATTATAATATCTTACATTAACAAAAATGAGTATATAATTTACATAATGATCCGGATATTATTAGTAAACTTCTCAGAAACGCACTCACATCTATTATTTCAATTGACACTACCGAAATCCAGGTATAAAGACAGAGCGATTCTATCGATAGTATGTGATCCCTCATTTTGGCCGGTAGTGTATATTTCTAAATAATATAAATTGTAATATTGACATTAAACAAAGAAATTGCGTTCCTGTCACCTGCACGATTTCAATGTTTATTAAGAATTCCGTACGCCATCCAAATAGATGGCTGTCTGGACAGAAGAGGGTTTAAAATTATGTGCTTTATATTTGAAATTGCTTATAAATTTAAATTCATTGATTCTAATACCGGTTTTATTAAGACAGAATTATGCTTTTACTAGATATTTTTTCTTTATTTTCATTTGATAAAATATTTGTATTTTACCGCAATTTTATAGTTTTATAGTACTGAAATAAATCTTTTCTTGTTAATTACTTACAGTATCATTTTTTCTTCTTATTAATTTAACTTTATACTTAGTGAGAAATTAGAGGTTTTTATGTATAATTTTACATAAAAATATGAAATAAAGTATTACGTTTGACAGTAGTGTGTAAGTATGTAAGTGACCACATGCAAAAAAATTCAAATTTTTAACAATATTATTTCTATATTTAATATTATTCTACTTTTACTCTCGTAATAAATTTCTAAGAATTTAAAATGTGTTGTTAATTGCAAGAGAAAGCAGTTTCTGCCAAAAAATAATCTTAATCAATCCTCAGGTAATCTGTCCCT
This sequence comes from Dermolepida albohirtum, assembly GCA_031893035.1. NCBI lineage: Eukaryota > Metazoa > Arthropoda > Insecta > Coleoptera > Scarabaeidae > Dermolepida > Dermolepida albohirtum. The sequence continues at coordinate 956,741 of JAVIWB010002387.1, forward strand.
TATTGATAATTACCTTTTTCAGTTACCTCTATTGTTGCCCCTGTGCTTTCAATCATAAAGAACTTGTTTATTTACAAGTACAAGTGCCTATGAATATTTTTCTGACAGTGTAAAGTGATACTATAAGTAACAATTCGTTTTATTCTATGAATCGCACTCTGATTAAGTTAAATTTCTTGACAGAGTAATGAAATGCCTAGAATATCTGACAAAAATCACCACCGAATAATGTTCTTTCATCAACACGGCTTAAGTTAGCAACGAATTACAGAAAAAAATGCAATGTTCTAAGTCTTGGATTTTTAGAATTATCAAATGATATCAATCAATCGGTTTGGTGCATAATAACAAAGAACAAGAAAGTTAAGAGAAGTGAAACAAAGTCGTGATTAATATTTGCGATCGACATCCTTGCAAAACGGGATAAAACAATCATAGATTAACATAGACGTTCATAAATCGACAGGAGTGTCTAAGCATGCTTCTACCTTTCGTTGCTCATCTAATTAAATAGAGACTTAAATGTCGTGGTGTTGCAAGAACGAAGTCATTACTGCGAAGGGGTAATAAACATAAAAGACTGGATATGCACAAATTCATTCCCATTGAACACTGGATGAGTGACAACGCATACTTTGAACAAATGAGTCCATGTATGAAATATTCGGATCAAAAAAGAAACCGTAGGTTCACAGAAGAGTTGGAAAAGTGTACAACCCGTCACGTATACAGTCAACGATAAAACGTGGGAGTGGTCTTTGCGATTATGGAGTGGCATATCTTAAAATCACTAGCAAATTAACTATTTACATAGAGATTCGGCACCGATATGCTATACCAGCAGAAGCATAATTAATTAGAAATAATTGTATTTCTCAGCACGACCACGATCCAGCAAACCGCTAAAATCGTCTAAAACTATTCAAATGAAATTGAGTAGCAAAGAGTTGTACAAACTTTAGTCTGGATACCACACACTCTAGATTCAAATATTATCGAGCGTATGTAAAATTATTTAGATCACACTAAGTAGAAAAGATCGCCAACTATTGTCAATTAACTTTTTGATATCCTTTCGAAAGAATGAAATAATATTAAAAAAATTTACTAAGTAGAAGAAAGTTTCTTTTAGTTTTTTTTTGAAACTCATACATATCATCGTAATGATAAATTTTCTATGGTGGGCACTTATTTACGCATGCACACCACTGTATTTAAATATGCAACATCCCAAGATCTTGTACGAATATAACTAACTTGGACATCAAGTACCAGTAATCTCCTGATTCCCCTATTTTCCGCTACCTAATAAATTGGATAACTCCACATAACACAAATCTGCCTGACGATCCGTGATATCGGTGAAACATACGTAGTAAATAGGATGTTATTAATAATAGAATGATTCCTTTTAACAAAGTTTGGGTCTTTGATGATAAGGACACACCCGTAATTGTCAGAAAATCCCGATCTGTAAAGAAGAAAATGAGCTGTATTTTTCGAATCAAGTGGAATTGTGGAACGCGTCATTTTGGACACACAGAAGACAGTCACAGCTAAGTGGTATACAGACCAATGCCTGCCTAAAGTGATTGGATTGCGACTAAAGTCAAGAATGGACACCTAGTTCCTCCACCACGTAATGCTCCAGCTCACCGCGCCAAAGCCTGCACCGAATATTTGACCACGACAGGATTGAAACTTCTCGAGCACTCTCCCTACAGTCCAGATCATTCTCTTTGCGACTTTGCACTGTTTCCGGATGTGAAAATGATGCTAAAAGGAAGGCGGTTTTCCAGTAATGATTACTTTCTGCGGGCTTGGGATAGCGATTGTGCTTTACTCCCTAGTGAAACTTGGCAGAACTGGTTTAAAAATTAGTTTCGGAGGATGGAGAGGTATATTAAATGTAGAGGAAATTACTTTGAAAAAAATTAATTAAACAAAAATATATTGCAAAACCTTCCTAGTACCCTTTGTAAGTACGGAGTCTTGTGGCATTTAACAAGTCACAATTTCAGACTTACTTAATATAAAATTAAAACTTATATAACTTTTCCATGTAATAAAAATGACTTTTTATGACTTTTTAATTATAATGAATATAATAAGTATATATGTTATAACGTTAAATATAATAGGTAATGGTTTATCATTGCAGTTAGACTATTATAATTACATATGTTAGAAGGAATAGATATACAACATTAATTTCACATTGTTTTAAGTAGCAGGAAAGTACTTAAATATAATGCAATACGTAATTTGATAAAAAAGATATGTTAGTCTAAGTGTTATTTTTTCCAGTTTTTTATAACATTGAAAAATATTTGCTCTCCAAGGAAAACCACGTCTGATAATTTCTAAATTTATTCTATAGTACTTTGTCAGTTATTTTACAATAATAGTTGCTCTAGTTTTACAGGGAACTTGAAACATGAACAGAAACAGAAACTCGTATTGTTAATTTTCAAGGAAATAAAGTGTACATATGTATGCACATACTGCGTATTCTCGACATTACTGTATATTTCAATGTATATAAAATATAAAGATAGCGCTAATATATCTATCTCGTCGATTAATTTAACCAACTGCGAACCTGTCAACAGAAATCCTTTATCGTTAGGGGGGGCTTTCATAGAAACTCGCTTCGTAGAGAAATTCTTCAGTACATTATTTCCGATATCACATAATTTGAAAGGGATGCTCTTTTCCCCGAGTTATAATTAATTTAGTCGTACATTGTTTTAGTTGACTAAACTTTCACTCGAAGATAATTATATTCAGAAAAGTTGAAATATTTTGAAATGAAATAGGTATCGTTTCGACAAAGTTAAAGATTATAGTAAAATCTTTTTAGGAAAACGATATACTGCCGACATAAAATCATTATAAAACATTCATTGTCTTATGTTTCATTGATTAATTGATGTCTAAATATTTTTAGTGTACGTATATATTGTTATGAAAAAGTTTTGTTGTCTTTTTTAGTTCGAATTGATATATATGTATGTACATATATATGTGTTTTTCTATATATACGAGGGATGTTTCCAAAGTTCTGGCATACATATAATTTTTATAATTTTGTTAATTTTCGTCAATACTACAATGTCGTTTTTCAACATAATCTCCATTTAACTGAATACATTTATCCCAACGATAAACTAATTTTTTTTGTCGTCCTCAAAGAAGTTTTTCGGTGTCTTATCGATCCACCTATTTATGGCATGTTTTACGTCAGTTAAACTTTCAAATCGAACACCCCGTAAGGGTTTTTTGAAATCTGCGAACAGATGGTAATCACTGGGTGCAAGATCTGGGGAATAAGATGGGTGCTGCAGCAATTCCCATCGTAAATCGTTCAAAACATCCTTCGTTTTTCTTGCGGTGTGTGGTCTTGCATTACCCTGTTGCAATAACGGACGCTTTTGCAACTTTCCAGACCGTTTTTTGACTAGTGCCTGTCGCAGTGGTGCGGATAATAAATTTGAATAATATTCTGCATTAATTGTGGTACCTCTCGGCAGATAATCCATGAAAATAATCTCTTCGCAATCCCAGAATACGCTAAGCATTACCTTTCCAACAGATGGCACTGCACGTGCCTTAAGTGGAGGCTCTTCTTCAGGTTTGCGCCATTCTTTGGATTGACTTTTCGTCTCAGGATTGAAATAAGGAATCCACGTTTCGTCAGTGGTTATTATTTGTTGCCATAATTCATCACCGTAACAGGCTAACAGCTCTTGAAGTTGACGACTAGTATCAGACCTATTGAGTTTCTGTTCTGGTCCCAACAGCCTTGGCACCCAGCGCGCCGAAACCTGTCGTCTTTCAGTAGGTTTTCGACGGCAGTAATGTTTTTCATTTACCGACATGCTTGACCGCCCACGGCGTTGATCGTCTTCTAGTGATGTTCTACTGGCTTTAAAACGATCGATCCACTGATGAACAGTACTTCTGGATTCTGCACATTCACCAAATTCTCCTTGCAGACGACTAATAATTTCCGACGTTTTCGCATCTTCTTTCAACAAAAAGAAAATTATCGCTCTTTGAGATTTTGCCGCGTGTTCCATGGTTATCAGTCGAATACCTGAATCAGACTGAACAATGTTGCACTAGATAGCTGTATAAACATGTCAAGACTTGTTTGGCATCAATACCATTGCGTATAAGTTCTGCGTTATTTAATTATAGCACCAATTCCCATCGTTAAATATTATGAAAGAGTGTTTTCAGTGTTAGTACGATGAAAAATTATTACTACTCTTTAAAATGTGCACGTTAGTCGTTTTCAAATTTACCAAGTTAACTATCAGTTGTGTAAAACAAAAAAAAACTATTCTATTATTTATATCTTTTTTCTTTATTCACTTTTGTAGCTATCTATGTTAGAACAATGAGATCTGTCTTGGGCGTGGGTGTTGGCAAAATTCGGTAGATATGCTGACAATTCATCCAACAGAATTTATTTAAGTTGAATTTGATGGAGCCTGTGGTTGATTAACTTAATCACCAAGGTTGATATATAACCCCTTTTCACATTAACTTTCGTAATTCTGTATACGCGTTTCGACGACTAAGTTGTCATCATCAGCAGATAATTGTAAAGTGCACCTGGTAAACCACGGCGAAAAATACCCGTACGAAAGACAAACTCCGTATGCGATCTGTACCGTTGAGAACCAAAATGTGCACTGCCTGTACACTTTGCAACTATCTGCTGATAATGACAACTTAGTTGTCGAAATGCGTATACAGAATTACGAAAGTTAATGTGGGAAGGGTTATATATCAACCGTAGTGATTAAGAATTTATTTAATTTTTTTATAGAAAAACTATGTTCTATTCAATTTTAACTGTATGACTTCAAAACATTATACCAAAGTATTGAACACTCAAATATCTCTTACATGTAATTTCATTATATCTTTATTTTTATTCTTCAATGAATACTTTTGTTAATTTGCGGAATGCTGAATAAAAAAAACAAAAAAAGTGATTAAGTTTGAATCCAATTTCCTAACTCTATTTAGTTAGTCTAGTATTATAAATAAAATCCTATCGGTTCCTTAAACTGTGCAATATAAAAATAAATAAACACATAAACAAATAAGCTACATCATTATTCATTAAAATTTGACAATTAAAACTTATTTTTTATTCAAATTAAAATTTTGATTTAATTAAATTTAAATTACCTTTATGCCACAATCTGTCTCAGAGAAACTTTTTTAAAATAAAAACAAAAGCTTACTACTTTGGTAAAATTCATTTATTTTATTCAAAGTGATCGCCTTCGGCATCAACACAATGTTTTTCACGGTCAATTAACATAGTTTTGTTTCAATCGTAAATTCATTGAAAGCCGATCGGACTTTGTGATCAAGCAGGGGTTATTTGTATTTAATATATGCATAAGGAGACTACCATATAAGTAGTTACCTACAGTAATAGGTTAACCGAACAGTGTAAAGCTATTGACCAAAAGAGTTCAGCTTTGCGTTAAAGTTCTTCTTCATCATGGTAATGTACGAATACGCTTGGCGCCCAAAGTCGAACTCATCCTCCGCAAGTGTACATTCTCTCAGCAGAATTATCCGTCCTCTAGTCCGAATTTGACTTTGTTCGACTTCCTTTTATTTTGAAATAAGAAAGTACACTTCCAAGGATGTCATTATGTATACAATAACCAATTAAAAGAGAAGATTGGTATCTGATTTGGACACCAACAGAAATATCATTTCTGATGTAAGTAATAAAGTCGTAAACATTAAATTTAAAGGAAATTATGAAAATAAATATTATAAAAAAAATAGTAGGGCTTCATTTTATTATTAGTAGAAAACTCTTTTAGTTTTCTTAATAAATTTCAATATTATGTGATGAAATTGGAACAGCCACATTATTATGCTAGAGCTTCTATGATATAAGGTAGGTTTGGAGTAGTTATACTTTTGGAATGTATTTGGCAGAAATTGATTTAATTCGGAAATAGTGGTTCCACATATGACTGTTGCCCTTTTCCTTTTGGGAGAATAGTCAGGTATTCTATAGCAATATATGAAGAGAAAAGAGAAAATTAATTTGCCGGGGTACACATCCCACGAACGGCGACTTTTATTAACAGATCAAAACGTAGTTTTTAAACAATGGTAATATATATATAGCTCAATAACCATTAATCATTCAATAAAATATCAGTAGTACAGAAAAACTTAAATATGTAGAATATTATTGAATGATTCGTGTCGATCTAAAACTGGAAAACTTCATCCTTGAACATCAAAATCATTATCGTTCTTTTATATCTTTGAGAGAACAGAGCTAAGGCTCAGCAGTAGGTTAATAGAAATTGGCCTTTAGAAAATATCGTGATACAGGGAAAACAAAATGCTATTAACAAACCTTAGGTTGCTAGGAAGAAAATCGTATTTCCATACTTATAACGGGTGTTTATTAAACTGCATGAGAACTATCGATATCGATAACAATGGTTTGACAACTGATAATGTTAAGCTGTGTTAACATTTCTGTTCAGTGAGGTTTGGCAAGTCATCATGAATCGTTTAACAACAGAACAGCGTCTCTAAATTGTGGAAATTTACTTTGAAAAAAAATAAATCTATTCACGAAGTTCATAGAGCACTTCGTCTATTTTACGGTCAACATAATCGGCCTAGTAAGCAAGCAATTCGTGCAGTTATTGATCATCTTCACACTAATTTTACTCTTCTCGATTCAAAACCATCAACAAGACGAAGAAATGTGCGTACCGAAGAGAATATTGCTGCTGTAGCGCGAAATATTGAAGAAGACGCCGAAATACCGATTCATCGTCGTTCTAAACTTGTTGTCCTTTGTCCTTCAACTACGTGGAAAATTTTACATAAGGATCTAGGCTTACGTGCCTATAAAATACAGCTCGTGCAAGAATTGAAGCCAAACGACCATCGTTTGCGTCGCATTTCTTCTGATTAGGCTCATTTGAAATTGGCTGAAGATGAGCATTTTTATCAAAGAATTGTGTTTAGTGATGAAGCTCCTTTCTGGTTAAATGGATATGTCAATAAGTAAAATTGCAGTATTTGGAGCGAACATAATCTTCAAGCTGTTAACGAATCACCATTACACCCATTAAAATTGACTGTTTGATGCGGTTTACATGCAGACGGCATCATCAGGATTATTTCTTTCGAAAGGAGAAAGGAGCTGCCATCACGGTGAATCGCGAGCACTATCGAGCCATGCTATAAATTTGATGACAACTTTGTATCCAGAAGTGGCCCTGTTCACTGGCTCCTTCGTTCGTGCGATTTAACGCCTCTGGATTACTTTTCATGAGGCTATGTTAAGTCATTGGTTTATGCCGACAAACCAGCAACTCTGGAAGCATTGGAAGCCAATATTCAAACCACTATTGACGCCATACGGCCAGATTTATTGGAAAAAGTAGTCAAAAATTGGATTGATCAAATGGACCATGTAACTAGTAGCCGCGGCGGACATATGCCAGAAATAATATTTTGAAAATAAATGCATGCAATTAGATCATTTTATGGATTTATTTCTCAATAATATCATTATTGGATAATATACCAGGAATTAATATTTATTAATCAAAAGCTTTACCATAGTCGATTAATTAGTAGTTAATTTCTAAAGGTTTTTCTAAATAATACTTATGAAAAAATTATTTTAGAATAGAATGTTTCTTTAAAAGAAAACTATTTAATAATATTCTATACAATTAATATTAAACAAATACAGATTAACAGGAATATTAATTAAAAATAAGACAAAATCATATAAATTACGTAAGCATAAACAATGCTAAATTAAAATTGCTTTAGTTTGTCGCCGATGCATTTTTTAATGATTTGTGGTATTCGCAAATAACTGATTCGAAATCGGGTTGGTCTTCTATGGACCGGGGTCTCATAATCCTCAGTTCATTTAGAGCATTTTCAGGTTCTAATTTCTGAAACCTAATTAGATAGCTAGCTACCATGACACCCGTTCTGTCTTTACCCATTCTCGAATGGACGCCAACTGGCTGAAAATAAAAATACATACTTAAAGTCAGAGGCGTTTATTTTGAATAAGCTCAGATGACTGCATGCTCTAATGCAAAGAAAGGGCGCTAACATAGATATTGAGTTAGAGGATTAGTTCTTGTTGACATACAAATATGAAAAGTAGCAAGACGAGATGTGTGCATGTTATTTGTTACATCAACAAATGAAAGAACTTATTAATGAGAAATTATGTTAAATTAAATCAACGAAAAATATGTGTTAAATCAAAGAGAAATTTATTATACAAAACAAAAAACAAACATTTGGATTTATTTTTACTAATAAGTTTCGCGAAAGATTCTTGCGATTATAAATTTTACCTATTATAGTAGTTCTACGATTTAATCAAACCTTCCTCAATGTTACAATCTGCTATTCTATCAATACTTGGTACATTAATGTCTTTTTATGTATTTATCGTTATATATAAAATAAGAAATCTTCATTTGTAGTTAATGTATAAATCCTAAATTAATTATTTATTGTTATCTTGTGAATAGATATTTATATTGCCGGTGTATCTAAGAGTGGGACAATATACTTGAAAAAATAAGAAATAAAAGACTAAATTTTAACCTCTGGGAATCACCAGAAATGGTTCTGTACATAACTGATACCGCACGTTTTATTATCCATCACAAAACGGCATTTATGATGTTTTGTACGATAAACCCTTCCATTTTCAACGTTCTACTATTCTTTTATTTATAGAAGCACTGCGGCATTGTAAAAGTGAAATTTATATTCAAATATAAAGTGTCAGGAAACTAATAAAAATGAAATTCACGTGAAAAATGTCTTATTGACAAAATAAAAATAGAATAAAATTGAGTTCAGTAGACTGCAATAATCTAGGTTTGTAGCAGTTTACTTAAAACACTGTCTGGGAAGGTGATGTGATGTGTTAGAACTGTCTTATTTGAGGATTAAAATTCGCTAGGCGACTTGGCAATAGAAGAGGTACAAATCCTTCGTAGTATGAGATGAGATATGGCGAGTTGGAAAAATTCTACTTGCAACTGTATTGATCGAAGGACGGATATTGATTAAATTATGGAATCTTCTACTGCCGATTGAAGAATTTCTTGACTATTACTATTGGTTTTATGGCGTAGTAAATGCTTTTTGCATATGTATATGTATCTGAGAACTGTTTCTAGAATTTGTAGACGATTGCGAAATTGTGTTGTAATATTTGTCAGTGATATCACAATCAGCACTATTTTTACACTTACTTGAATCCAACGCTCCTTTAATTCGATTGCAAATGGAGTACGGTTTGCTATCTTTCTTTTAATTCTATTTTATGTAATATTTACATCATTTGGTATTGCAATGTCTTCTATGTTAATATTCTTTTGTTTTAATTGAAATAAGTGTTATAACATCTGTCCAGTTACTAATAATTTGTTTGTTTGTGTGTGTTATCCTGTCACAGTATAACAAGTAAAATTGATGGTGTGTATTTTGTAATGTATCGTATTGGTTTTCACAAGCTGACCTTTGAATGCAAGTTCTTATTATATAATTTTTGCTATAATATTGTTCCTCTCTGTGTTCTCCTTCTTGGCAAGTAGTTTTTCATACTTACTTTCTTATATGTTCTATTTTTTCTTTGAATTAACGACATTGTATGCAATTGTCATTTTCCAAATGTACTTTAATGTAATTATTATGTATTACTAATACAAATTTTTCATTTTCATTATAATAGTCCAATTCTTAACGATTAATATGATCATTTTTAACTATGCTCTTGCCTTTCCTGATATCATAATGAATGTCGTTCAGTGCTTTTCCGGAGCATTACTTTCTCTTTTGTGCCATGATTATTATTTGAACATTTTCTTCCATGTTTCCTTCTTTTAGACTCTTTTACCATTGGGTGTCGGACTATTTATCATATTTTATTGTTAGTTGTTTCTAATTAACCTCTTCCAGACTTTCCTGTCTTGCGCGATTATATTATTTCCCTCCAGCTAATTGCTCTGAATCCAGTTATCTGTAACTTTCCCTTCCCATTTTTCTGGCCACCCTACCTTGTTTTTTCCCGGTATTTCACTTCGAGTGCTGCCCTGGCCATTCCGTCTTCTTTCATTCTATAACCTAGTCAAATCATTTAATTTCCTCCAATTATTTTTTCAATCGTTATTATCTCCATTTCATCCACCACTGTTAATTCACTTATTCTATCTCTTCTGGTAATTACTTTGATTTCTCTTAGAAAGCCTATTTCCATTGCTTTAATCTTGCTAGCAATTCTTTCCGTTATCATCCATGATTTATTTCCATATACCAAGGATAGCTTTACAACACTTTCGTATATGTGGGTTTTTATTTCTTTAGAATCTCTTCTGTTTTATATATACATACTCACAGAGGATCGTTCGTTAATAACACAAGTTTACCTGATGAATGGCGAATTCCTTGAATCGTATAGTAAAAAGGGTGTTTAATTAATATTTGAATGAATCGTTTAACATTCATCTTCGAAATATGGCAATTAAATAATGAGACTGCGCTCCTTCGATCGCATAGCCGCATCGAGCGAGCCTATAATTGGAATGTCATTGACCTTGATACTTCTCAAGCAACAATTCGTAGTTTCGTCTCTCTGTCTGCTTTACTTTACTTTCGAGCTTTAATTGTAGACAACACTGTTACTTAGTAGTGCGGTGATAATGACTGACATAAAAATCGAGGAGAAAATTAACCTGAAATTCCTTGTCAAATTTAAAAAATCGCCAACAGAATGTTTACAAATGTTATAGAAGGTGTTTAGTAATCATAGTATATTACGTGCGCGAGAAAAAAGCACGAATGAGCAAGACGAAATTGAAGGTAATGCTGATTGTTGTTTTTTGATATCAAGGGTGTTATCATGACTGATTGGGGCTTGAGGGTCAAACTGATATTCGGATGTACTACAAAGAAGTCCTAATCAAGCTGAGGGAGAGAGTAAGGAAGAAAACACCGGATTTGTGGAAGAACGACTCGTAGATTCTGTACCAGGACAACGCACCAGCTCATAATGCCCTACGTGTGAAGCAGTTTTTAGCGGACAAGCGCATTGCTGTGCGTGATCATCCTCCGTATTCGCCAGATCTCGCACCGTGTGACTTCTATATATTTCCAAAAGTGAAATGTGTATTAAAGGGAACACATTTTCAGTCTGAAAAAGCAATAACGGCAAAATTGTTGAAGAGGTTGACAACTGACGAACTACAGCATTGTTTTGAATAATGGAAGACAAGTATACAGCGGTATATAAATAGGGGAGAAGAGTATTTTGAAGAGAATAAACCTTAAATATAAATTTATTTACAATAAATAACATTTCTCGCACCAGTCTTGTTATTTAGTCAAATTCCTTGAAACGCGTAGTAAACAGGATGTTATTAACATTTAAATGATTTTTTTACATCCATGTAGGTTTATTACGTGTAGTTAGGTGCTTTTTGTTTAATTTTCAGTTACTATTGTTATTAATATTATTATTAGTGGAAGTAATAGTAATGGTGTTATAAATTATATCATTAAATAACTTTTTATACCGATTACGGAAACCCTAAAGAAATCTAAATATAATTTATCGTATAATACTTATCACCTTAATATAAGCAAATATACATAAAATTATAATTATTCGAAACATATATCAGGACAGCGTAAACTAAATCGCTTAATATTAAATAAAAGGTAACACTATTAATAAAGTAAATTATATAATAAGTACTCAATAAATAATAACGGTATATTGCAATTTTTTTGTTTCAATATAAATGTTTTCAATACAAAAAAAAAAACTTTTATTCGAAAAGTAATTTAGTATCTCGCTCAAATTATAACTGTAATGAATATCCACGAAGCACAGGTGCAATAAATTGAACAGATTTGTACAAATCCACCAAAATAAATCTGATATTTCGAGCAAAATCCTGCAATTTTATATAGAGTCGAAATAGGCATCTCTACACGATATTTTTGTGTTAACAAAGATTATCAAGAGATTATTTCTTGTTTAGTTATTTGTACATATGCTACATGCTATCAAAGCTGATAAATATTTATGAGTCAGAATAAAATTCTTATCATTGTTTTAACAATACTGTATAATCTAAAAAACATGTTGGTCATTTGTATGCAAATAAGGTATATTTACCGATAATTATTCATCAAGTACGTTATGCACGCATACACGTTTTAAATTAGTAAATTTGGCCCTGATAAACGTGAAGATTTATAATAATTTTTTTTTAAATGGATTATCGCTATTCGAGTTATTGATAAATATTTAAGATGGTTTTGAAAACATTTGATTGAACTTTATTATCTTTTACAATAACTTGTTTCGGTACTGTGTTCTGAAACAAATGATTTTCTTTTGGTTTCTAGGTTAATTATGTTTTCTTTCCACTTGCAATATCTTTTCTCTAATCTTGTGAGTTGCTTACTCCTTTTAATACTCTTAGTAGTAGAACAGTTAATACTAGTACTAATTAGAATAATGAAATTTGGAAATACCTGATAACCTAAACGGTTTGAAAATCGTTCGATGTTTAATAGTTTTCAATTAGCAATGCTTCCACTGGTTGCCCAAATAGAAAATTTTTATACAGTTTTTATTCTATACGTATAATACACAATACAAGATAGTCAAACCGTACGTCTCTGAAATATAATTTGTTAATGCTTTGAAAAAACATGAGAGTTAAAAATGTATTACTCATGCTTTATGTCTATGCTATACGCAATACACTTGTGAAGTTTTGGGAGCCTCAGGTAGATGTTATATGTACAAATTTTTCACATTCGATGTTTTCAGTCACTATATCTTACTGTGTACTCCCTTTTTTTTGATTTTTCGCCCCTTTTTCTAAACTTAATCGAATAACACCAGATATTATGTGATATAATGGTTTTAGTTCAGATGAATTCATTGTTACTTCTGGGAGTATCCTGGGCTATAACTTGGGTTCGCTTCTATGTATCCCTTACATTAATGATTTACTTTGTTAACTTATCCTGTATTGGCTTATACCGATGATATACGAGGGTAGTTTGACAAGTAGTGAGAATGGAAAAGAAAAACGAATTTTCTAAACACAAAATAATTTTTATTTTTTAATATATTCTCCTAAAAGAGCAATACATTTATTTCAACGGTGCTCCAATGCCCTTATGCCATCTCTAAAATGCATTTCCGGAAGGCTTGCAAAATACTCATTAACGAAGATGATAAGCTCGTCGTTAGATGAAAATTTCTTTCCACCTAGTGCCGTTTTCAGTTTTGGAAAAAGGTGGAAGTCGGAAGGGGCTAGACCCGGCGAATAAGGCGCATGCGGTACTAATTGAAAATGCAACTCGTGGATTTTGGACATCGCAACAGTGCTGGTATGCGAGGGAGCGTTGTCTTGGTGAAACAGAATCTCTTTCTTTGCCATTCCTGGCCATTTAGCACGAATCTCAACATTTAATTTTTGTAAAAGTTCTGCATAATATTGTCCGTTTATTGTGGCACTTTTCTGAAGGTAGTCAATGAGAAAGATGCCCTTTGAATCCCAAAAAATTGATGCCATCACCTTGTTTGCCGATAAAGTGGTTTTTGCTTTCTTTGGAGGTGCAGAACCACGTTCTAACCATTATCTCGACTGTTGTTTAGTTTCGGGTGTACTGTAGTGTATCGAAGTTTCATCGCAAGTAACAAATCGCCTACAAAAATCAACCGGATTCCTCTCATAAAGATCCAAACTCTCATTGGAAATGCGCAAACGAGTGAACTTTTGATCAGTCGCAAGCAATCGCAGCACCCATCATGCTAAAAGCTTGGAAAGGCCCAATTCTTTCGTTAAAATGTGGTGTATGCGTTCTCTTGAAATGTTTGTCATGTCTGCTATCTCTCTCACTTTGAGTCGTCGATCTTGCGTAATAATATTATAGATTTTTATAATCATTTCCTTAGAAGTCACGATTTTGGGTGCCCCAGAGCGCGCTTCATCAACACAGCTTGTTCTACCACGTTTAAATTCATTTACCCATCTATTTGTTGTGGCGGATGATGGAGCAGGTTCACCTAATGTTTCCCGTAACTCATATTTTATTTCGGTAGCTTTCATACCCTTAATTACGAAGTATTTAATCACCGCACGATACTCTGCTTTTTCCATTTTAGCAAAACGACGTGTTGCTTCTTTTTCAATCAGCTGTCAAAAATAAATTAATCAACCGATTTATCTAAATATCGGAATGTAAACATATAAATAGCCAACCTAAATTACAGTGCATTTATTTTACCAATTAGAGCGCGTCATTCTCACTACTTGTCAAACTATCCTCGTAAATCTGTATTCCGAAGTTAATATTGTCGATTTTGCTGCAGACATAGAACGTAACCTGACTTCTTTGGTTGATTGCATTCTACTTTCGAATTAAATATTTACATGTCTGTATGTTGCTCTTCTATATCTACGCAATGCAGAATAAATAACTGCTGTATATATACGAAAGATACTATTACTGATCTATGAGTCTAAGCACAGAATCTCTGGTCGTTTCTGCTTGCATATCTTTGGGCTTCGTTATTAGCATTTCTCGCTACTTTCTCAATACAGACATTCTTTGTGTATTTTACTTTAGTAGTTAGTAAAATGGAATATGCAAATTTTGTATGGTATCCCATACATATTGGGAATATTATATGATTTGAGCGAACTCAAAGAAAGCTTTTAAAATTTCTATCGTTTAACATTGATGTAGTTTATCCACTTACAGGATTAAGTCACATGGAATTACTCCGAGGGTAGGGCTTTTTACGCCGGGATTTCATCGAGATGGTCACTGTTCTAAGCTCTTGAGTAGTCTACTTCATAACAAAGTTGATTGTGAATATTTATTATCTGAATTACAATTTCATGTTCTACGACTAGCTAGTAGACATAATTGCACTTTTGGAACACCCAGATCTACAAGAAATATGATCTGAACTGCGATGTACACAAGTACCGAGCGAAGACTGGATAATGTATTTTTATAGCGTACCTTTGAAACCTTTGTTTACTATTATTTCATTATTTCAGTTATATTTTTATCTAGTTATTATTGTATTTGTTTCAATAAATTGTTTATTTTGTCAGTATAGAGCCCTGCAAAAGACTACTTGCTAGATTCCATATAGAACTATTATTATTATTATTAATATCTTATATTGCCATTTAATTTATAAATCTGCTTATGTACAAAATTTAAATTTGGGTAAACGTAAAATATATTCTACCAAAAATGAAATAACTTAGTTATCGAAAAATGTATTTAAGACGCAAATATTATGGTATTATGCGGTAAATTTTTTTTTGCATTTTGATTATTCATTTTGTCACGGTTTCCTACAAATTTTTTCAATATAAGCTATTTAGTCAGTTAAGTGATTCATATAGACTTAAAAATCTAGAAAATGAATCTAATGTGTATTAGTAGCTTTTACATTAAGCAGATTTTCTGCTTGAAGATAAGGTATCCGCTTATCTTTTGGCATACTTCGTTCTCAGTCAAAGATATTCTATTTATGAGAATGAGTATTAAATATATCGGGTTGATGAAGAACTAAATAGAATTACTAATACGCAGCAAGGATCCGTTGAAGTTTAGGTAGAAAATAGAAAAAATAGAAAAAAGATGACCCGCGTTCAGAAAACGATTAACGCAGATCGATTACATTTCAAAGTCATAATTATATATATATAAATTAATTGTTGGGAAAGTTGCGTGCAATATATTAGCATATGTTCCAATGTATCATAGATTCTATGAATGAATGAATAGATGATCCAATATCAAGTTATTTTATAAATTGGTAGTCTTTTTGTTTTCTAAGATAAGAGTGCCGTGAAAACAAATGTTCAATTGAATTGTTTTTGAATCTATAAAATCGCGTGAACGTTATTGTGTTTATTAGCAAAAGGAAATGGGATATCAAACAGAAAGAAACGAGCATTTTGCGTATATCCTTTGGTTGAATGCAAAAGGTGCATCAGAGCAGCTAAAGAACGTATTTCGGAAGAGTAGAGCATGGGAATGGTTTTCTAGATTTAAAGTGGACCATTTTAACGAAAACGATTCTCAATGTTCAGGAAGATCGAGATGGAATTGAAAAATTGTCATATCGTTGGTAGACCATCCTAAATAGGTAAACACTACGATCTTATGCGTCAACCTAATTTTAGATACTATACTTTAGGCGGTCATAAAGTCTATTCCATTGCGATTATATCAGATCGATTATGGTCCTATTCTTTCTTAGTAGTCCCTTGCCTTCTTGGCATATACCTGTCTCAGCTGGCCTTGATTTCGACTATTTTTGTCTCTACGTAATTTTGGCCCGCATTGCACTTTAATTTTAGATATTTTAAATTACATAACTAACCGGATATTCCAGTTGGACTCATCTCCACTTTTCACAGAAGTTTTATGTATTTTAATCTGTGCGAATGATATTGGTTTACCTTAGACATCCTGGCTTGTTTTATCCACGTAGAATTGTTGCCTTGAAATGTTGTCAAGTCATGTAAAAGGAACGATCGATTGATTAAATTTTACAACACACATATATCTTTAGTTTAGATGTATGATTACATTTATTTAAAAACATTGTGCATGGTTGAAATGTTCTTAGAATAAACACTTCTTCAGCCAACTAAAAGCTCTCGATTATAAATTTTCGTACAATGTTGGCAGACATTTACAGATTTTCACCCTTGTTTTAATAGCGATGCGATAAAGCAAGGGTGAAAATGTATACACCTGTTGCTGTAGTGGAATTATGAACACTGTTCTTCCATTTCCACGTGTATCATGACAATAGTAAATTACATAATCAGTGTGGAGCTAAATGTAATAATTTTCTGCAAAACACATTCGTCTCGTTAGTGTAATTTGCATATCATTTGTATATACATTTTCCGGAGTTCGAATATCTATAGAAAGCGCTATCACCTACTGAATTTAATATAATATGAAGTCTCTAAACAAAAGAATAGTGTAATCCATATTAACTTCTCATTGTAGTATTTGAAAATTAATTTTTCTGTGTGTAAATTCGTAACATTTTTTAAAGGTTGATAAAATTGAAGACAAAGATATTGTTTTCTGAAACTTACAGTGCATTTTATATAAAAAAATTATGCAATTCAATAGGCTGAAATTTTCGAGACTTTGGTATATATTTTTTGAATAGTACACACATCTTCTTCAAACTACATTCGGTTTGAATTGATACAATGAAGGTCATGATATGGCAAAGACCAGAAATACCTCTTTACATCTCCCCGCTGTTCCGAAGAATCGATATTATGCTTAGGATGTTTTCTAACATTGTCGCAAAGCCCAATTTAAGAAAATAGACGCATGAAGAGAAATTTAATGAATCACACAACCTGATTGAACACATACACACATTTGGGATAAAAACATCATGTTAGTGATTGCCTTACATAGTAATGAAGCAGTAACTAACTACCTGCTCTTAAATACTCAGGTCGCGCGCGAATATTCTTATTTCTTAAGTGTTTAAAAACAATGGAATGAAGATTTCCAGTGGCAGTCTGTCTTTCGAATTGGTGATGACCCTTATTATGGGAAAAGCTCGCGACAAATTTTTTTCATTTTGTTCATGATAGTAACTAATTTTGCACTTTAGCGCATAGTTGTGGACTTGAAACAAGAACACGAAGTTCATCCGCAGCAATAGAATTCACGGAATTTTTATTTTTATCAGTAGGATGTACCTTGCGTACTGAACATGGGTATATTATTGATTTTCAGGTAATATATTCGGCGTACATCGAAATGCAAACTTTTTTCTTAAATCTTCCATTTAAGTTGTAACGAATTGTTTCACAGTTCACACTAAATTTATCTGACAACTATGTCACAGTCGCGTAACGATCACCTTTAGCTACTTCTTTCACTTTTACAATGAGATCTTACGAAATTGAACGCCTAGGCATTGCTCACCTTCTACTGTCTCCACACAATTGTTGAATATCTCGGAAATTTAGAAGTAAGCTGAGGGAATTATAAATTGACGTGCGATGATTGGAAATAGTATACATAAGAGGATTATCTTATGCAAGCGACTTGTAGAAATATTAAATATAAAAACAGTCGAAGTCGTAGTAGTGATGAGGTTAATAAGAAATACAAGTATTAAAATGGAACATCTTTAAACTTTTAGGGGCAAGATCGCAAAAGTAGTTTGAGGAGCGATATCAACTATTGCAGCAATGTTCTACATAAGACACACTACCTGTGAAGAAAAGCCTTTTCGTTTAAAGTGAAGACAGTAGATGTTCAAGAACAATAATAGAGATTTCTACGTACGATAGTGCGTAGTAGATAGTGCTTGAAATTAAAAAGAAAAAAGTAACGCTTAAGGACTGCATAAGAAATGACAAAATTAGAAGTCGGTTAATAGTAAAATTGGGTTGAGAATTGTGTATAGGAACATGAATCAGAAAGTAAAAACAATTTTCAAATAACAACTTTATTTGCACTGATGGAGAGCAATGTACGTGTTACTTTTTGACATAGATCTCCTGGACCTTCATATATTATTTTTAGTGTCTTTTAACAAGCTTCTTCATCCTTTCAAAAAAGAAGCTTCTCATTTGTGCTCTGAAATTTGTCTCTCTACCTTTCTCTATCTCACCATTGATGCTTCAAACACCCAAAGATGTGTTAATCAAGGGGCTTTAGATTGAGATGATAGGGTGGATATGAAAACAATTCAAATCTAAGCCATTACAGTATTTATATTGTTTATGTTTCTGTATACAATTGTGTATTGTTTTATAGCAATAGCACCTGTTTTACGAATAGTCCTCGTAATTTGTGAGGAAGTGCACATAGGTATCAATTTTGTTACAAAACACAATACGTTGTACAATTTAGAGTTTCATCATGTGCTTAGAATATCGTTAGAAGTCCTTGCATATCTCAAGAAACGGTAGCATCGGTTTCTTCCAAGCAAGTTTTTTCTTTCAAAGGACGGTGGATGTTTGCAAGCTATGGTAAAGCATGGGGTAGAAAAATTCACCGTTACGTACTCGGAGAGAAAGAATTAAACTTCTTACACTCCGATTAGTTATGACATCTGTTAACTGTCAACACGTTCACTTCAAGATACTGAGAGCTGTTTCATAGCATTAGAAAAACCGATCTCAACATCTATAAAAGTAGCGCTTATGCTGAACGGTAAGTTGTTTGGACACCAAACCCCTACAAATTTTATGGCATCATAATTATGCACTATGATTTGTGTAGATCTATATTTGATGCCCACGATATCCCCTGCATTTTGGCACGTGCAACGGATATCGGACATTGTAGGCATCAAATACGGATCTACACAAATCATAATGCAACTTTTCTTCCGTCCTCAAGGCATTCTACCAACTCGTGGATCTTCCGTGATGCATGATACATATTTCATACAGGATTAATCCGAGGAAAGATATTTGCAAGATTAAACCCCTGTTCACAGAAAACACACGATAACTGGGTAGAGCAAGTATACTTCCACCCTTGTTATTCTTTGCCATCTATTTGAACGTTGAAATACTGCACATGGCTTGCTTCCTGTAATCTTGTGTACACATATCGGGTTACACGTTACCTCCACTTCCTCATTTTTCCTTGCGATTCTAAAATTGTTTCTACTTTCTCATTTAGGCTGGTAAATATTTTAAGAAAATGGGAGTATTCTGATAAATATTTAAATGTCGTCCTAGAGGAATTAAAGACGAAAGTATTATAAAATATTTGTCCAAGAAATGAAAGCAATTGAGAAGAAATGATGAATGTAGTCCTGAACAGAGAATAGAAGAAATACACAGAAGGGAAAGATAAGATAACATATTTACGTGAAGTATTTAGTATATATATATATATATATATATATATATATATATATATATATACACATAACATTATAATAATGGGAATAATTTTGTCAACTTTTATTAACAATAAATACAACTAAACAACTCTGGTAAAATAATCTCAAAACAAAAATTACAAATATATTTTGTTATTATCATCGATCTTCACAAATAAGTGTTTGTACTACTAACAATTATCATGAACGACCGATCTTAGCTGTTTATATGTAACTCCAGTTAGTCTCCAATATTTTTGTTCTAGGAGACGCACATTCACTCATTGTCCCACGATCTTTCTAGATATTTCTCGATCTTACTCGTATGCCATGTATATTGACCGTTAAGTCGCGTAGGAATATTACAAGTACCTGCAAGCATATCGACCTTTCGATATTTTTTTAAATTCTCGTTAGTTTATTTTTGCCATATATAATCCCATAAAAGATTGTTTTCATCCACTGTTGCGTTTTATTTTCCATCCGCTAAATTATTGCACAATAATTTAATAACTTTATATTTTGTCTAGAACTTTCTGGAGGTTAATTATATTTCAGCTTTTTATTTAATATTTTCAAGTTACGAGTACAAGATACATTTCTAAGAGGTTCTGAATATTTTGTAACCTTTCTGTTTCTGTTGTTGTTCTTTGCCATCGCCATCTTTTTCTTATGTTGTATTCTTATTAAAAAATCCCTAGCGTCAAAGACGCTAAGAGGAAGTATATCCGCCCGTTATTGTTCCTCAAATACACGCTTGTAATAAATTTAATTGTACTTGATGTTGGACCCTAACAGAACCTCATAAAACAGCAAATTGTTTTCTTCATAAAAAAGTATACAGAATTGATTGTGACGAGATATATCTGATACCGAATTACACAAATAGCTTTTCAAGTTATTCTTGTAAGCCTTAGACAAGAAATTTTGGTATTTAATTGCAAATCTACCGCTCAATTATTTTCTTTTATTGAAATAGAGAAAATAATTCAAAATTTAATTGATTGTAAAAAAAGCAGAAAAATATTCTGATTTATGTTTGAAAGCTTGAAAGGACTTCAATATTGAAATGAATTCCGAGCAAACTAGTTTCGTTTGCTTTATAGCTAAAAAGCTTCGTTTAATTTACTCATCGTAAAAAACTGCTAATCTGCTGCTTATGAGCTATGGTTTCTTAAAATATAGTCCAAACATTTCCATAATATTTTGTTTATAGCAACTCGTTTTAGCGAAATTGAAGTACATAATTATGGTATATTCTTTGATGTTATTTTCTTAGTTTTTGTTTCTAGACACCATCCACTGATCATGATCAGCGTCATTTTTACAAATTACTCTTCATTTTGTAACATCAGCGTTGTTGTGTGGTAAATGTTTGTATTATTTACTATATAAACGGTGAGTCTTTCTGGCATTAAGTATACGAATTCAGTGAATTAAGCCCTATTTTCTGAAATATTCTTTGCTTTATTCTATTCCTATATTTACTCTATCCTTTTCCAGTTTCATATTCTTAAAACTTAGTAGTTGCAACCCTTTTCCTTATATTTTTTCGTTTTATATGCAGTTCTTGCCAAATTTATTTTATGTATCCTTGTAATTATACCATCCCAATTATATTCTTCTAGTCTTTGACTCGATTTGTTCTATCGCCTCAACTTTCGCTTTAGCGTTTCTGGCTTTGCAACGATTTTTTTTGAAAACTCTTAATTTGTTGTAAATTTCTACTCTAATTTCTTCGCAATTTTCCTATTTGACAGACAAATTGCTTCAAGTATTTTTTTAAGGCTTTTAAACAACACGCTTACTGCTCTGGTTTCTCTGTTATTTTGCATTCTATCTTCTCATATCGCTTCCATATCTGCCATACTCTAACGATGAATTACCTTCCTGTTCACAGAAGTAATTTGCATTGTCACTGTTTTTAGATAAAGCTCACACTATAGCTTCTATATATAAACGAGCTTTCTACGTTTTGAATTCTCGCCAGCCAGATTGCTGCCACCTTCAAGCCGTAGATCTTGTCGTTACCTTATTTGAACAGGGCGAACTCTTTGCGATGGTAGAAATTCCACCATTGCAATGTACTTCTGATAAGACATCTCTCAGTGACAGTAATAGAGTCGGTGACGTGAACGTAATTGCGGTTCGTGTTGCTTATTTTCGTAGGCTGTGTATTAGTGAAGAATTTCATTTATGTACGCGGTAGCATATACATATATCCCATAAGTTTATGATTTCTTTGAAATTACCTTTGCTTTTATTTTGTAAATATTTATTTATATATCATTTTCCTTTATTTCTTTCCATATACTATTTGGTAGATTTCTGTAAAATTTGACTTTATTATATAAGTAGAATCTTATACCCTATTAGACACATTTTGCTTGCCTTCAATAACGTCGGGCATTATTAACATAAGTAGTAGTGTCCTGAGTTTGTAACCTTTCCGTATTCCATCTCTTACCTTTTTCTGTAATTATGTGCCTTACTCTAACCCCGAAAGAACTACTGACTGTTTTGCATTTTTATATTGCTCTGTGTCCCATCTATTGTGTCGTTTATTTCATATTATTTTATTCAAATTATTTCTCACTCGAAAAAAGTTTCCCTAGCCACAATAGAGACAACTAAATCTGTCTTGCCTGGCAATGTTCAATCGTGATTTTTCTACGCATGTGTCGATTTAACTTGAATTCGTTCATTCATTTTGAATTATATAAAGTGTTTTATGAAATTAGAACATCGGAACGTCATCGAAAATTATTCACTTGCGAATGACTCCTGTGCATGAGGACAAGATTCCTTCATATTTTAAAGGTCGTTATTTCATTAAAAAAGGCCTAAAAGCGGAACAACTTTGGACACAAGCAGTTCCTGCATTGGCATAAATGTTGACATAATAGTTTCCAAAGATCGTCTTTTCTATCGTTGTTCTAGTACTAAATATTTTTAAACCAAGCATTTTAACAATTTTACGTAATATACTAGACATGAGCAACTTTCGGAAACATTCAGTAAGCATTCCAAAACTATTGGTTCTAGAACCAAAACTGCTTAATTACTTTCTCAAAATAATTAGGCACCTTTAGATGCAGATGCTAACTTTTTCTCTAAGATAAAAACGACGATGAGGCTTAGATACATCATTGGGGTTCATAAACAAAATTAAAAGTTCATGCAATGGATTCAACGTACCCAATCTTCAGATGGAAAACACATGGCCACCGTCTTTTAAGGTCAAGCAGGAGCAATTCACGTTCAACACATGCTAAAGAGGAATATAATTACAGCTGTTACCTAGGACAATAAGTTAATATTAAGTACGGTTATTGTCCAAGAAACTTCCAGGTTTGCTTCACAAAGATGCCTTCCCTCTTCATAACAATGTGCGTGTTTACAAGACATCCAGAATCCAACTCGTTCTTCGCAAGTGTAACTTCTTCGATTTAGAACACCTACTATATTGTCAGGATTTAGTTCTGCCCGGCTTAGATAAAAAATTTGGGAAGAACCCCAGAGAACGTGATTTTGCAGATGATAACCAATCCAGAAGAGATTGATGCCTACTTTGAAAATTAACAGTACTAATTTGTTCTAATGGAATAAAGACGTTGCTTGACAAATGACGTAAGCAAGTTGAAGTTAAGAGAAGTTACACTTAAGAATAACCTTGTAAACAATAGAAGCATTAAATTATGATATTATATGTAACATTCAGCATGTTCCTTATGGTACCTTCTTCACCATCTATATTTGAAATACCATCGTTTAAAGCAAACCTTCTATTAAAGTCAGTGACATTTTAATTGATGGAATGCTTATTTGAATTGTTTTGTGTTTTTAAATTTTGTCTTTGTATATTTTTTAATTTGTATACTCATATTTACAATATAATTTTCTCGCTTCTGTTAATAAAATCATTCGTTAAGACGTAAGTTTATTCTTAATATCATTATTACTAGTATTATAAAAAATTTTTAGCATTTTTGTTGAGAAAATTACTTGCATTACTTCAACTTCACATATCGCAAATTTCTGCTTTATAATTACTATTAGAAAAAAATGCAACATCTTTGGACGAATTTAAATTACGTTTTCTTATTTTCTAACAAGATTTTCCAATGACCTGCCTCCCTTGACGATCTACGGTAACTAAATGAATCACTTTAAGTAAAACTTATTTTCGTGTTAGCAAGAGTTTCATAAATTATTTTCCCGGTAAAGAATATTTACTTTAATAACTTTGGAATTACGTTTCGAAAGTAGTGCAATATTTGAATATTTAGTAGGGACAAATTATAATTTCAGTAGGGCACATGAAAAATATAGGAAGATAAATTGTCCGTTACCTCATAAAGTATCCTTAGCAAGTCTGATTAAAAAGTGTATATCAAAGCCGATGATTTATATTAAATTAAGGGTGTACTAAAAGTTCTATCTCGAAACCACTAGTTGTTGAAGATTCGAGAAGGTACTACCAGAGATTTAATTTTCATGAGCTGAAGCACAATATTATTATAGTCTGCAAAAAGAATTTCGCAGATAGTTCGCCATTAAAATTCCTTTTGTTTAAATTGACGCCCATTTCTATCTACCTATTGAGCATTTAATAAACAATATTACGAGAAGAAATTAGTCTCCCCTTTTTAAATGAAGATTTTTAATAGAATAAATATTTCAAAAACTTATAGGTGGGTAGTTCACGAATTATTATATTCAATACACAACGCAGTATCTAATAAGTACGTTTGAAGCAATTTTAAATTTTAATATAACCAATGGTTATATTTTATATATCGATGACTAAAGGCTTTGTTACTTTTCGTAAAAAGACTCTTCTCTTATCTTGCCAGTCATTCATTTATAATAATTATTACATCTTTACCATTAGTTCCAGTCATACAAAACTGTGCCATATTTGAAAGATAAAAAGACAAACTCCTCGACTCCCTATTTTTTATTATTGTTTCACAATTTTTGTTAAACAATCCACATATTAATCATTTGTATGGTAAGTATTTAACCTTAGGCCTTTCAAAGTCAGCAAAAAATGTTCTCTTTAAGAAAAAAATCGAAATTTTCTTAGAGAAAGTAGACCTTTATGCCTCCATATAATACTTAAGTACATTTAGATCGAAGTACACGATCCAAATTTCTTCTACTGTCTATAACCTTTCCAAACCTTTTCCCTGTTTTGGTCTTTTTATGATAAAATATTTACCCGCGTGGCAAGTTATCTATGTGTTTTCAATTAACCGCTTATATTCTAAAACTACACCTATGCGATGTGCAATTATTATGTAATAAATGGTATCAATATTTTTGGTGATGACTGTTTTCGATCCTCCTATACATGATACACGTTTACAACTTAGTCTCAAAATGGCTCTTTGGCTATACACAAAAGTAATCAGGTCCGTAACAAACACCGAAACAGTCACATGGTGATAAAAAATATGTTAAAATACTTACAAGACAAGACTTAAGAGCATTAGAACAACTCTTACAGGTTCGTTGGAAGTATTACTAAACTCATCACCTCTAGATATTCATAAATGTATAAGCAAAAGAAAGATCACTGGTCAAATTATAACTTCAGGGTCATATAGTAGTTAAATTAAACAACTTTACTAATTGAGTTTTAGAAGAGGTATTTTATGCAAATATATAACAACACCTTAACAAAATAATAATAATAATAATAAAATTTTATTATCCAACAGTAGTCTAAATACTAATTACAGGATAATGACAACAAGGAAAAAATATATATTATACAATTCATATAAGAGACACAGAATATAGAAAAGGAAAAACTATACAAAAATTCTATAAAAAATATAACAAAATCAATAATAAAATGGAACTAATACATAATACTACAAACGATACCTACTGAAACATAAAATAGTTATATTAGGCGAGTGTGAGTAATGGGTGGTAACCGTAACAGGTATATGAGAAAGTCTTTGAGTAGTACATAACCTAAGAATATGAAATCCAAGCAATTGCAATATATCTGAACCATGCAAAACATTATTGACCAACTTATAAACAAAAATAATCTAAGATATAATACTCCGGTTAGTTGAAGAAATGTAATCAAACTGAACAAATAACATATCGTAGAGTTAGCCACGTGCGAAGAATGTGCGATTGGTGTGATAATAGAGTGTTTTAAGTAATTTTCTCTGCACTTTTTCGATCATATTAGAGATCAATTCCATATACAGTAATATTTCTGATGAACACATTGTAAAAAACTTGTGATTGTTTCATTTCCAAGACATTTAGTATTTCTTGTGAGAAATTTAAGTATTTTAAACGATTGTGAGCGGATTTTTTGCATAAGGAAATTAAAGGTTAGCTTTGCATCAAATGTCACACCTCGATCATTAAACAACTCACATCTATCCAAGGGAGAATCGTAAATTGTATACGGAAATAGTTTGATATGCTGCTTCCTTGTATAACTCATTACTTTACATTTATATGTATTCAACAACATATTATTATCCAAGCTTCAACGTTCAAGGCATGTTAGATTGTTTACTAAATCTGCACAATCCCCAAGACTCTTAATCTTCAAATAGTCCGCATATAGTAAACAGTGCGATGTTACATAGCCTAATATCATTTACGAAGATAAGGAAGAGTAGCGCGCCCAACAAATATCCTTGAGGTACTCCTAACTGCGATAAATATGGGCAAGATTGGTAACCATTACATTCTACATAGCTCATTCAGACAAATAAGATCCAAGGAACTTTATCAAATCATTGAAAATTCCAAAGCTATTTAGTATTTGTAAAATAATATCATGTTGAGCAGTAAAAAATGCCTTGGAGAAGTCAATATAAATTGTATCGACTTGACGTTGCTCATGCAAAACATCAGAAATGTACAAAGGAATATAAACGGTAATCAATCTCTCTCTTATGAAGCAGTGCTGATAAGTAGAAAACTGACTTTCGACATAATTATAAATCGGTTCAGTATCATTACATTAAAAATCTTGGCAAAGATGTATATGAGAGATACAGGTTTGTAGTTTTTTGCTTCCAGATTTGAAAACAAGGGAAACTTTAGAATTGGCGTAATATATTTTTGATATGAAATGAAGCAACGATAAACACATATTGACAATCCTTGACCATAAAAACAGGGGCAAGATCAGAACTCATCTCATTGTGGATCGTAATGAATCACCAGCTCGAGGAAGATCATCTTCAATAAAACAGGTGAACATTCAGTACATTTGCATTAAAAAACAATTCATTATTTGCTACGCAAATAACGCTAACCAAAGCAAACCAAAAGTGTGATGTAAAAGCATCAGTAATCTGATCAGGAGATTCAATATGACTTTCACTATCCATCATAAAGCCAGAAATATGTGTTTCGTTCTTACATACATATGTTAATACAATTTTACAACTTGTTCCGATCATTCTGTACGAAGTAATTGATTTCAGTAAGGTAATTCCGGAAGTCAGTGTCAGTGTTATAACCAAGAAGTTTTCTGTGTTCCTTAAATTTACTTCTGCAGAATTCAAGATCTCTTGATCTAAATAATTACAATAAATGCTTTTGAACTTTAATTAAGCGATAACCAGAATGGCAAGAAACTATTTCCAGATGTAGTCATTGGTACGCAGCGAACAAAAGAATTATTAATGATATTGTAGAGATTATCACATGCAATATTAACGTCAGTACAATCTAATAGGGTTTTCCAATTTGTTGTCATAACCGAACTGTACAGTTGGTCAAAATTTGCGCATTTGAAATTAAATCTGTGGATATTAGAGGACTTGAATTTCTTAAAAGCAGTTCCGCTAGATGTAACTAATCTAGTGCCGGATGATGAGGGTCCTCCGTAACAAATAAAAAATCAGCCCTGTAATAATTGCATATATCTTTCGGGCAAAAAGTCAAATCCAAGTACCTATTATTTTGATTTTTCAGATATTAAACTTATTAGCTTCATTGTATACTACGAAGTGATTAATACTGTAAGCATTACAAGAACCCGTCTTATCTTGATCAGGAACAATAAAATCATCTGCGAAAGCCAAATCATTAATAATTAAATCCAAAAGCACCATTTTATGAAAAACGATCGTACATAAAAAGCAGATGCTTAAAGAGGTATATAATGCAGTAATAATATTTAAGGAATTATTATCGATAACAAACCAAACGCAAACTATAATCTATATTATATTGGAATAAATCAAAATCAACATCAATTTTAACTGCGCCACATTAATATGTTGAAGCAATGACCATCAAAACAGCACCACTTAGCTTTCCCCTCTCACACGTAAACACTACAAATTTGTTACTATATAATTCAGAATTAAGTAAATTTTCATTAGTTCACGTTTCAGATAATATAATAATATCATAATTGTTACTAGCTAATAAATTAAAAAAATAAAACGTCTTGGTATGCAATTCGCGAATATTTTGACAATAAACATGCAGACCAGTTGCAGACTGTTGTTGGATCGTTGATATTTTTTTGAATTTCAATTTTAGGAAAACTGTTTATCTGTCGAAGATTAATATTTTCACCTCAGGATTGCCGAAATCGGAAATCAGCCGTAACTTTATTCTTAATTTCGATCCGTCTATCTAATAAACTCCTCCTGGATATAAAAATGCTATGAAAGCAAATTTAATCTGTTAATAAAATAAATCGCTGTTTTCTCGTAAGACTAAGGACTTTTTACTTTATTTTCGACCATACCGTACGACACGTCCTTAAAATCTTTAAACATTATCTTAAAACACCTTGTACAGTTGCTGCAAGCTTATTACTTTTGTCGTCATTGTTCATAAAAATTATAAATATTTGTTTAATGTAAAATGGTTATTTGCTGGTATATTTTTATTACATGGCTTATACATATATTTAATAGAACAAAGTTATTTGGGTTTGACTGTCATAAACTCTAAACCCTTTACCACTAATCTTTAAATTAAATTGCTCGTCATATAAATCAATCAAGAATAATTCTCTGCTACGTTTACCATTACATTCCATTTTCAAATTTATTGTTAAATTAATTTAAGCCCACCGAAGCTATATATCAAGATACTCTTGAATTAATTACTTTAGTATAATATAAATGGAATTTACATTCGATTAAGTTTGTTAAACGAGGACGAAATTGTGAACTGCATAAATTAATAATTTTATGAAAAGAAGTTTACATACAGTATTGTGCAATTCAATTAGAAGCACTTGTACTTTTTAGGTATATTTAATAAAAATTGTATATTAAATAAAGAAAATATCTTATTACTTCTAATATCTTCTCTATTGTGTTGGCGATAATTCCCGGCATCGGAAATAAAATTCTTATTCTAATTACCATCAGGTATCCCTTATTAAAAACAGGGAGATTAGGGGGTAATATGAAGAGTTACTTTTACCTGCTTTTATAACTTTGTGTTTATCGTTGCAAGTGTTAAGTGAATGTTTTACAATAGTTCTGGATATTTATTAAATGTTTAATATGGTATTTGTCTGTATTAAATTTTTGGGCAGGACACAAGACATTACAAATGAATGATAATGCGAGGGCAGACGTTTATATTTCGGAAGTAGCAAACCAACAATAATTTTTTATTATGGAAAATAGTTTTATTGCTTTTCAAAGTATTCTGCTTGAGAATCAATGTACTTCTGCGTTCGTTTAAACCAATCTGAAAAGCATTGCTGCCACTGTGAAGGCGGTATGAGTTTTGAATGCCTCAACTGCCTCAACCTCTTCCAGCGTAGAAAACTGTTGATCACTAAGTTTATTCTTCACAGGGTGCTAGATCAGGATTGTACGATAAAAGATTGTGAGAGCTTACATTGTCTTACTTGTCATGGTAGAGAATGATCTGTCGTTTTCGGTTTGTTTTCCTTATTTCATCCAAAACTTTTGGCAAACAAATAATTGTGTACCATTCGGAATTGATCGTTGTACAACTCTCTAAAGGCACGGTTACAACGTGACCGGTTTTTCCGAAAAAACGGGCGACCATTTGTTTTGATGTGCTTTGAGCGCGAACAACTTTTGTTGATTATGGCTCATCTTGAAATACCCACACAGTCGACTGCTGTTTACTATCGGACTCATACGTACAGATCCAGGATTGATTACCTGTGATGATTCTGTGAATGTTCTTTGAAGCATAGCCATTTTATATTTTGTGCATTTCTTGGCACAAATCTCACGCGAGTCCTTTTTTGAACGGATCCCAAATTATGTGATACCCAACGTGATCATAGTTTCTTAAAGGCTAAATGCTCATGCAGGATCTTATGCACACTCGTGTTCCTAATACCTAGAGATGCCTGAATCTCACAGTATGTCAGACACTACATTAATGTTTTCGACACAACAACATTTGTTGGACGACCTTCACGAAATTCATCGTCCAAAGAACGCCGTCCAAGTTTGAGTTCACTATACCAACGATATACTGTAGTTTTCGATGGTGCTTCATCACCATATAAAGAATTCAGCTCTTCGATGCATTCTTGTTGAGATAATCTACCCTGAAATTTATGAAAAATAATTACACGAAAAATTAGGTAATTATTTCCATTTTTTCATTGACATAAGATTTTCAAGTTACTGTCAACAATAGAAATAGCGACCGGATGATAAAAGTGTGAAGGTAAATATATTGTCAAAAATGACAAACTTCACAATGCATCAACAGATCAGAGGAAACACTAACAGTGTTGCCAGTTCCCGAAATATAAACGGCTACCCTCGTAGAGATATACTTGACAACTAGAAAATTTTCTCTTTCGGTAAATAGTGAGAGAATGTATTTCCCGTCATACAACCTGGAGAAATTAGTTCGAGAAAAGTTATTCTCCACGTTGACCAGGTGTACTCGCTGCCGAAGGATTAGAAAAACCACAAAACTAATATTATTATTAAAAAAAAGTTGAAAATCGGCAGCAACCTTTTATAGAAGTGCAGTTTACAGGAGGCTACATAAACATATTGAAATGAATACTAAAGTCGCAGTTGTATGACGAAAAAATTTCCAATCAGTACTGCAAAAAAAGAAAATTGATAGAAACAATTTAAAAAGTGAGTAATAAAGGCTTGACGGTTGATGACTGAAAAAAGGTAGGCATCATTAATTTCATTTAATTACTTAAAAGTTTACACATTATTGGCAAGTTTGGAAGTTATGCGAAAATATATTTTTTAAAGGTCGTGTTCAGTAATGCGTCGTGGTTAGAGACGGTAAAACAACTGACTTGTTATATTAGGAGGAGGCTGTCTCAATGTTTTCATGAAAGTGCTGTCGTCTTACCGTGGCCAGATAATGCTCAAGACCTAAACCTAATTAGTCTGGATTAGTTTAAAAGGGATTGTTTATTCGTCTCGAAATCCAACACTAAACACACATACCAACATAAATAAGACGAAGGGTAGATTAACTAATTGTTAATTATAACTTTTTTTTATATTATATTTGTGATTGTTGATTATAACGACTTTAATAACAGGGACTATGTTAATTGTTAATTGTACTTCCTAAATATTTCTGGAAAATCTAACTCTTGATAAGCTAATAAATATTAGATACTGAAAGTATAACTAATATCGCACACACAGGCAATATTTACTCATTTATCAAGAGTTAAAATTTCCAGATATATCTAGAAAGTTCAAATACATTACATTACATAGAAATTAAAAATATAATAAAAGAATCGCTTGCAGCTGAAGTAACTAAGTATTGATGTTTTAGAAGTAATAAATATTCTATTCCTACTTACACATTGGTATAGTAGAAGATATAGTGTGTACATGTGCAATTGTACCTTATATATATATTAAATACAATATTAAGCCATTTAAGGTTCTTTCTCCAAACTATTACCTTTAGTGCTATTTTATTTATGTTGTATCAATTTCATGAAGTCTTGTTTGTTTATGTAGCGTTTAAATCTCCATAATATATAAAGAGTAACAGACGTGGGGGTTTTGTTGAAGATAAACCAAAGAGTGGACGAATTCCTAGAGTTAAGAATACTCACCAAAGATATCTGAAAATACTGTCTTTTCGAAATCACCACAAATCTTCTAAAGAACTAGTGATAGATATTAAATATATAATATATACCTGCTTTGTGTATTAGAAGATATTTAATTAGACGAGGACTTAGTGGATGTGTTGCTATTCGAAAAAGACTATTTCGTCACGGTAATAAAGCAACTTGGCTGAATTGGTATAAGATCGCTTTAACGCCGGAGACTCTAAAAAACATGTTTTTAGAGTCTCCGTTGCACATGCAACATTGACGATAATGGATTTACTCATACGAGCCAGAAAATAAATGGCCGTTATCTGTTAGGGTGTTTCAAGATGAAGAAAAGCCAACAAAAGCCATCCGTTCTCGAAGTGTCTCCAAAAAGATGGTCACGACATTTATCCCGAAAGCAGGTAATGTAACAGCAATTCCTCTACAAGATCAAAGAGCTATTACTTTCGATTGGCATACAACTATTTGTTTGCTTTGAAAAACCAACCCCGAACGACAAATCATCGTCCACCAAGATAATGCAAGTTCTCACACAGCGGGCAAGACAATGAATTTTCAACGCAACAAAACGTCGAATTGTTAAACCATCTTCCGTATAGTCCGGACCTAAGTCCCAACAATTTCTTTACATTTCCGAAAATAAAGAACGGACAGCGTGGCCAAAGATTCCAATCCTCTGAAGGAGCAGTCGATGCCTTCAAAAACGCAATTTTGACTATATCAACAAACGAGTGGAACAACTGCTTCCAGAGTTAGTTTGAGCGCATGCAAAAGTGTATTAATCTTCGCAGAGAATACTTCGAAAAACAATGAAATCATTAAAAGCTATCTACTGTAAAAAGGCAACCCACGTATCTATTTAAAGTGATCATACAAATACTAGTATTATTATCTTTATTATTAATATTTTTCTGTTTTGTATAATGACGTTTGTTGTGTTATTAATATTAAAAAAAGTGACTATGAGTAGGAAAGTTTCTTTCAGTGAAGACTTTCAATGAGGTCTTCAACTGCTTTATTTCAGTTTTATATG
The DNA here is from genome assembly GCA_031893035.1 of Dermolepida albohirtum. Lineage (NCBI taxonomy): Eukaryota > Metazoa > Arthropoda > Insecta > Coleoptera > Scarabaeidae > Dermolepida > Dermolepida albohirtum. The sequence continues at coordinate 989,867 of JAVIWB010002387.1, forward strand.
TAAAACTTAAAAGACAACCCACCCCTCTTGTAATTTTCTTCTCTATAGAAAATTTGAATGTACATGGAATATTTACAAAAAAAAAACATTACTTGTCCATTTGTACATATGTATGTACATTCTGGGTCTCAACGGTGCGGATCGCGTACGGAGTTTATTTTCGTACGGGTATTTTGCGCTGTAGTTTTCCAGGTGCGACACTTTTTAATTATCTGCTGATGATGACAACTTCATTGTCGAAATACGTATACAAACCACGTAAATTAATGTGGAAATGAGTTGTATATCAACCTTCAGTGATCAAGACTATAATAATATAAAGAATATTTTCTGATGTCACAATTACTTTGTGGTCATATATTAATACAATATTGTAAGAGTATCGCTGCATATTTTGATCAAATATTGCGTATTTAGAATCCTGGATCCATACAAATTTACTAGTAAAATTTCAATCCAAGTAAATTTAATTCAAACACTTTATTTTGAATTACATTTCTTAATTGATATTGCTCTAACTATTTGTCCATTTTACTAAAACTCATTCCATATATTTACGTTTATATAAATTACAACGCCCTCGTGTACACGACACCTTTAGCAGTGGTCTTTGTTTGGCTTTGTTGAATCACTTTTAATCATCTGAGCGGTACGGAACATCTGACATCTACGCTTTATTGTGAATAAAGTTGCCAACACTCCTAAATTCCCGACTTCACACCAGAATGTCTACGATCTATTCAAATAAAATTAGAGAGTAAATGAAATCATTTAAGGAAATAATATTTAAAATTAGTTCTGTTTTGAAGGATATATATATTGATATACAAAAATTAAAACAATGCTCTTTTAAATTTACTTTTGGTCACTATTTCGTTTAAACTAAAGCAAATTTCTAGTTAAAAATGAGAAGACAGTGCCTCTCTATCTCCAAATGAACGAAAAAGCGAAATGCATATTTAATTCAATTCATGTTAAAAGGACAACTGCGTTATCATAATGCATAATAGACGAACACTTTTGATATAGTGAGGCGATCTACTGTATCAGAATAAATTCTAATGTTAGTACTATCTTATTTACGACGCGTTTCCATTTATCATCAGGTAAATTATGATTTTATTAACGAATTTATTTACGGTATCTGCACTTATACTCTTTTGTGATACAGCGAAGAATGAAATAACATTACCTCCCTATCTCGTCCAAACGAACGAAAGAACTATATCACCTATGACGAGACTCGCCATCATCAGCTATCGTCTCGCCATGTCAAAACTGCTCGCTCGTCTATTATGTATCGTGATAACGTAGTTATCTTTTTGTCAAGTTGAGTACACGCTTCGTATTTTCGTTCGTTTCTAGGAGACAGATACAGACGTAATATTTTTTCATTCCTCGCTGTATCGCAAAATGGTACAAGTAGACTCCGGGAATAAATTAATTAATAACGTCATAGTTTTCCTGATGGGATTTGATAATAGAAACGCGTAGTAAACAAGATATTAACACTAGAATTTATTCTCACATGATAAATTTCTAGTTATTCAATAGTGGATATATAATTAATTCAAAAGAGCACATGTATTGTACTACAGTTTGCTCTTATTACACATTAATGTGTATTAGACATTGAAAATTTGATTAATTATGTATCAAAAGTGTTCAACTAATATCATATTGATTTAGATTAATACATGTGTACATATTTATATACGAGTAGGTCGATATGATAATTTTGACAAATTAATGGTATACGAGGGTGGTCCCAGAAGTACCCAACATAACAAAGAAAATTTTGGAAAGATATATATTTAATTTTCAACATAATCTCCTTTCAGCTCTATACACTTTTCCCAGCGGTGTTCAATAAGTTCTATACTCTTTTTATAGTAAGAACTGTCTTGCTCCTCAAAGTAGCCATTAACTGAACACATCACTTCTTCATCGCTGGAAAATTTTTGACCACTGAGCCATTTTTTCAAGTTTGGAGACAGAAAATAATCCGAGGGGGCTAAATCTGGCGAATAGGGTGCATGGGATATTTCTTTCGAAATAAGGAAGGAGCTGCCGTTAAGGTGAATGGCGAGCGCTATCGAGCCATGCTGACTGAATTTTTGTTTCCAAAAATTAATCAGCTTAACATCGACGGCATTTGGTTCCAACAAGACGGCCCAACATGCCATATATCAAGTTGAGAACTTTATTTCCAGAAGTGGTCCTGTTCACCGGCCCCCTCGTTCGTGCGATTTAACACATCTGGATTACTTTTTATGGGGCTATGTTAAGTCATTGGTTTATGCCGACAAACCAGCCACTCTTGAAGCATTGGAAGCCAATATTCAAGCCACCATTGATGCCATACGGCCAGATTATTGGAAAAGGTAGTCAAAAATTGAACTGATCGAATGGACCATGTAACTCGAAGCCGCGGTGGACATATGCCGGAAATCATATTTAAAATATAAATGCCATGAAATTATCTACAGGATTATAATCAAAAAAAATTCATTCCAACAATATTTATGTCTTGTATTATCATTTTAAATTCTCGAGCTCGTAAAAAAGCACCCTATATTTTAAGGAATTGACACAAACATAAAAAAACTATTACTAATTTCACACTACGTTTTTGAAACATTTTACAATCGCTATTACATGGACATAATTTATACTTATTTTGTCAGGCCTGTTGTTTCGATAGATAATAAATTACTAACTACAAAATTAAATGTTTTAGATCTCTATCTAACTATTTATTTTTAAATAGGTGTCATTTTAAAACTTTCATATCATGCCTGGCTTTCCTCATGATTATAACTTTGAGTAATTACATTTAATGTCTGTAGCAATTACTGTACTGGTGTCTCAATGAGACGATAATTTTATGTGTAGAAAAGCGTTTTGTTACTATAAACAAAATAAGTCATTAACGTTAATGTACCTTGAAGAATTATCAATACAAGAAAGAACACAAAAATTTGTTTTTCCGGTCTATTATTCTTAAATCATTTACTATGCATTGATAGCGCTCCCACAAAATCACACCTTCTTAAACGTAGTTAAAATACTCCAAGGGCCTTTTGACTTTTGAGTTTTTATGTTATAAATTCTTTAGAGGAAAATTTGTTAATTGGTCCTTTATATAGTTTCTATTTTGATTATGTTTAAAAATAGTGATTAAACTACTATTTTATAAATTATGAACTACTATATACGCTATTCCTAATTGAGTAGAGTAAGGTGCAAAGTGGTTTGACTCTTACTTGCGTTAGTTCATGGTAATATAAATACTTTAATGCTTTTACCAAGAATTTGTCTTACAGCTGCTTTTAAGTTCAGATCTTCTTATATCTTCCTTATTCCCAAGGATTTTAACGGTAGAGAGTTAGAAAAGGATGTCAGCAAACACTAAGTACATACATTCTGCAATTGTTTAGTACATTTCTCTTGTTTGCTATAATTTATTTTGTAGTAGTAAGCTCTATTTTTCCTTGTTAAGGCAAAGCGCTTCTTTCTTTCGCTTATCGAAAGGTATTGCACAGTCTCATTTGCCTTTTATAATGCATTACTTTGTTGGACAATTAAGATTATTATTTTCAGACAAAAAATATCGTCACATGGAGTAAAAGACGATTGTACAGTATAATAAGAAACGTAGAGCATGACCAATACATTTAGCACTCATTAAGGATGAGTATCCTTTTTAATAGGTCCACTCATTGGTGGCGATGATACACTTTGAAAGCGGTCGAATATACTCGAAGTTGATATTCATATGCGTATGGTATTTCTATAAATGTCGGATTAGATTGATGATGGCGAATCGACGGCGTTCTTTTTGTTATGTTCGACGAGTGTGAATAAGATTGCGCACTTTAAAAAGCAGTGAAATTTCCTGGGCTCTTCTTTTACATAGATTACAGAAGACAAACGCAGAAAGGACAGTAAAAACTATAAAACATAGCTTTGGAAAATTCAGTATATCGGCAATCCAATTTGTAATGTTGGTTACAGATAGGGGTTCGAATATGATTAAAGCTGGAAAGTTACTAAAACAATCTTGTCCTTAATTGCTTTATGTAACCTGGTTGCTCCATGCATGTCATCTGGTCGCTGAATTTATTAGAACTGTTTCTAATAAATTCAGCGAATATCCAAACGTAGACCAATTTAGTTTTTATTAAATCTCCAAAACGCATCCGTGAGTTTAAGCAGACTTGTCCGGCCATTCCTCAGCCACCACAGCCAGCATTGACGACATGCGGAACGTGGCTTAAAGCTATTTTATATTATGAGAAATTTTTACATATTATTAAGCCACATATATTAAATTTATATCAGCAAAATGCTCAAGCAATTTCAAGCCAGCCGCTGGTTTCAGATACCGAAATCCATACTCACTACTTAGATACTATTTCCAAATTAGAGAACACCAGGCTATCATTACATGAAGCGCTAAATATAGTATATTACTCCAAAGCCTCATCAGGAAATCTATCAGATAGTATAGGAAGATTAATAACCGATAAATTGTGTGCAGTTATAAATAAGAATCCAGATTTTCAAACTATAGTGCGTATAGGCAAGAGTTTAACTGAAAACCGAAAGTGCGAACACGATGCGAATATCCTTTTTAAATTCCCGAATATCGCATCAATAGACGCAAAACGCTCCTTTTCCAAATACACCATATTTTCACCTCGCCGCAGGAGTATGACTGAGTCAGCACTGGAAGGCATACTAATGATACAATAGTACAGCGAATTTCTGCATCAGTCTATATTAACAACATCAAAAAAGAACTAAAATAGTAAGCAATTAAATTTATTCTTTTTAATATTGATAGTAGCTACTGCGAAAGCACTCGTTTCTGTAGCCTTAATTTTAGCAATAAGTGACGGAGATATATAAAAACCTTTTAAAAACAATGTAACTGTATACATACAGAAAAGCGCCAAAGATATCAATTACAAGTGCTGCGTATATATTTTGGATTCATATATGTCAACAAAACCATATAGCATCGATAAATAACCGGCTATATTGGGAGATACCGTATACAAAAACACAAGATAAAATTACAAAATTATAAATAAGTTTAAGCCAATATTGGATGAACATAGGTTTTATTACATCACAACATCCTTTAATTATTAACGCAAACACAATGTACATACATTAAATTGAAACTGTATATGACGAAAATTGACTTGAATCACAAAGTTAATAGGAATAAATTCAGCAGAGTCGTAGTTCAGAAATTAATAATTAATTATAACCACTGAAAGTAAATGTGTGGGATTACTTCAATTAACGGAATCTTCTCATATTACATTTGCTTGCAAGTATTTGAAACGCATGAAATATGTTTATACTATACTTATATAAAAACTGGAATCGCTAAAATCTTGAACATATAATGTGATACTTAGTTTTCAAGAACAAGTTAGATGAACTAACAAGATTTAAACAGTTGAGTGACTTGTAGTTACCTGATTCTAAGTTGACTGAAAGTATTTGGAAATTACAAAAGTATGGATTTTGCAAAAAACTGCAAATTATTTGACAAAATCTTGTACTATATAATAAAAGAGTGGATATTTCTACCCCTTGCTCTACTTTCTCGATGCCTAAAAGTTACAAAGCTTCTATTAGTAAAAACGATAATTTAACGAATTAAGAGGATTGTACTGAAACATTTTAGTTACAAAAAACTTACGAAATTGTCAAGGAAAATAATTTTACTATTTTTCAAAATACTCTCTTTTGGCTAAAATATACTTGTTCATTCTTTGGCACTATTTCTCTAAGCAAGGGGAATATCTTTCTTTGGCAAGTCTTTAACACTTCTCTGATATTCAAGCGTCGTTTCCGCGTTAGGTAATACCTTACCATTCAAAAGACTCATATGGAACTTGTTTAATGAATAAGTAACCGATTGGGCTTCATATTATGTAAATAACTTATTGTTTGCAAAGTTGCATTGCCATGGTGTAACAATTTTCTGTGCAAGAGAGGAAGGAAAACTTCCGTATACCAATCGGTATTTACAGTTTTACTATCATCTAGACCATATGTGGGCAACCACTGGCCCGCTGTAAGATTTGATCCGGTCCGCGAGACATTCGTCGTATTATTTCATGTCTGATATCTATCGCTAAAGATTATGAACACTACTTTAAAATGCACTACTTTTAAACGCGGCCCGCGAACGTATTTGCAAAGTTTGGCCCACAACACGTCAAAGGCTGGCCATATCTGATCTAGACGAATTACTGTAACTGGACTATTGTACCTGCATAAAACAGCAATAATTTCTTCTTCTTTCACGCATTGTCAAATATCCAAACAGCTGGTTGTTACTTTGTATCGTGATTATAATTGCGTATTCAAAATTCATCGCCCGTGTACCTTATCTTACCTTCTCTAACATAAATCGACACTGCTTTATCTATGCTTGTGTTTATTCTACGATTAACAGATGCATAGGTTTCCAAATTGCCAGCTTCCGTACACGAAAATATTTCTGTTAAAACTACTTATATAGTCTATAAAACAACTAAAGTGCTAAGATTTATCATAAAGACTTGCAAATATTGTATTTCTCGAGTATTGATAAAATGCATGTGTTATATATTAAATTAGGTATTAGTGGTGTAGAACCCACAACATAATTATTGTATTCAGTGTACGTAGATCATTACGTTTTGTTGTAATGAGTACACATGCTATGGAGATATCTGCAATGTCTTGAAGATAGGAAATTATTGAAAGCAAGTTAATGATACATTAAGCATCTATAAAATTGTCAATAGTCATACATTATTGTCCGATATCTTGAGCAGAATCACGTTTAATACACCTCCACGATCCTTACGGACAGCACCGCTGTACCTATTATCAAAACATTAGTACAGGGTTCGTCTGTGAAGCGGGAAAATTTAAAACTACTGTATTTACATAAGTTTTTATTTTAACATTTACGCTTTTTATAGTTAATCAGTTAAGTTAGACTTGCCATTCTATTTTTTCAAAACAACACGCACTGTTGTAGTCTTATTTGACAATTTGATACATGCAACTTCTTCTTGAATTTTTAGTTTCAGTTCCGCTGCGGACAAATCTGGCGACCTAGGCAGCTACATAATGTCTTCATTTTAGGATCTAATGTACGGAAAGAGTTTCCATAAAGAAACAATAGACACACGAGTAGTGTGACTGGTAGAACCACGTTGCTGCAACCACGTAATCTCTAAAAATCGAACTAGTTCTTGTCTCAAAAATCTTGTGATCATGTTTGTGTACCGAACTGCAGTAACGGTTATAGCATTTTTTCGTTCGTCTTCAAAAAAGAATGGTCCAACAATGCCCGATGAATGGGCACACCACCTTAGGACTATGCAATGGTTTCTCATGTAAGTGAAACGGATTTTCAGCACTACAATATCGGCTGTTTTGTTTATTTACATAACCGTTTAGACGAAAATTGAGTTCATTTGACATAGACATATGGTGAATTAAGTTTTCGTCACCATCCAAGCGCTGTAACTTTTCTTGACAAAAATTCATGCGAGAAACCAAATTAGCTTCTTGAAATTCTTGAACAATTTGAATCTTATCCGGTTTAAAATTTAAGCCCCTATGTAAAATTCTACGTATCGACGGTTCAGTAATATTCAGTGCTACTACATGTTTCTTCGCAGAAAGTTTTGGACTACTTGTTATGGCATTTCAAACCCTATCAATGTTTTCTGACGTTTTAACACTTCTTGCTGCTCCTTTATGTTTTAAATTTAAAATAGATCCAGTTTCTTCTAACTTTTGTACCCATACATTAATTACGTGAATAGACGGAACCCGCCCATGACGCGGAATATTGAACTGAGTGCGAAATAACTTTCTCACAGTTGTCGCGAAGTGACGATTTTTATAAAATGCTTTTACATAAACAGCACAATGAGCATCTGACCACTGCCCCATGTTTATTAAATGGAATATAATGACCGACAATTTATCATTAACTTCAGCGTCCTCACCTAAACGTCAAATAATTAACAAAGTTTTTAAATTTTAACGCTTCACTGACGAACCCTGTACTTGTGATAACTCTGCTTTACTTAAAATAATTATACTTTAAATGGTGTATATAGCAATGTTGATATATTCGCTACCAAGCTTTAAAAATCAAATGCAAATATTGTGTCACTCTTAAAGTTTAACTGATTAAATCCATTGGGTACCACTTACTACTTTATCAATTGTCTTTCTTTTTTGATTTAATGTGGCAACAAATATATTCATTCGTACATATTATAAATTAATTTGTAATCAACAATATGTTGGGTTAGTAATCTATTTTCATTCCGTGTATAACAAATCAATTGATTAAACAATATTTTGCAGGCTAAATTAAATGATCTGCAAATGATCCAATGACTAATTCATTTTCATACTATTTATGGATAATATATCTATTTTCTTTAACTAGCTTTTCTATAGCATTTATGTTTTCGATGCAAGCAGCTGTTGCAGGTGTTTCTGAGTTGGATTCATCTTCTAATATGCACCTTCTATTTATAAATAGAGGAAATCAGTAACTAATTAAAACCAAGGACGACCACTAAATTTCGATTTAGTTGTATAATGAATCTTATTTACAATCATAAAAAGTCATAGCCCGAAAGCATTTTAAGAAATACGAGATACAATAAAAAATTCGTTCACTCTAACTTTAATTCAAGAATATTGCATTGGTAAACTATCAAAACCAAAACTGTTAACAATACAAATCGACTTCTAAAGTTATAAAACTTAGAATTTAAAAAACTTTAACAATTTTTTCAGCTAGAAATCTCCTTGTTTAATAACATCTATTGATCATAAACGACCATTTTCCAGCAAAATTTTACCAACAACAAAACGTTTTTTTTTTGCACGTAGAATATTCTTTTGTTTCTCTAGAATATTCTTTTGATAAAAACTATATTGGATTCAATTCTAATTTTTATATTATTTTAATTATCATCACGACTCAAACTTTTATCGTTTGACAGAGGATAATATTTACTACCTGTCAAATATATACCTGCTAGATAGTTTGACGAGGCTTCGGCTTGCCTATTATTTACTTTTTATTGTTGTAACTATTAAGTTAAATAGGTCATGTAATATATCATTCTAAAGTACTTTTCGTGACTAAGTTTTAATGCTTTCGATATTATTTTTTAATATTTTAACTGTAAGATCCTTTTATTATTTCTTAATTTTAGTATACTTTATCTTTACCGGGATTGATCAATCTCCCTCTGATCACTGCAATCACCCATCGCCCTACTGTTTTTTTAAACACAGCTCCGCAACTCAAAACTCAGACACAACACCCTCAGCCAACTTCTTATTCTGCAATTGGTGCCCGCGGTGCGTTCACACTTTAGTGCATCATGTTCGCGGTACATAACAATCAATATTTTATAGCAACTCCGTTACATATAGTGTTTACCTTGGTTAACGTGTATCGTATCCGCGATATACAACAAGCCCTATATAGGGAGACACACATGCAAATGTATGTATCGTTCAATACCTACTTTTTTAGCAAATATTATAATTATTATTTTCGTTAATTATTTTATAATATATTGAAAAAATATTAGCTTTTCATACGTCATGGACTCTTGATGTTCATCATAAATTAATTTATTACCATTTTTTCTCATTATTGTAACGCTTTAGCTAACCCGGAGCATAGCATTAGTAATACTCCGTATTAATATTATTATTATACTAAAATATATAAAATACTTTAAAATAGACGTTTCCTTTTTATGTCTCATGATTTATTTAAAAAAGATTAAGGAGAATTTTTGTAAAAATATGGTATTAATTCAATTTCTGTAACTTCGATTATTACAGTGCATAAAATACTGAAATAAATTCAATATCAAATCATATCTGCGCGATATCGATTTGAATATAATATTGTTTCCAGCGAATTACCAAAGTATTTCGATTAAATTTCTGCTCGTGCAATCAAAGAACAAAGGGCTGTTTGTTTACTTGTTACCATGTCTTCTTACTATTAAGTCTAGCTCTATATACGCAAGATCAATTTCTCACCCATTATTCTAACGTAAAATAACAAATATTCCAAAACAAGATTAATATTGACTGAAAGTTCATAAATACAGAGAATTATTTCAACAATTAAAATGTAATTATTTTCGTGCGAAATTGTATAATTGAATAAGAAATTTTTTAACACATTTGCAAATATTTCTAAAGCAAATAGCATCAAAAATAATCTGCTACAGAAAATTGTGATATTTTAAACACAAATTTTTCAAAATATTGTCAAGTATGTAATAATGAAATAACAAACAAAGAAGAATGTTGATGGTTAATATACGACCCACAGTATATACAAATACAGTATATACAAATACAGTAGGTACAGTTACACTCTGAAGCAGTAGAGGACATATGTACATATGTATCTATATGTATTCTTAATTTCTTCAATAGTTTCGTTCAAGACATTGTATTTCCATCACTGAATTTAATGTCTTTAACAATTATCTGAAGAATATAAATTCACTTTACCAACTCATCAGTATTTCAGAGTTGTTAAAGTTTAGCATCAAAATTTGCTTTCGTATGGCTTTCAATAATCATTTTATTACAATATATGCTTGATTAGTAAGTTTCTTTTCATAGACAATCACACATTTGCTCTTTTGTTTGTAATATCTTAGTGAATTGGACCGTTTGATGTAAGCTTTATTCTGAATATCGAGAACTTAAAGATTGTTGCGTAAAAACGCGCTTTCTCATTGTTCCTTAGTTGTTGCTGAAACGATTTTCCTTTAGCTTCCCCATGTACTGTATTTACCCTATTGGGCTCCATGCCATGGCTGCATTATTGGGCGATAGAAGTTCTGCATCAACTGAACATTTAAACGATCAATGACGAGCAATCTTAGGCAAAGATATAGAAAGTTATTTGATGCCCTTCTCAAATGTAAAAAAAAACGATTTACTGCTGAAGAAGGTAAATTTAAAATTTCTTTACTAATTTGACTGTTTTTAAACCTATTGCAGTTATTATTGGAATAGAGAGTGTAGGCATAATGCTTATGGTTTACAAACACGAAGAGAACTAGAATAGAAACAACTAATTGCGTGTTGCCTAGTATCAGTCAATAATGACATTTTCCTATTTATAAATCAAATTTGACTTCAATTCGCATTATTTTGTATTTTATAAAGTAATTTGGAACAAAAAATATGTTTTGTTGAATTAAAATACCGCAGTGTCAAATTTTTAACAAAGAAAACGAATTCTTCTAAGATTATTCATGAACGAATAATCATAATGTATAGGGCCGAGGCTTTGTCGTGTTTTAAAGTGTAAATATTGGTCAAAATAAATTCAGTGAAATCGCGAAGCAATTGAAAACGTCTCACGGACGTTTGGAACCAAGCAAGAGCTATTCTTGTTGAATACATGCCAAAAATGAAGACAATAAGAACAGTTAACTACAGTAAAACGTTAATAATGCAATTTCGCTTTCTTCATAACAATGCGCGAATTCATATGGTAACCAAAGCTCAACCAATCCTCATGGAGTGGAACTCCTTTGAGCTGAACTTTTTGTAGCTTTTTCGCGTTTTAGCTCGGCCATAGGCGATTGTATTCCTTTTAACCTTCTTTTGTTCCATGTTTTTCACTGACTACTTTTTCTTTAAACACACATTTCGTTTTGCTCTTTTATGATTAAAGCTGCCCTGTCCTTGCGTTCTGTTTCTTTCCACCTGACTACTGTATACAGTAGCCATTATTTATTCTTGTATGATCTTTTGCTCCTTCATCAGAACACGCAAACTTTATTGGGTTTTTCGAGAATGACACTACCTGACTGACAGGAGCGGGCAGATCGATTTGATCGCGTGCATGCGTTGGTATCGATTGTCGCTACACGACAGGACTATTCAGCTCTAACGAACACTGTGTTTGCATTTTGTAGGTGTCTAATGCAGCATTGGTAGGATTTCCCCCTATTTTCTTTTGTTTAGATATTTGAAAAGGCATCTCAGAGGACATCATTTTGTCGACAATAATCAATCAACAGTAGTGATCGATGCTTATTTTGAAGACTCATAAAAATCACTTCTTCTCTGATGAAATGAAGTCGTTGCAAGACAAGCAATGCAATTGCGTTGATTAGGGGTTCGTTACGTTGAAAAATAAAATTATGAGAAAAACCGAAAACTTTTCTAGTTGCCCTCGTACATAATATAATAATGTACATATATATATATATATATATATATATATATATATATATATACACAAGGTGTGGCTATTAAATAACGAGACAGCTATTTATCGTGAAACCTTCTCTTTCGAATGCAGTGTACCTCGCCTCTGTAAACAAATCGGTATAGCCGTAGCCTTCGTTCGCATTAGAGTTGTTTTTTTTTTGTTCGCCGGAAAAATTTTAAGTGTAACAATAGAGCAACGAATTGTTGTGAAATTTCACATTAAACTGGGAAAAACCGCTACTGAAACCTATAATTTATTGAAAGAAGTGTATAATGGCAATAAATGTTTATCGCGTGCACGTGTTTTTATGTGGTTTAAACGTTTTCAAGATGGCCGAGAAGACGTTGAAGATGATTCACTCCCGGGAAACCTGATTCGACCTGACCGTTGGTTAAGTATTCATGTGATTGCTGAAACTGTAGGAATTGATAAATAATCCGTACGACAAATTTTACATAGCAATTTTAACATGCAAAAAGTGTATGCCAAAATGGTACTTAAAATTCTCACGTTCGAATAATTGTATACCTTCACTGGGTTCCTGAAGGTCGAACTATTAATCGACATTTCTACCTTCACGTTCTTGCTCAACTCCGTGAAAGAATAAGGAAAAAACTACCAGAATTGTGGAAGGACAAGTCATGGTTTCTCCACCAAGACGATGCACCGGCTCATTTCTCATTGCCAGTCAAGAGGTTTCTAGCCAAGTACTGCATCCCAGTGTTAGACCATCCGACTTATTTGCCGGATCTTGCACCGTGCAACTTCTAAGGTGAAATCTGAATTAAGGAGAACAGAATTTGAGCCCGTTGAAGCTGTAAAAGCGAAAGCGGCACGTATCCTGAAGGAGCTGACAGAAGAAGACTTCCAACACTGTTTCGAATAATGGGAGATTCGCATGGAGCGTTATAGTGATAGAGGAGGGGTGTATGTTGAAGGTGATAATAAATAAATATGTATGAAATCAAAATAAAATTTTTTACAGCGTCAGTCTCGTTATTTAATAGCCACATCTGGTATATATATATATATATATATATATATATATATATATATATAATACGGCATTGAATGAAACATGTAAAAACTTTTAGAAGAATCAACACTCGGATACTTTAATAATATTAGATACCATGAATCAGATTGTTAAATTAATCAAATGTTTACTTACATTTGAACTTTCATTAAATGTAGCAAAGCTTTCGTGGCCGACAGTATATCAAAACACAAAAACAGTTTTCATTTTCTTTTCATACATATTTAAAATTTAATAATGGATTCGAGGTTTTTATGATTTAAAAAAATTGACAGAACTGATTAACAAAATCAGTTCATAGATTATCGCTAATATATAAATTCAAATAACGACTATTTAAAGTACAATAAATGGATTTAAAATTTTAATATAATTCTTAAACTTTTGGGAAAGATATATGTTATTGTTAATTAAATTAGCGTTATATATTATACAATACTCTTGAAGCGTTTGTATTTCCTCGTTTATTTATAAATTTATCAATAATAATTTATAACTTACAATTAGCATTGTTAAAATTTGTTTAAATTATATTGTTCAGCAGTCAATTGCATAGTGTCAAAATACTATTATCAAATTAAAGCTATTTTATCTTCGTAATGAATTAAAACGTATGTGTGTAAAGTATTAAACGAAAGAGAGTTTTCTCGAAATAAGAAAGCGAAGCAATAGTTTATTACTAGCTGATATTCTCACTTAATTATACTGGTAAAAATAGAGCGAGTTTCCGAGTTCAAATATGAGCCAAAACTGTAAATTGTACAAGTTCAAGTTCTCATGTAGGTTTGTTAATAATATTAGATCATTATTCAAACGTAAATATGCAAATTCACACACAGAAAACAGGTGGCCTGTTAACGTCAAATAGAACAAAAATAACAAAATATCTCAGAATATTTACTTACTTGATTTTTAATCTGACATTTCTGACAGACATCTATAAATTTTAATATATCTTTCATGGTAGGTGCTTCGAATTCATTTACTGGTATCGTAGTCCATTCTATTTGGGGAAACTCCTCAATTGGTGGTAATTTTTCCGGGGACAGGGTAACTAAATGGCGAATACCCTCCTCGTAAATATAACGTAAATTTTCTTTGTTTTGCGGCCAGGCCATTGCAGCTAATTTGTTCGGAACTACCCACGAAAAATTCCAGGGTGGGTAACAATCCACCTGCTCTTCATTATCAGACATTTCGACGTTTTATTAGATGAAAATATTAACAACAGCGAACTTTATTTAAACTGACACTATTAGATACTAGCTTGGAGCCACTGTTACATCGAATGACATTATAATTATAAATACTGGTCACTATGCAATTCATTCGCGCACCAGTGGTATTTCCAACTGTCTTGTGTCACATCATTGTGCAATATTGGATCACTTTCACAACCTGTATTTATAGATTTGTTTGAACAATTAAATTTTTATTATCGGATACAAAAATGTGTACTTTTATTATTGCATACATGGATTATAGTTTATATACAGAGTGATCTTATAAAATGATAAAATTCTCTACAGCTTTCATTAAAAATATAATTGCTCTTTAGAATTGGTAATGTTGAAGAAACTATGGTAGATGTTAATGTAAAAGAAACAAATAACTATACATGTAATTACCGCATAGTAATAATGTTGAAATAACTGTTCACTTGCTAGTTTTTTAAGAAAACACTTTTTGTCAATGAAAAGCTTTACGAGGATGGTATTCGCCATTTAGTTACCCTGTCACCGGAAAATTACGATTTATTAATAGCCTTTAGCCAATTTTCAAGGAGCGTTATAATTCTACGCTCACAAATATTCTTTTTCCATTAGCAAAAAAACTGAATTAAACGCGATTTGGTATCGTTATGATTATTGAAATGTTTGCAATTCAAAAAGCTTTACGAAGAACGAAATACATGATCCTAATTGTGCGAAGTTAAATGTATGGTAGATATACCAACTCATTATAAGTAAGTTCAAATAACTTTTGTCGAATTGTTAAACATCTCTGTGGCCTTGTCTGTCTATATTGGAGCACTGTATCTTTACGATTTACCAATTCGTTTTTCTTGAATTAAATTTTTAAATTTTGTTGATTGTTGAATTTGAATTAATTGGTAGGTTGCGAGTCAAAATTTCAAAGTAGACAATTCCTTAATATTCTCGTCAAATTAATATGATGATATCTGCAACCGTAACGCTCCATTGACCCATGACCCATTCTCCATATATAAATCCGTCCCCAATCGACTTACACCAGTTTCAGTGCAGTAGTTCAGCCCTGAATATGTCCCATACAAATGGGTACGAAACGTCGGCAGATTTACAAGTGACGTGGTTCCAGCCCGGAAACCCAGAAGCAGATAGTATGAACCACGACCACGGAAGTCTATATACCAGACTACTATGATGATACTTTTTTAATGAATAAGAGCTTTGGATCTTGTTTATGCAGTTCGTTTTAAATTGACATTGTTTAAATCAGTACATTTTTCACTGGCAGTTTTCAATTGTTAATCTATTTAAGTCACAAATCCCTAATGTTAATGCGTGATTTTTCTTTAACTTCATGAGCAATCCATAAACATATGTTTTTACATAACTATGTTCCTTTACATGCTTTTGCATGTATATATGTGATACATAAAGCTTCTCTATAATGTCACACCTTATATATTATACTATGAATATCTGCATCGATTTGTGTTTCAATTTGGCCATCACCAACTCCGACTGGACGACTGGAGCGTTGTTTGTCTTTGAAAGCAAAATCACCAAAACCGAATTTTGAAAACCAATTTGGACTATTTTTTAGAGCTTCCTCATCAAACAAAGAAGATCACTTATAAGTTTAGTAGAACCGGTCTATCAGTAGGATCCACAATTATCAATTTTAGTAGCTAATTTGCTAACCTATTCACCGAATGAATAGAAAGTATTGATAGGTGAAATATTTTTCCAATTCCAAATTAACTTTTCTTATTTTCCTCTCATACAATAGTATGTATGTAAAAATATATATTCCAAACTTAATTTTGAATACAGATAGTATTAATTTTCGAAAGGCATTTCCAATTGCTACGGCACAACATAGTACTAATGTATGACAAAATAGTCAAATCTCTATCTGTCAACATATAACTCTGGAAAAACCAATACCAGAGTAATTCTAACATTGAAGAGTAAAATGTTAGGGAACATGGTAACTCCTTGACAAAATGGCTGTAGAAAATCTAGATATTTCCAGGCTACTATCAAGCAGACTTCAAAAATGTAACTTCGTTTGCCCAACAGTCGTAACTTGCGAAGACTTGCAAGAACTTAACTTTATAAATTGGTGTAGTGCCGTATCTTAAAACAAAGCATTTTGACAACGATTTCATGGATTCTAGTTAGCTTTAGGATTTGTTTGACTAAACTTTGTTTGATTAAACTTGTTCTCTGGTCTAATATGAAGTACTAATAATTATCCTCAACAAAATCAGTAACCATAACCTGAAACTTCCAAAGCAAAAAAACATAGTAATACATAGTACTACTCTTAAGTGTGTATTAGAGAATTATGTGCATGGCTTTTATTCTACATAAATAGTAGAAACAATATACAGTCCTTTACGTCGCGTCATTAAAATTGTTTTGTTCTAACAATTGTTTGGTTTCTTATTACAAGACTGGTTTAAGTGCATCTTTCTGGGTTGTAAGAAAGAAAATTTAATTGTAAAAAGCTGTAGTATTTAGAGCGTGCTTGGATAGGATTGACTAGATTATCAGCACTACAAACTATCTAGCAGAAATATAGGCTCCTCCTGAGCACATGTGATGATTTCACATACTCATACTCCTATCTATATAATTATTATTAAGCAGTCTTACTAATTTGCATGTTTATCAAGTCATCAATTACTAAAAACCAATTGATCAATAAGGAAAATTAAGTTCCACAAAATTTTATACAAAATTATAGCAAAAACAACAACATGAAAGAAAATAGAATATAGGTCGAGAATATAGTCTTTCTTGTCCATTCTTTTCTATTCTTCCTCTTCTCCATTCATCTTGTCACTTCTGCTCTTCGTATATCATTCACTTGCTTCTCTCATGGCTAACACTTTTGAGCTAGATTATGCAATTGCTTTGCAATTTGTGATTAGCACCTTTTTATGACGCCGCTGATATTATATTCGAAACTATAGCTCAATAGTCGAATTTCAGAAAGAATGCATTATATAAATATTTAAAAGAAGCTGATCTGTCATTTCCTGGGAACCTTGACCATATAAACCTAAATCGATTCACCGTTGTAATATATTATCGAATGTGTTTTGAGAATAATGAAGAATATAGAAAAAGGGTAGTCAAGTCAGAAGAAGAACAGATACTCATCAAGATCGTCTCTTGAAACTGTTTGCTTTAGGAGATCGATTTTCTTCGACAATTACTAATGACGAAGTAACTCTTCGCAGCAGAATAAAATGTTTTGGACCACAATTTTAGAAATTGCATCCCATGTTACCACTCACTGCTGAGCACCAAGAATAACGCTTAAACTGATGCGAGACAAATGTGGAAAAACGCGATGTTAAATTTTCTGTTGAAAAGTTTGTTCCATTGCAGTTATACAATAAGGAGCGTTATTGCTCAAGAGACTAAGTCCCCTCTGGTTTTTAACAGATGTACTCCAATATTCTAGCTTTACTTAAAAGAAATTATTGGACCACAATTCGGCAGGTTTCCTGAGATTCAGACAACCCTGGATACAATACAATAATTTGTTGCTTACCAATAAATAAATATTGCAACTTCTATGTGACATTATACTTATTCTTTATTTTTAAATGTTTTCTCATTATAAATTTACACCTCAGATAACATTTATTTATTCGAAATATTTGCCATTCTTATCTTACATACATTGTTTTTAGGCGTTTTCCCAGAATAGATTCGCTCCTCAGATAACATGATTCATTATTTAAAAGAATTCGCGAATCTTATCTCTCGTATTATACTATACATTACTCTATATATAGATATATAACGTAAATATAGAATGTGATAGATTAACGTAACGAAAACTACATGATTTATGGTCTCGTGTTTAAATACCATTTCCACTTAATATTATACACCATTGGCCACAAAGTTTAAATGAATTCTGTACACAGTACATTTATTGAATTTTTAAATACATTTATAAATGAACAGTAGTAAAAATTTGAAAGTAGGACGCTAGACTGATTAAAAGACTAGTATGGTTTTGCTTAATTGAGTAAACATATGAACAAATACTTAATTCGAAAACATTCCAGAATAATTAAATTTTAATATTTTTTTTATTTCCTTCTGTATTTTCAAATAATCAGTATGAATCGGTACTATATTTTCTATTTTCCCCATTTTTATTTACATCGAAAATTCTATAGAAGTTTGTGCGACGTTTGATCGTTAACCAATATGGTTCTAATTACGTATATTCTGAGCATTGCATTCTATCGGATAACGAAACCAGTGGTGTTGTTGTGTAGGAATGTACTTTCTTAGATACATAAAGATATCCTTCATTAACGAGTATGCAGACATGTTCCTTGAAAATTATGATTAATTTTTCTTAATGCTTGGTTTTCAAAATGCAATGCAAGAGCAACACATTTTGTTCATAAAATAAAACATCATACAAAAAGGCTTAATAGTTAAACCTTCAATCACAAACAATAGAGTGAATAGAGTTGAAGAAAAGGCTAGTAAAGCATTTGCTATATAAAGAATCAATTACTATTGACCTGCAAATTTAGAATTAAGGAAAAATGTGAGAACGTTAGGCACGAAATCAGAAAAAAAAAACCAATGAACAAGATTACGAAGATATTCATGAGAAGCACCAAGGAAATAATAGCCTAACCAAAGAAAAGCATCAAAGGAAGCTGAAAACACTAATGAACCAAACCATAAGAATTGAAGCACCAGATTTGGCGACGAATGTCATGAACTTCATCCAGCAAACAATTGAACGTCAATGCAATTAAAGTGCTCAATAGATATCAAATTCGTGGTAGACCCCAGAACGACACCAACATGATGCTGGCAATAGGCCACAGAGAGAATAGAGTCACCAAAGGCTGCAGATGAATATCATCGGAGGACTAGAATAGCAATAGAATGTGCAAAATCTAGACAGATTAGAAATAATATCACAAAGACAGAACAGCTGCAAAGAGATCCCGTTTATTATCCCACAGATAGCTTAGTGGCGATGTGTGTGGTCTATAAAAATTCGACATCGGGTTCAAATCTCACACAGAACATTTTCAAGTGATCAAATATTAGGGAGACGCATACAAGCTAGAAGAATTATCTCAGAACTACATTGAAAACGACAATAGAGTAACTAGAATACTTAACTTCTACAAGCAATCTAAATTGCCTATTTCTTAATATCGGCGAGTGGTGTATTTTGCTGTCGCCTCGGCTAAATTTAATTTGTCACCGATTTACCCATTGTCATAGCCTCCTTCATATAAAGTTACTACGCTGTATCTTTTAGCAACTATTGATTTACCAAGGAACATTTCGGACCATGTTATTCACTTACCACCACAATGATATTCAAACAGAAACTAAAATCGTATTGAAGTTTTCTAAATGATCAAGCCGGGTATGGACGAGACCTTAATAGACACAGAGAAGAGATGCAATATCTCTGCTGCTTAGCTCCGCCAATAAGACGTGTTTAATAAATAGATTGGAATAATCCTGTGCAAATGTAATTTGGTATACCGGACCACAAAATGTTTAATTACATCTTTTGCTCACATGTATGGTAATAGTTTCGTTATTTCAGTTGCAGATATGAGAATAAGTATGTATTAAGATTATCATCAATGAATGCAATAAAACTTAAAATCGAAGTATTGTAAACCGTTCTTTCTTGACCAAGCTTCTGAGAATGGTAGTGTACATGATTTCAAATTAAATCCAAGATAATTCGAACAAGGTGGTGCAACATCTTATGTTTCCCAGTGTCTTTTAGAATTTTAGGAGGAATTTTATACTTGCATTATAAACCATAGGTTTGTAACCTCCATGAGATTATTATGTCTACGTTCAAATAAGAAATAAAATTGATGAAATCTGAATTCATATTCCTGATGATATTGCCCAAGTCATTCACCGCGAGGCTCAAACTTTATTGATGAAGTATTTTGTAATATTTTTGAGACTATGATTGAAGAACTAATTTATGTTGGTGGATACTTTCAATGTTAATTATAAATTATAATATCTGAATGTTGTTTTCTTTATATCATAAAGTGCTGTACCAAGAATAAATTCGTTTTACTATTAAATAATAATTCGAAACGCTACTGGATGCACCTTCAGTCAATTTAGTACACCTTATACCTAACTTGGAAGTAAAGTTGAACTATTCGTGTATACGTATAATGTCATTTACATTTCTGTTTTTTCTAAGTACATATATGTATGTATATACTAATTATATTATATTTATCATATCATTTTATTACATTAACATTTGTATTAATATATAAAAACGAGTTGTACAATTAAATATTTGGTTCCTGCGCATAAGATTTTAAATCGTCCAGTGTATTCGTAAAAATAAAAACCTAATTTTGTAACTTGTTTAATGCGGCCAACATTTGAATTTATAAAACATTACAATTCAGAAGATTCTATAAACAAATCGGACAATCAGGAGGTATTTATTTATATTAGCGAAAATTTATAACACACTGGCTAACGTTTGAGTATTTTCTAACAACTTTAAGTATCCTTATTTCATGTGTGGCTTTTGGATAATATTTGATTTACAAAGGCACTTGTTATAAATAGAAACATACAGATTTTATCAGGTGTACCGGAAGGTCACTACCGGTTTCTCTAACAGATATTTCTAGGCTTAAGTATGCAACGTTATGATTTGACACATATGTCATTTTATTCTATTGATATCGAGCTTCAAAGCCATACACGTTATATTTTGCGAAAATAACACTGCCATAGATAAATATTTATTTAAAAATGCCGATCTTCGTGCCTGGAAAAGTGCATTTTCGGCATGCATTACTTTTCTTATTTAATCAAAAGACAAAAGCCACTGTAAGTTATCGTTTGCTGGTAGAAACTTAGATGAGCATGCTCCAACCATAAAAACATGTGAGGCGTGATTTCGACAATTCAAAAGTGGTGATTTTGATGTGCAAGGCGAATGACGTTCTGGTAGACCAAAAAAGTTTGAAGATGAGAAGCTGCAGGAGTTATCGGATGAAGACGTGACCCAAGAAGCGATTAGTGACCGATTACAAGCAATGGAAACAATTCAAAAGATGGGAAAATGGATGCCATGTCAATTGAACGATAGAAAAATGTAAAAATCGAAAGATCCGTCTGTGAAATACTGCTTCAAAAGTATGATTGGAAGTCATTTCTGCATCGAATAGTGACGGGTGATGAAAAATGGATTTATTTCGACCACCTTAAGCGCAAAAAATCAAGGTTGTCATCTTGCGTAGCCGACCGATCGACTCCAAGGTCAATTCATTTCGATAGCAAGAGAATGCTCTATGTTTGGTGGGACCAGAGTGATGTGGTGTACTACAAACTGTTGAAATCTGGTAAAACAGTTAATACTGATTGCTACCGACAACAAATAATCAATTTGAACCACGCATTGATAGAAAAACGTCCAGAATGGGCCCGAAGACTACGGTAAAGTGATTTTACTGCACGGTAACGTGCCGTCTCATACAGCAAAACCGGTCAGGGAAGTGTCGACAGTACTTGAATGGGACATATCGCACCCGCCGTCTTCTCCAGACCTTGCCCCGTCCGACTATCATCTTTTCGCATCAATGGGGCACGCTCTTGGCCCAAGAAACGATTAGCGACCAATTATGAGCGATGGGGAAATCGATGGGACATAATATCGCACTCTCCGTAATCTCCAGACCTTGCCCTGTCCGACTATCACGTTCTCGCATCGGTGGGATAGGCGCTTCCAGAGCAGCACTTCGCCAATTTCGAAGAAGTTAGAAAATAGCTAGATGAATGGTTTTGCTCAAAGAATAGACAGTTTTTTTGGGATGGCGTCAATAAATTGCCAGAAAAAATGGCAAGCTATGTAGAATCAAATGGCCAATACTTTGAATAAATACATTTTTCCATTTTCTTGAAAATTATATGCTTTTTTTTCGAAAAAACCAATATCGACTTTCCCATACAGCTGGTAGAGCATAAACTATTAATACCGAAATAAGATTTATATAGTCGCACGTTTGAAATGTATTTTATATATATATATATTTTGGTTTATAACATTAAATGCTACTCTATGTACGTATATGTGAAGGTATTATGAGTACATTGGTGACTAATTGTTTTTAAATCCTCAACCTACGCTCAGAATGGATCGAAAGAAAATTGGGTACTGACAAACATCGAGAAATAATACTTCTTCATTATTAAAAAAATATTCTCAATATACAATTGACAAAAGGAAAAGAACAGAAAGGAATGGGCAAAATTTATACACAGATTTTGGATGAAATGTATTTAACATGGAAATGTACAAGTTGACACCTAATATTAATAGGTATTCGATTAATATATACATAAATAAAAAATAGATAATGAAAAAATACTCTTGATTAATTTGATAATACAAATTGACTACGAGTTTCTTAGGATGAATAATGTTAGTTACGGCATAATCAGAAATAAAGAGAACTGAATATTACGAGGGAGCGTTTTTATATTCGCGGAATGAGCGGGTTGTAGAGGGGTGAGTAGGCGCATTGGGGGCGTGGCCTATGCAGCGACTCATGATTAGTATAAATACGAAGTTTCATTGTTATTAGACAGTTAGTCTTTGAACTATCGTCAACCAAGTAACATAATCAGAAGTGAAAAGTGAAATATGGAAAAAATCGAATATCGTGCCGTTATAAAGTTCCTTACCAGGCAAGGAAAATCAGTCGCGACTATAATGAATGAGATGTCATTGGTTTACGGCGACTCTTGTCCAGGAAAAACCATGGTGTACAAGTGGCATAGTTTATTTAAACAAGGAAGGGAATCCCTTGAAGACGACCCGAGGCCGGGCAGGAGCATTGAGGTGACCACGCCAGCACTTATCCAAAAAGTTGAACAAATTGTACTCGAAGATGCTCGACTAAAGAAGAAACAACTCGCAGAAATGGTTGGAGTATCCGATACAACAATTTTAAAATCCTACACGATCATCTCGGCATGTCTAAGGTCAGCGCAAGATGGGTGCCGAGAATGCTCACGCCGCCGCAAAAACAACAGAGCGTAGAATGTTCGCGTGCATTTTTGGACCTCTGTAATGAAGACAAGGATGGTGTATTGAGTGGAATTGTTACTGGAGACGAAACTTGGGTTCATCATTATGAACCTGAGTCTAAACAAGACTCCATGCAGTGGCATAAAAAGGGCACAGCACCTCCCAAGAAATTTAAAGTGTCACAATCAGCTGGGAAACTCATGGTAACGGTATTTTGGGACTCGGAAGGAATATTGTTGATGGATTATAAAGATAAAGGTGTTTCTATAACCGGAGAATATTACGCTTCAATATTAGAGCGATTAAAAGAAGCCATTAAAGAGAAAAGACGGGGAAAATTGACAAAAGGTGTCCTGCTTTTGCACGACAACGCGTCCGTCCACAAGAGCCGCGTTGCGTTAGCTGCCCTGCATAAGGTGGGCTTCGAAATTGTGAATCACCAACCATACAGCCCAGACCTGGCCCCGAGTGATTATTACCTGTTTCCGAAAATGAAAAAAGAGCTGCAGGGTAAAAAATTGACTGCCGATGATGAAGTCAAGGAGGCAGTTTCGGCGTATTTTGCAGATAAAGAGAAATCATTTTTTTATGAGGGTATAAATAAATTAATTGAAAGATGTGAAAAATGTATCCGTATTGCAGGTGAATATATTGAAAAAGAAAAATAATTTGGTTTTTTTATTTCCACCCCTTGTCCCTCATTCCGCGAATAATAACGCTCCCTCGTATGTCCTTCAAAACATAAAAACATACAACATCTGAATGTATTTAGTGTTTCCAATGTGCGACGATAGGTCGGACATTCTCTATAACGAGAGCACGTCTATGGAAAATCATATTTATTTTTCTAAATAATATAATAACCTCCTTTAGGTTCTATTCATTAGGCTAATGCTTTTCGCGATCTTCCAACCCGTCAAAAGACTAAGAACTACAAAGCTTCAAACTATCCATTTACAACATCAGCAATGCCCTATGAGAAATTTCTTTCCAGACAACCATTTCCTCAAGTATGGAAACAGAGTCAAATTCAATAGAGATAAGTTTGGTGAATACGGTGCAGGTTCAATTAAATGGAGTCTTAATTCATTCCGTTTCGCGATCGGATTTGCTGAATTTGTCTTTAACAAATGATGTCTTTTAAATTTTTTCATATTGTGTAATAACAAACCAAAAGACTCACCAATTGTTGTCTTCTCATATTACAAGTGAGAAATAAAAAGTATTCCACATAAATCTAAAAAGACGTCTTGGTCTTCTTTGGAATTGGTTTATCACGTTTTGATTACTATTTCGACTGTACTTTAATCCCCGAAGTGTAGCAATACATAAAGTCGTTTTCACTATGTTTGAGTATGTCTAGAAATTGTTGCGAAATAGTCTTTCTCGTTTTGACGGATTGTCAGCTAACACGCACACCTATATAGTAGTAAGCTTTGCCATGTGTAACTATTGATGTAAGATGCAATGTAATGATCTTATGAAAGGCCTACTTTCTCCGCTATCTCTTCCAATTTTACTCGGCGCTCATTCACAACGATTTCATAAACTTTTTCAATTGTTTCTTTATAGGTAGCTATTTCTGATGTGCCAGAACTTAGTGGATCATTTATATCCTCTATAGATTTCTTAGTGTTCTATCTAACAACTTTTACATATTCTCTAACGCCTTCATTCATTTTGTTTCTAAATTCTTCCAATTCTTTTATTTTTGCTTCCCTCACATTATTTCCTGCATTCATCACCGTTTCTTAATTTTTTGAGATAGTAAAATCTCTCTACAGTATTTTCTTTTCTTCAGGGCTCTTTTTAATTTTGTCTATTTACAACGATATGTATTCCACTCCTCTGTTATTTTGATGTTCCACATTCTCCTGCTGCATTTATAAATGTGAGCCTTTGTATATCACCCATAACCTCGACGGTACTTAGGTAGAAGGGAAGGGATTTAGATAAGATAAATTGTTATATCGTTAGAGTTAATCTAGTTTGTAGACTTGTACAATTATTCGTAGCTAGTTCTTGATTATCAGGCTGGGACCACGTTTTGGTACTGTTACTTGGCTTGTAAGTGTTTCGTTGCTGAGCTTAAACAGTTTTTGCAAACACGAGCGACATGTCACGAATTAAGCAGTTTCAACAGTATCAGAAATACGATTCCGAGAAGTAACTATTGTCGGGTTAATTTAATCTACTTGATTTCTGAAACTGTGTTGAATGCATAAAATATTTTTCACAGCAATAATTTGTAATTAACATGTCGCTGATATAGTTTAAGCACATGAAACACTAGATCAGACTTTCTCAACCTTTTACTACACAACGACCCGACAAATATATACGCACTAACACCGCAATCCCGAAATTTATTCGAGATCTAATAAAATCTAAATAATTAGATTAGTTTGTTTCAAAAAGTATGAATCTCTGAAATTGTTTTGATTATATAAAAATTAACGAAGTAACAAAATTATATTTTAAAAATAAAAACATAAAATCTAAGAATGTCGTTTTGTGACCTATGAAAATTCTGGCGTGACCAAAAAATTGAGAAGCGCTACTCTAGAGTAATTTCCTGTATAGATTCGATTATCGAATTTTTTTTTTGTTGGCATTATCTGCCAATATGGATTAGTAGTTTGTTGTTGACAACTGGAAAGCTTAGTCATGTTTGTGTGTGTTCTTCGATTTTTGACTTTTAAAAAAAATGGATCAAAGAATATGTATAAAATTTTGCGTTAAAAATGGAATGAAATGTTCCAAGGCACTTGAAATGTTGACTGTGGCATTCGGCGAGTCCACTTTGTCTCAAAAAAGTGTTTATAAGTGGTACAAGCGCTTTACAGAAGGCCGAGAAAATGCACGCCAAGTACTATCAAATGTGAATTTTTCGCTCACTATATTCTTCGATTACAATGGCGTGGTGCATCATGAGTTCTTGCCAACAGGTCGTACGGTTAATAAGGAATACTACAAGGAAGTTATGCAACGTTTGCCTGAAGCAATACGGCTCAAACATTCGGAATTGTGGAAAAAAATCATAGATTCTGCATCACGATAATGCACTAGCTCACACGTCAATGTTTGTTCGTGATTTTTTTTGCCAAAAACAACACCCTAATCATGCCTCAACCACCTTATTCACCAGATTTGGCTCCCTGCGACTTTTTCCTACTCCCAAAACTGAAGAGACCAATGAAAGGAAAGCGTTTTGCCACAATTGATGAGATAAAGTCAGAATCGAAGAATGAGCTGATGGCCATAACGAACACCGCATTTCAGAAGTGCTTCGAGGATTAGAAGACACGCTGGCATAAGTGCATTATATCTGAGGGGGATTACTTTGAAGAGGACAAAATGGATATTGATGAATAAATAAATACTTTTTAAAAAAATTCAAAATTCACCTTTTCTTTTGAACAAACCTCGTATATTGAAAATACATAAATTATATTAAACACCGATGCATAAATATATAGGAGAATTTTATTATTAGAAATATGTAACTGTATAAAAGTGAAAATAGTATATGCCTGGAAAAGAAAAAGAAAATTTCAGCGATACATAAATTCATATTGAAAAAAACTACATATATATACACAAGAAGGTTATATCCTGCAATATTAAGGCTGAAGGCTAATTGTTTATGGTACCTCAACATCGTAACTAATATTATACGAGATCTGTATACCGCAATATTAATATCCTTGCTTTCCCTACATATATCTATGCTTGTGTGACTCTTAGCCAATATGGTCTATGTGGTTTATAAATACATAGTATATACATGGACCTATAAGAGGGACTAACTATGTACGAGAGTTGACTGAAAAGTCAATGTAGATTGGAAATAAATAAAAGAAAGCGGCTTAAAATTCCGTTTATTTAACTACATACTATCCTCCCATCTAGATACATTTGGATCAGTGACAGTCCACAATCACTATAAATTGACAAAATTCAGAAATTCCTATGGCAGCTTTAACACCGTTGTCTGTTAAAAATTTATAAGGTATTTTTTAGACTTGTAAAAAAGTTATTCTTCGACATTGTTAAATTTAGTAACAAATCGAAGCCTAGCTAATTAATTTTTGCCATAGCAATAACATTTATTTCGAATCGTGCATTGTTTTGGTGGAAGACGATTTTTCTTGGTTAAACTAGGATTCTTTTCGATAATTTTCGATGTTAATTTATCTAAAATGCTTGTGCGATATGCGTCTGCATCGGTTTTGTCTTTTGGAAGGTTATTTAAAAGAAGAACACGTTTTGCTCCCCAAACATTCAACTACTTTTTCTGCAGATGAAACAGCCGTCGTTTTCTTTAAGGGTAGGAGAAACGCTGTGTCATCAATGTTTAGATGACATTTTTGTTTTGGGCATCTAATAATGAACGTAAATTTCATTTATAGTGATAAATCGATGCATAAAATCTACCTTGTTTTTTCGAAAACCGCTTCAAACACTCATGAGAAATTCACATTCGTAAATTGTAACTACATATTTTTGATTATCGGTGAGCAGTTGCCTCATTTAGCCGACAGTTGTCTCATAGCAAACCCCTTATTCAATATGTATTGCTCGTTATTTATAGATGTCCCTCAGACACTTTCAAACGCCGGTTTTTAACACCACTTTTTCAATGACTTCTGGTATAGTGGAATACTTCGGATGTCCACTACTTAGTGAATCTTTAACGGCTGGACGACCACTTGTAGAACTTAGGAACCAATTTAATAAGACTAGACAATAAATGAGTCGAATTCTTCAGACCATCCTTCGGCTCATTATAAATATTTTTGC
This sequence comes from Dermolepida albohirtum, assembly GCA_031893035.1. NCBI lineage: Eukaryota > Metazoa > Arthropoda > Insecta > Coleoptera > Scarabaeidae > Dermolepida > Dermolepida albohirtum. The sequence continues at coordinate 1,018,345 of JAVIWB010002387.1, forward strand.
TGATAAGCTTTTCAAAAAGAAATACTTAGTGATAGCATGAGTTTAAGTACTATATACTTATCTAGTCAAAAACATCTAGACCTTCTTAATTAAACACCTCATGACAAAAATAATATAAGCAGAGATTTGAAATTCGACAGTTCATGTTGTTAGGAAGACAAATTGCCAATCACCATGAAAACATTCTGAATTGCGCCAGCTATCTGATATTCTAAAGACTTTTCACCCTTGTATTTACTAACAATACCTGCCAATTTTATGAGAAATAGATAATACAAACAGGCTACTGCAGTAGGGAGGTATTCTAGTACAAATATAATTTCAAAATTTCAAAATACATGAGCGATGTTTTTATGAACATATACGTATATTTTCTTTGTTTTTCTAAATGCTTGTATGTAAGATGCGGTCGACAGATTTGATTGTTGACGTAGCAAAATATAGGGAGACGTGGAACCAACAGATATATTTCAAATGACTTTAGATTATGGAATGGAAACGGGAAAAGTAAAACTAAACCGTCTATAAATACACTGAATCTTTCTATTTATCATCTGTAGCTTACGAGCTTATTTTCTGAAAATTATATAAGATGGCCTCCATTTAAATCTGGAAAAGCTTACAATAGCAAGTGCTTCCAAAAGTTGCTGTACACCCACCAGCATAATTCTCCGTCAAAAGTTGTAACTTCGTCGGCAATGGCTTGTCTGAATTCTTACCTTGTTTTAGGTATAACCAAAGATTTTCAGCTATTTTACTTATATAAACTGTAAGTCTTGCTCACAAATAGATAATATATTTCAAGAAGGGTAATGTGCTACAATTTCTCCATAGTTAAAGATGCTAATGCAATAACGCAAATAACGCCGATTGATCCAGACGGTTTTTGGTTCGAAAATTTAGTGAAGAAAGCAACTACTCATCATATTAGTACATTAATCCATCAACAGCTAGTGACATAAGTCAGTATATTTATAAAAAAAAATAAGTTATATATGATATATTTACTCCATGAAGTAGAACGATTACTATTACATCATATGGGAGATTAGTATTGTGTTTATTGAGATACCGAAACGAAGTGACTGATCGGTGTAGACACCCTGATTATGTTATGCATAATTTTTTATTTAGTTCTGGTCAGCCTCAATAATCTCGCCACAATTGTAGGTCCATGTTTTTAAAAGAACCCGAACTGTTGGTTAAACAATATTGGGAGTTCTGAATTTGCATAGGCCATAATCAAAGTTTTAGTTATATGCACAGGAAAAAATCTGGGACAGTAAAATTGGGTGACCAAGCAAGACAAACAGTGTCTCCAAAAGGGAGATAACATTTCTGAACAGCTTACAAACAACAGTATACTGTTTTGCATAGTATGTGTCGTTTCTTGCCGAAAATAAAGGATCCTCAGGCCAAGGCTCGTCGTAAGCAAAGTTCCTCAAATTTTTCCAACTTTTGTAACAAGAATGAACGTTGAGATAACGAGCTGTTGTATGCTCTAACGCTCCATATCGACTAACCATATGTGAATTACTTCTTTTCTCGTCTCTTCCACTTTACGCCGTTCAAAACAAGCCACTGTGCTTGCAAAATTTTCAAGTTTGAAATGTCAGCCAGCTTTGGGCAACCTGTAAAACTAAACGTTTATATCTAATAGTTTCTTTCATTTGTGCTTCTTAATAGTTTTATAATTTATCATCATCAAATCTAACAAAGATGAAGGAATTATTTATTATTTATTATTTACTTCTTCTTTTAGTACTCGGCATTTTAATCTATTAAAATATTTATTAAAGTATATTTAAAAACTGGTTTTTAATAAGCACATTTATTTATGGAACTTACAAGAACTGCAAAATTAATATATGTATGTCGTTATGTGAAGATTGATCTAATATTTAGTTTTAGATATGCTTTTTGCAAAAATATCCATTGAAGCCTGAAATTGGGTAGTCATTGTTTTCGCAGACGCAACTCTTTCGTAAAGCAATTTAGTTTTTCAATTATATTTGACTAACAAATTGTCAGAGTAACACATAGCTATTGCTGTACAAAAACAGTTCGAATACGATATAGAATTGATGTAACTAAGAAAATTAAATTAACTACAATGAAAAGAACATTATATCTCGAGAAGGTTTCTTTAAGACTATCTAATTGGCAAATTAAATCAGAATTGCATAAAGAGTAGATGAAAACGCGAATCTGGACGTTTTGTTCAAGCTCAGAAAAATATTAATCAATGAATAGAAAATACTTATATTTCTTTGGCTAAGATATAAGTGCATGAATGGTATAAAATTTATTAGTAATGGCACACGCCAATTAAAAATTAGTCGCGTCTAAAATACCTGATCATTCATGAATAACGAAGAATGAATAAGAAAGTCAGTAATCTTTTTTTAAATTTAAAAATGATTAACTGCATACATGATATGATGCTAGACAACCGTAGAATAAACTTAAGCTAGGATAGAGTCGTTTGTGGCGAATAGTATATTTAAAAATACGAGGTGTGGCTATTAAATAACGAGACTTACGCTGTAAAACATTTTATTTTGATTTCATACATATTTACTTATTATCACTTTCAATATACACCTCTCCTCTATCCCTACAACAGTCCATGCGAATCTTCCATTGTTCGACACAGTGCTGGAAGTCTTCTCCTGTCAGCTCCTTCAGGACGCGCACCGCTTTCTCTTTCACAGCTTCAACGGACTCAAATTTTCTTCCCTTTAATTCAGATTTCTCCTTAGGGAACAGATAGAAGCTGCACGGGGCAAGATCTGGCGAATAAGCCGGATGGTCTAACACTGGGATGCTGTACTAGGCTAGAAACCTCTTGAGTGGCATTGCGGAATGAGCGGGTACATCGTCTTGGTGGAGAACCCATGACTTATCCTTCCACAATTCGGGTCGTTTTTTCCTTGCTCTTTCACGGAGTTGAGCAAGAACGTGAAAGTAGTAATGTTGATTAATAGTTTGACCTTCAGGGACCCAGTGAAGATACACAATCCCATGAATATCGAAACCAACAATCATCATTGCTTTGAATTTGGATTTGCTCGTTCGAGCTTTTTTTGGCTCTTGATGAAGATGGGCTTTCCAGTGCATGGATTGGCTCTTCGTTTCAGGATCATAAACAAAAAACTACGATTCACATGTTATTATCCTCTCCAATAAGTTTGGGTCATCTTTAATGGCATTCAAAGTGCCAGTACAAACATTTTTGTGAGTTTCTTGTTGTTCATACGTGAGAATTTTAGGCACCATTTTGACACACTTTTTGCATGTTAAAATTGATAATTTGTCGTACGGATTCTTTATCAATTCCTACAGTTTCAGCAATCACACGAATATTTAACCGACAGTCAGATCGAACCAGATTACCGATTTTTTCGATATTGTCATCCGTCTTTGGCGTGGAAGGGCGACCCGGGCGTGAATCATCTTCAACGTCCTCTCGGCCATCTGGAAAGCGCTTAAATCACATTTATTTCCATACACTTCTTTCAATAAATTATAAGTTTCGAAACAATAAAACAACTAATACGAACGGAGGCTACGGCTATACTGATTTGTTTACAGAGGCGAGGGACACTGCATTCGAAAGAAAAGGCTTCACGATAAATAGCTGTCTCGTTATTTAATAGCCACACCTTGTGTATATATATGTATATTACATTATGTACGAGGGCAACTAGAAAAGTTTTCGGTTTTTCTGAAAATTTTATTATTCAGCGACACGAGCCTCAAACCAACGCAATTGCGTCGCTTGATTAACGTTTATTGCCATTATACACTTCTTTCAATAAATTATAAGTTTCAGTAGCGGTTTTTCCAAGTTTCATGTGAAATTTCACAACAATTCGTTGCTCTATTGTTACACATTTTTCTGAAGAAATAAAAAACAACTCTAATGCAAACGAAGGCTACGGATATACTGATTTGTTTACAGAGGCGAGAGGCACTGCATTCGAAAGAGAAGGCTTGACGATAAATAGCTGTCAATCGTTGGCGGTTGGCGCATGCGCACTTCTTCTGTACCAGTGTCAGTCTCGTTATTTAATAGCCACGTAGCCAAGTACGTGTATTCTCCAGAAATTAATAAAAAGGCATAAGACATGGTGTCGGATGACTGTTACAATTACATTAAACAGCAGACTACATTTTTATCTATGATTTCTAATTTACATACTGAATTAAGCAGAAAAAATTATGTATCTGATGGCTGCCACTTTCGTTGAATGTGAATCACAAACGCAAAGAAGAGTGCATTTTGGATCTCAATTTAGCTATTAAACACCTGATCCGAAACACTTTTGGTTTTGACTAATAACGGTTGTTGAAACTTGCAAGCAGCAACCAAAATAATGCACTGGTTCTGGGTACAAGTGCTCCAAGAAACATAAAAGCCATGTACTCGGCCTGAAAGATTATGGCTACCTTATTTTCGACTGACGTTGTTACCGATTACAAACAATAAGAAACGACCATTATACAACTGCACTAAAGTTCAGGAGGAAGTGATTGTTTTACCTTCGGGACAATACACGTGTTGATACTTTTGTTGCTTCAATGACAAGAATTTATGAACTACGTTTTCGTATCCAGATCATTCCAGCGCATAAGCCCGGTGGGACCAGATTTAGCACCCCAGATATTTTTCCTTTTCTCCTATCTCAAAACTTAGCTTCGTGGTAAGAGATTTGGATCGAATGAGGTGTTAATCACTGAAACTAATATATATCTCGAGCAGTTTGATAAAACTTACCGTTCTAAAGTAATGAAAACTTTGAAAATATGCAAATAAATCCGAATAGAGTATTTAAAATAAAAAATAATTCATGCTTGTTGTAGATATTTAAGTCTAAATTAATACTGTCAATATAATTGCTGCACACAGAAACAAATTAGTGAACTTAAACTATTAAACAAATATCCAAGTCTCCACTATCTAATTGAATCTGTCGGTTTCGTTAATGAAAATCTTGAATAATTGAGTTTATACCTTTCACGTAAACCAGTTTCCCTTGTTTTTCGAGTAACTTCTGTTACATGAGATGAACATAATAACGTAAATCATGCAGAGAAGAAATCAAAACTTTTCTAAAAAAATTTCGTAATGTTTGGATTAAAATACTTTTGAAACTTCTGTTCATTATTCTGCTATTTTTCTGATTATTGTATTATAGTGTTTCAGCGGCACGGATCCTTAATTGCTTGATACACAAAAGTCTGAAGGTAATGATGCAGCGTTTATTAAAATAATGATAAACAAAATATAAATGTATATAATAGTTTACATTTAACTAAATATGTTTCATAAATACATGGCTTTTCAATATTGATATAAAGTAAAACGCAAAGAGTTAAAAACACTTAGAATTTAAGGTAAAGTAATATCAATCTCATAATGATGAATTATTATAAAATGAAATTTCGAGCACTTGAGAATGTAGTGAATAAACTGCTAAAAATGAAGAAATGGGTGAGGCCCAAACGCCTAAGTTTGTTTACTGTTTTGTTCACATTTATCTATTATCTAATTCTTCAAAAATCACTTTTCTCAGTTGAGTAAAAGTATTGGTCCCAGAAGTACCCGACCCAACAAACAAAACATAAAAATTTTGGAAAGATATATTTATTTTTCAACATAATCTCCTTTCAGCTCTATACAGTTTTCCCAGCGATGTTCAATAAGTTCGATACCCGTTTTACAATAACTGTCTTGCTCCTCACAAGGGCCATTAACTGCCGACATCACTTTTTCATCGTTGACCACTGAGCTATTTTTTTAAGTTTGGGAACAGAAAATAATCCGAGTGAGCTAAATCTGGCAAATAGGGTGCATTAGGTAGCAATTCAATCTTTAATTCATTAATTTTGGCCATTGCAATAACGAACTTGTGAGCCGATGCATTGTCTTGGTGAAACAGCAGCATCTTTTTAGTCAAATGCGACCGTTTTTGCTTGATTTCTTCGCTCAAACGTTGCAATAAGTTAGCTTAATACTCGCCGTTGATAGTTTTTCCTTTTTCAAGATAGTCAATGAAAATTATTCCACGCGCATCCCAAAAAACCGAAGCCATGAGCTTGCCTGCAGATGAAACGGTCTTCGTCTTCCTTGGAGCCGATTCTCCCTTTTAAGTCCACTGTTTTGATTGTTCTTTTGTCTTGGGTGTGAAGTGATGAAACCAAGTTTCATCCATGGTTATGAGACGGCGCAAAAATTCTGCCTTATTGCTGTGAAACTTCGCTAAACACTCAATTGAAACATCTTCACGAAACTGTTTTTGCTCGAGTGCGAGCAAACGCGGCACCCATCTTGCACACAGCTTTCTCATATCCAAATTTTCAGATAATATGCGGTGCACCGCACTTTTTGAAATGCCTACTATGTCTGGGCAGTTCGTACGGCTCGTTTAAACTTTGCCACCCAATATTTCACTGTTATCAACGAAGAAGCAGACTCACCCAGTGTAGAATTCAGTTCAGCTTTTGTATCGGTTGGGCTGGGGCCTTTCGAATAAAAGTATTGTATCGCATAACGATGACCAATTTTCTCCATTTTTACAAATTCGCTGAAAACGTTCATTCTTGATGGCTGCCAAACAAATACTAAACAACGTGGCGTCTTCAAACATGGAATATATGTTTTATGGATTGTGTACTTTCTAATACAGTGATATTTTTTCAAACAACTACCGCCATTTCTAGGTTAGGCTGGGTACTTGTTGGACCACCCTTGTAATTTCCTGTTTATATCTTAAGTATTTTATATTACCATTAATTTGCATTTCCTTTTGTCCAAACTTATATGCGGCTTTAACTAAATTTATTATTTCGTCCATTAACTTTCATATATCCTTCGCAACTATTGCCACGTCATTAGAACAATGCAATACTCGATAACCTCTTTATAGAATATGCTCGTCACTGTTTAACTGACGTGATCTGATAATCCAGTACTGTGCCAAATAACATTTTCACTAGTATGTTTCCTTTACCTTGACTAAAAAAGCTATAAAGGCGCCAGATAAGCACTTTTAAAAATATCGCCAACTCATACAAATAAAAATTTCTCATTGTGTTGTCATATACGAGGGCAGCCGTTTATAATCCGATCTCCGATCCGATGATTGCATCGTGAAGTTTGACGTTTTTGACAAATTATTTACCTTGACAGTTTTACTATCCGGTCTTTGTTTCTATTCTTGACAGTAATTTGAAAATTTTGTCAGCGAAAAAATGGAATTAACTCGCGAACTTTCGGCGTGGATTATCTCAACAAGAATGCATCGACGATCTAGATTCTTTATATGGTGATGAGGCACCATCGACAACTACAGTATATTTTTGGTATAGTGAATTCAAACTTGGACGGCCTTCTTTAGACGATGAATTTCGTGAGGTTTGTCCCACAAATGTTGTGTCGGAAAACAATGCAGTGTCTGAACTAATAACGCAACACCGTCATGTGATATACCTTTAGATCGAGGCAGTTCTAGGTATTAGTAACACCAACGTGCATAAGATCCTGCATGAACATTTAGCCGTTAAGAAGCGATGTTCACATTGGTTACCTCATAATTTGACAACCGCTCAAAAAAGGACTCGCGTCGTTTGGTGCCAAGAGATGCACAAAAATATAATAGCGGTGTTTCAAGGAACATTTATAAAGTTGTCATAAGTGATGAATCTTGGATTTATACTTATGAGCCTGATAGTAAACAGTGGTCGACTGTGTGGGTATTCCAACATGAGCCAAAACCAACAAAAGTCGTTCGCGCTGGAAGCATATCAAAACAAATGGTGGCCTATTTTTTCGGGAAACTCGGCCACGTCGCAACCGTGCCATTGTAGAACAGTCAATTCCGAATAGTACACAACTATTTGTTTGCCCAAGTTTTTGAAGAAATAAGGAAAACTAACCGAAAACGACAGATCATTCCCCACCATGACAATGGGAGCTCTCACAAGTTAATTCAAACAATTGAATATTTGACCGGGCAAGCCATTGAATTAATGAGCCGATGATCTAGTACTCTGTCGTTTTTTGTATTTCCACACGTGAAGAATAAACTTCATGATCAACGGTTTTCTACACCGGAAGAGGCAGTTGAGACATTCAAAACTCATATTTTGGGGATACCGCCTTCATAGTGGCAGCAATGCTTTTTGGATTAGTTTGCATGGATGCAAAAGTGCATTGATTTTCAAGGAGAATGTTTTGAAAAGCAATAAAACTATAATATTTTCAAGAAAAACAATTTTTTTGTTTGCTATTTCCGAAATATAAACGGTTACCCTCGTACGTTTATACATCCAATATTATTTCCTACATCCAAATAATTATAACATTCTATATTTAGACTTGCTACTCAGTTACTACCATTTATCTGAAAACAATTCCATATAGAATGTTCTAATATTTCGAATGAGTAATAGTTTTGATACTCATAGTATAATGAATCTATTCACTTGTCAAAAGGAGACGATCTTTACATGACAAAATTATTAATGTAAAGATGGTTAATTAATAATTACGATATTAATTTGCTTAAATACAGTATTTATTTATTGTATTCGGGTGTGATTTATAAATTAATAACATTCTATTTATTGATGTGAATGTTATTTTCATCGATTGCATTCTTTTTATATTAACGTCAACATCTAAATTTAACATAAAAAAACTCCGCAGGTGTTTGGTTTTTATATTTTTGAAAGGTGTTTGGTTTTTTATATTTTTAAATAAAAATAGTACGAATAAATAATATCAAACAGGATAACAGGTAACAAATATGTCTCATCAACAATATTACTTCCAACCGCCAATGGCTCAGATCCACATGGGCTATCCAGATCAAAACCAGCAGATGATCAATCAGCGGATGCCTGGACCCTCCATGCAAATGCAACCAATGTACCCTCATTATCCACTACAACTGAACCCTATGTCTTTTCCTACAAACCAAGTATATCAAAACTGCCAAACGTACCAACCTGATGAACGGACACCCACAAACATTTCTACGGAAGATAAATGGG